>CAWUFW010001301.1:2383888-2403888 GCA_963921515.1 Calotriton arnoldi
CAGTGCTGCAGCCCACCAACAGCATTTGGTCTATAGGCCCTGGCACTCGCAGTGCACTTTACAAGGGACTGACACATAAACCAAATAGGCCAATCATGGAAACACCAATCCATAACACATTTTATACAGGAGCACTTGCACTTTCCCACTGGACCGCAGTGAGGAAAGTGCGCAGAATCATTTCACCAGCAAAAACAGAGTCAAAACCGGGAGGTCAGAAAGCAAAAAGTCAGGGGAAACACGCCAAAAGATGCCAAGTCTAACAGTCACTCACGAGGGGGTTTACACACACTTGCCGCCGGTAGCAGCACAACGGCCTGCCGCACATCCATCCTTTGCATGCCAAACGCGTTTTGGGCGTCATCCCGCCCTTGATCACTGGCTGTACAACGAAAAGCAGAGGCTGATGTGCGTGTAATCAGCCTCTGCTTTTCGTTGTACAGCCAGTGATCAAGGGCGGGATGACGCCCAAACGCGTTTGGCATGCAAAGGATGGATGTGCGGCAGGCCGTTGTGCTGCTACCGGCGGCAATGTGTGTAAACCCTCGTGAATGACCTTCCAACAAGGCAAGTTTTCGGAAGAATTTAATGCGGCTAGTCTGGTCGCGGAATGGTCCCGCCGCTGCAACTAGCGGATCTACGCTGCTCAGCATCTTGGGCAGTGAACAGAACAAGGGGGGCCTGAGCCGTTGGTATATATTGGCAGCATGGGGGCGCTGTATGACATTTCCTTCCACCCATTGGGGTAAGACATTGTTAAACAACGTTGAATCAGAGGTGCCCACTGGGGTTTTAGCACGATCGAGTTTGGGCAATGGACTGCTAAGACCAGAATGCAACTTTGCCACACCCATGTGGGTGGGACTTGTTATTCCAATAAATCATGTGCGTGTAATCAGCCTCTGCTTTTCGTTGTACAGCCAGTGATCAAGGGCGGGATGACGCCCGAAACGCGTTTGGCATGCAAAGGATGGATGTGCGGCAGGCCGTTGTGCTGCTACCGGCGGCAAGTGTGTGTAAACCCCCTCGTGAGTGACCTTCCAACAAGGCAACTTTTCGGAAGAATATATATGTATGTATATATGTATGTATGTATATATGTATGTATGTATATATGTATGTATGTATGTATGTATATATGTATGTATGTATGTATATATGTATGTATGTATGTATATATGTATATATGTATGTATATATGTATGTATATATGTATGTATGTATATATGTATGTATGTATATATGTATATATGTATGTATGTATATATGTATATATGTATGTATATATGTATATATGTATGTATGTATATGTATGTATGTATATATGTGTATATGTATATATGTATGTATATATGTGTATATGTATATATGTATGTATATATGTGTATATGTATGTATATATGTGTATATGTATGTATATATGTGTATATGTATGTATATATGTGTATATGTATGTATATATGTGTATATGTAAGTATGTGTGTATGTATGTATATATGTGTGTATATGTATGTGTGTATGTATGTGTGTATATGTGTGTATGTATGTGTATATATGTGTGTATGTGTGTATGTATGTGTATGTATGTGTATGTATGTATATATGTGTGTATATGTATGTATATATGTGTATATGTATGTATATATGTGTGTGTATGTATGTGTGTATATGTGTATGTATGTGTATATATGTGTGTATGTGTGTATGTATGTGTGTATGTATGTGTATATGTGTATATATGTATGTATATATGTGTATGTATGTGTATATGTGTATGTATGTGTATATATATATGTGTGTATGTATATATGTATGTGTATGTATGTATATATGTATGTGTTAGACCTGGCACCATTGGCGTGGGTCTCCCATTTTTTGCTGTTGCCTCTTATGTTTTTGCTGGTTTTAGATGCTTTTGGGCACTGTGCCACTGCTGTTCAGTGCCACAGTGCAAGTGCTCCCTACTGTAAATTGTTGTATGGATTAGTGATTCCATGATTGGCTTGTTTACTTGTCAGACCCTAGTACAGTGCACCACGTGTGCCCAGGGCCTGTAAATCAAATGCTGCTGGTGGGCTTCCAGCACTGATTGTGCCACCCACAGAAGCAGCCTGTAACGTGTGACTCAGGCCTGCCATTGCAGAGCCTGTGGGCAGTCTGTGACTGCCATGTCGACTTGGCAAGTGCACCCACTTGCCAGTCCCTAAACCTTCCCTTATCTTCATATCAGACACCCCTAAGGTAGGCCCAAGGGCAGGGTGCATTGTAAGTATAAGGTAGGACATGCCCTGGTGTGTGTGGCATGTCCTAATAGTGAATTACAGCCATTTTCGTTTTTCACTATTGCAAGGCTACCTGTTCCCCATAGGCCAGAATGGGCAGTTTGATTATAACATCTTATAATCCTAACTGACCCAGGGAACATGGTAGAAAAACGAATTTAGTATGCCTGAACTCAGAATGATAAAATACATCTTTCAGTAAAGTTGGTTTTAACATTCTGTGTTTGAAAATACCACTTTTAGAAAGTAGGTATTTTCTTGCCTATCTGTCCAAGCCTTCCTCTGCTAGGTTGTGTATTGTGTGTCTGACTTTGTGAGTGACAGGGGCTGGGGGATTCCAGGAGACAGGGTGAGTCAGCACAGAGCTGAATAGACCTTCCTGCATATAGAGTGGTGGGAGGAGTTGCACCTGGGTCTGAATAGGGCTCTGCCTGCCTTCCACAATGCTGGCTCCACCTCCTGACGGGCGGCTGATGCCTCTGCCCCTCACTCACAAAGGGCGAAGGTGTCTCCTGACAGAATGCACCCAGAACTGGTTTGGACCAGGTACAGGACCCTCTACCTTCAGAGGACAAAGGATTTTTGACCATAAATACTGGGGCCCAGACCCCATGAAATTAGATCACTTCTGGGAAATCAAGAAACCTGTTGCCAAGGAGAAGAACCGGAGAAGCTGAAGGAGGAGTACTGCCCCTGTGCTGTTTTGCTGATTGGGGTTGGCCTGCAATGGTTGCTTTCTGCCAAGGACAGGAGAAAAGACTTTGCTGTGCTTTATCATCTTGAAGAAGAGAATCTCCAAGGGCTTGGACTGAGCTTGCCTCCTGCCTGAAGTCACAGGGACACAACGACTTCACCCCTTCTGTTTGCCTGCATCTAGAACTGCTGTTTTAGCTGCTAACCGAAGGAGATTGCAACACCGACGCTGGCGAGTGACGCCGTAACCTGCACCGAAGCCGCGGGCACCGCTCGTGAAGAGCACGACGCACCGCCCCGACTTGCACCGTAGGCGAGTGACGCCTGCTGCCGCCGTGCGACATCGACTCCGAAGCCGTCACCGAGGCCGCTGCCTGCACCGGAGCCGAGGACACCGCTCGTGACGCTCACGGCGCACCGTCCCGACTCTCACCACAGCCCCGACTTCACCGGCGCCAGGGCTTCATCACCGCGGAGCCGATCCTCGACGTGGGTAACCCCCGAATCCATCGACACCGCACCATCGTAAGGAACCGACGCCTCGCCGCCATCCGTGACGTCACCTCCCCGACACAGTACGGAACCGACGCCTCACCTCCCCTGCGCTGCAGTAAGGAACCGAGACATTACCTCCCCAAGGGTCGTAAGGAACCGACGCCGTCGGCGCCAACGAAGCATCACCTCCCCGACTCCGTGCACCGTCTTTGTTTTCATCGAATTCCAGCTACTGTTCTTTGTGGGTCTGCTTGACTCCGGGCCCGACGCCGCGCACCTCGCGGTCGGCGCCGTACTTTGGGATTTCCACCGGTCACGACGTCGTGATAACTCCAAGTGGAGTTATTTGTTGCTACAAGCTTTATTTGATTGACTATCCTATTTTTGAAGATAACGTGAACTGTCTCTAGCATTTAAGTCTATCTTGGATTACAGTATTGTGGATTTTTGCTATTGGGTCTTGTGTTAAGTCTATATAAAGATTACTTATTTTTACATACAACCTGTGTGGTGTCCATCTGTAGTGTTTTCACTGTATTACTGTATGTGTTCACAAATGCTTTACACACTGCCTCTGAGATAAGCCTGTCTGCTCGTGCCAAGCTACCAGGGGGTGAGCAGGGGTTATTTTAGGAGTGTATCCCTGTTACCCTGACTAGAAGCAAGGGTCCCTATTTGGACAAAGGTGCAAACCATTGCCAACTAGAGACCCCCAGTTCTAACATTGGTGGTCAGCGGTGAGGATTTGGACTTGCATTTGTGATTCATATACAGTGATTGGTGTACACTACTAGTGAGTGCAGACCAAGACGCGACCACATACATTTTGATTGGACTTTTTTTTCCTTGGAACCTCTATTTTTTTTGAGAACTGCCAATTTCACAATGAGCAAAACAGGATCCATTGCACCTGCAGATATTGAATTTGAAGAAGATAGGGTTGATACCTACACTGTGGCAGAGCTGAAAGCTGTTTGTAAAAAGTTTAAAATCTCTATGAGAGGCCTCACCAGGAAGGAGGAGCTTCAAAAGGCGCTGAGGACCTGGTTGGAAGCACGGAATGCCGGTGGGTAGCCCGAGGAGCCTGTGGAGGAGGCAGAGAATTTAGATGAGCGGCTTGAGGGGCCATTGGGCTTACCTGGGAGGAGAGTGCCTTCCAGGGAGGGCAGCAGTGTTTATCAAAAGGGCCTGTCTCCAGAGAAGCTGGAGGACAGGGAGAAAAGCAGCATGCATGAAATGGAGATGGCCAAACTGAAACAGGGAAGCCATGATAGCCTTGAGCACAAGAAATTGGAGTTGGAAAGTAAGAGGTTGGCCATGGAAGAAAGGAAAATGCTTTTAGACCATGAGAGAGTGGTGAGGGAGCTAGACATAAAGACTAGAAGCCTAGAAATCACTCCCTCTGGTGGCAGCACACCTCCAGTGCCTGTAGAAGGAAGAGTGTACATCCCCAAGGAGGTTATTAAAGATTTCATGAAGGGGGAGGACATTGGACAATGGTTTAAAGCATATGACATCGCCATGACATCACACCGGGTCCCTGAGAAGGATTGGGGAGCGGGGTTGTGGGGCCACTTTACAGGTGAGGGAAGAGAAACCTTGCTAGCCTTGCCCACAGAGGATCAGATGTCCTATGCCCACCTGAAGGAAGCTCTAGTGGCAAGGTATGGGTTAACTCCAGAGCTTTAGGCAGAAGTTTAGGAACTGCAAAAAGCTGGAGTCTAGTACCTGGGTGGAGTATGTGTCTTATTTTTGCAGAGCATTGGATGGATGGGTGAAGGGTAGCAAAGTAAATGACTTGCAGGGGTTCTATGATTTAATTGCATGGGAGCACTTGTCCAGTAGTTGTTTTCCAGAGCTACGCCAGCACCTTGTTGACAGTAAGCTGACTAATCCTAGAAAGCTTGCTGAGGAGGCGGACCGCTGGGTCAGTACCCGGGTCCACAAGGGTCTTGTGGGAGACTCCGCCAAAGGTGGGCAGGGTCCCCAGCAGAAGAGTGGGGGGACAAGGGTAAACAGAAGGAGTTCCAAAAAGGGGCCCAAAGTAAACCCCAAGGGAACCAAGGTAAGGGTTCCCAGCCCCCCACTGAGAAAAGACCCTGGGTCCCGACAGATAAATCTGTTCAGAAGGGGCCCAAGACATGTTTTAGTTGTGGTCAGGTGGGTCACTTTGTAGGAAGTCCCAAGTGCCCCAATACCGTGACCACTGCACCCACTGGTGCACCACCCCGGCAGATGGCTAGTGTAGCCCTGGGAGAGGAGTTGGGGGCCCAAGGTGGGTGGGGTCCCATAGAGATGTCCATGGTCTCTTTAGGAGACAGTGAGATGGTCCCTAGGACCCAGCTGCCTGATAACACTAAGAAGTACAGGCAGTGGGTGACCATCAATGGCCATAAGGTGGAGGCTCTGAGAGACACCGGGGCCAGTGTGACAGCTGTCAGTTGTCGGCTGGTGTCTGAGGAGCAGGTGGTCCCCCACGTATTCTACCCCGTAGTTGCCGCTGACAACTCGGAGCCACTGTAAGGTGGCCCAGGTTCCCTTTGAGTGGGGGGGGGGTCTCAGGTATCCTTCAAGTAGCTGTGAGGCCAGCCGTGCCTGTTGACTGTCTGCTAGGCAATGATTTGGAGAGCTCCCCTTGGGCGAAGGTGGAGCGGAGGTCTCATTTGGAGATGTTGGGTCTGCCAGAGTGGGCGTGTGTGACCACTCGGTCAATGGCAGCCGGTAAGGGTATTCAAGAGGACCTGGAGCCTGGAAGAATGGCCCAGGTGCCTGCCTTAAAGAGAGGAGGCAGGGGCGCGGGAAACCGGCCCCCGAAGTTCCCACGGTCCAGGAGGAGGCAGACCTTGAGGGGGATGCCCTGGAACCTACAGAGGAACAAGTGGCTCAACTGGGGGACCTGCCTGAGCTGACCCATTGGCAGCAGGAAGGAGGCCCCTCCAGGGAAGAGTTCTGCGAGGAGCAGAAGAAGTGCCCTTCTCTTGAGGGCTTGCGGCAACAGGCTGCAAGCCAGGCAGCAGGTGATCAGTCTGGATCACACTGGATCTACTGGGAGAAAGGTCTCCTGTATAGTGAGCCTAAGGTTGCTGAGCCTGGGTCAGCCCGTGTGCTGGTGGTACCCCAGCGCTTCAGAGCCTTCCAACTGGGTCTGGCTCATGATGTGCCTTTAGCAGGACATTTGGGGCAAGACAAGACCTTTCAAAGGCTTGTCACCCACTTTCATTGGCCCCAAATGCGCCAGAGTTCAGATGCTCATTGCAGGACCTGTCAGACTTGCCAGGCAAGTGGTAAGAGTGGGAGGAAGCGCAAGGCTCCTCTCCAACCTTTCCCTGTTGTCAGCACCCCCTTTGAAAGGGTGGGTATTGACATTGTGGGGCCTCTGGATCCCAAGACAGCCATGGGCAACAGGTTCATCCTGGTCTTGGTGGACCATGCCACCCGGTACCCGGAAGCCATCCCTCTTCGGACAGTGACGGCCCCCGTGGTGGGACGTGCACTGATGGGGATTTTCTCCCATGTGGGGTTCCCCAAGGAGGTGGTGTCTGACCGTGGTACAAACTTCATTTCCAATTATATGAAGTCCCTGTGGCAGGAGTGTGGTGTAACCTAGAAGTTCACCACTCCTTACCACCCCCAAGGTAATGGGCTGGTTGAGAGATTCAACCGGACCCTTAAAGGCATGATCATGGGTCTTGAAGAACCCACGAGGCGTAAGTGGGACGTCCTCTTGCCATGCCTGCTCTTTGCTTACAGAGAGGTTCCCCAGAAGTCCTTAGGGTTCAGTCCCTTTGAACTGCTGTACGGCCATCCTGTAAGAGGACCTCCGAGTCTGGTCAAGGAAGGCTGGGAGAAAGCTCCCAGGAAAACTCCCCAGGATGTATTTAGTTACATGCTGGCCTTCAGGAACCAGACTCGGCGTTTCAGACAACTCGCTGAGGCGAATCTGGAAGCCAGGCAGGAAGAGATGAAACGTTGGCATGATCATAATGCCACTCTGATCGAGTTTCAGCCTGGACAAAAGGTTTGGGTCATGGCCCCAGTGGAGCCCTGTGCGCTCCAAGATAAGTGGACCGGACCATTTGAGGTGGTGGAGCGCAAGAGTGATGTCACCTACTTGGTGGACGTGCAGTCTCCCAGGAACCCCTTGCGGGTCCTGCATGTGAACCGCCTGAAGCCCCACTTTGAGAGGTCTGAAGTGGGCATGCTCTTAGCAACAGATGCTGGGATGGAAGAAGAGACTGAACCTCTTCCTGACCTCCTGTATGCAAAAGAGCAAGATGGGTCAGTGGATGGTGTGAACCTCTCTCCCACCCAGACCCATGAGCAGCAGATTGACTGTCGCCAACTGTTGGGACAGTTTTCTGATCTGTTCTTCCTGACTCCCAGTATCACTGAATGGTGCGTCCATGATGTGGACACTGGGGACAGTCCTCCTGTGAAGCACAAAACTTAGAGTGACTGACAGGGTGAGAGCTTGCATCAAGGAGGTCACCAAGATGTTTGCCTTAGGGGTGATTGAGTCCTCTAACAGCCCCTTGGCCAGCCCAGTGGTCTTGGTCCCAAAGGCTGCCGCGCCTGGTGCCACACCCGAACTCCGGTTCTGTGTGGACTACCGAGGACTCAATTCAGTCACCAGGACTGACGCGCACCCCATCCCCAGAGCTGATGAGCTCATTGCTCGGTTGGGGGCTGCCCGGTACCTCAGCACGTTTGATCTAATGTCTGGGTACTGGCAGATCGCCTTAACTGACGGGGCCAAAGAGAGGTCAGCATTCTCCACACCAGATGGGCACTACCAACTCCGGGTGATGCCCTTTGGGATGAAGAATGCCCCTGCCACCTTTCAGAGGTTGGTCAACCAGGTTTTTGCTGGACTGGAGGATTTCAGCGCTGCCTACCTGGATGACATTGCAGTGTTCAGTGCCACTTGGGAGGAACATCTGCACCACCTCTGGGAAGTGTTGAAGGCGCTGCGGAGGGCAGGCCTCACGATCAAGGCGAGTAAGTGCCAGATCGGGCAGGGTTCTGTGGTGTACTTGGGACACCAGGTTGGGGGCGGCCAGGTGGTGCCCCTACAGCCCAAGATTGATACCATCCTGGCTTGGGAACCCCCCAAAACCCAGACAGAGGTGAGAGCCTTTTTAGGACTCACCGGGTATTACAGGAGGTTTGTCAAGGGGTATGGCAACATTGTTGCACCCTTGACTGAGCTGACTTCCAGGAAGCAGCCCAGGAAAGTGAACTGGACTGATGCCTGCCAGAAGGCTTTTGATGCCCTGAAATCTGCCATGTGCACGGCGCCCGTGCTTCAGGCGCCCAACTTCTCAAGGGAATTCATTGTGCAGACAGATGCTTCAGAGCATGGTTTTGGGGCTGTGCTTTCACAGATGAATGAGGAGGGCCTAGACCAACCTGTAGCCTTTATTAGTAGGAGGTTACTTCCACGGGAACAGAGGTGGAGTGCGATTGAGCGTGAGGCATTTGTTGTGGTCTGGGCACTGAAGAAGTTGAGACCATACTTGGTTGGGACTCACTTCCGGGTTCAGACAGACCACAGGCCCCTCAGATGGTAAATGCAGATGAGGGGTGAAAATCCAAAACTGTTGAGGTGGTCCATTTCCCTACAGGGGATGGACATTACGGTGGAACACTGCCCTGGTACAGAACACGCCAATGCTGATGGTCTGTCTAGATTTTTCCGCCTTAGTGATGAGAACTCCCAGGAGGTAGGGTAGTTCTCCCCACATTTCAGCTGGAGGGGACACGTGTTAGACCTGGCACCATTGGCGTGGGTCTCCCTTCCATTTTTTGCTGTTGCCTCTTATGTTTTTGCTGGTTTTAGATGCTTTTGGGCACTGTGCCACTGCTGTACAGTGCAAGTGCTCCCTACTGTAAATTGTTGTATGGATTAGTGATTCCATGATTGGCTTGTTTGATTTACTTGTCAGACCCTAGTACAGTGCACCACGTGTGCCCAGGGCCTGTAAATTGGCATCAGCAACTTCACTTTAATATTCAGTAAATTATATGTATGTCTAAATGTATGCCAGCTGAAAACATTGTTTTTGCATTTTGTTAGGCCTGGCATCATTGGCGTGGGTCTCCCTTCCATTTTTTCACTATGCCTCCTCTGTTGTTGACATGTTTCTGCTAATTTAGTAGCTTTGGGCACTTTGCCACTGCTGCCAAAGTGCAAGTGCTCCCTATGGTAAATTAATGTGTGGATTAGTGACTCCATGTTTGGCCTATTTGATTCACTGTCAGACCCTAGTACAGTGCACTGGTTGTGCCCAGGGCCTGTGAATCAAATGCTGCTGGTGGGCTTGCAGCACTGATTGTGCCACCCACAGAAGCAGCCTGTAACGTGTGACTCGGGCCTGCCAATGCAGAGCCTGTGGGCAGTCTGTGACTGCCATGTCGACTTGGCAAGTGCACCCACTTGCCAGTCCCTAAACCTTCCCTTATCTTCATATCAGACACCCCTAAGGTAGGCCCAAGGGCAGGTTGCATTGTAAGTATAAGGTAGGACATGCCCTGGTGTGTGTGGCATGTCCTAATAGTGAATTACAGCCATTTTTGTTTTTCACTATTGCAAGGCTACCTGTTCCCCATAGGCCAGAATGGGCAGTTTGATTATAACATCTTATAATCCTAACTGACCCAGGGAACATGGTAGGAAAACGAATTTAGTATGCCTGAACTCAGAATGATAAAATACATCTTTTAGTAAAGTTGGTTTTTTCATTCTGTGTTTGAAAATACCACTTTTAGAAAGTAGGTATTTTCTTGCCTAACTGTCCAAGCCTGCCTCTGCTAGGTTGTGTATTCCATGTCTGGTTTGTGAGTGACAGGGGCTGGGGGATTCCAGGAGACAGGGTGAGTCAGCACAGGGCTGAATAGAGAGATCTGCATGTAGATGGGGGGAGGAGTTGCACCTGGGACCTGAATAGGGCTGTGCCTTCCCTCCCCAATGCTGGCTCCACCTCCTGCCGGGCGGCTGATGCCTCTGCCCCTCTCTCACAAAGGGAGAAGGTGTCTCCTGACAGAATGCACCCAGAACTGGTTTGGACCAGGTACAGGACCCTCTGCCTTCAGAGGACAAAGGATTTTTGACCATAAATACTGGGGCCCAGACCCCATGAAATTAGATCACTTCTGGGAAATCAAGAAACCTGTTGCCAAGGAGAAGAACCGGAGAAGCTGAAGGAGGAGTACTGCCCCTGTGCTGTTTTGCTGATTGGGGTTGGCCTGCAGTGGTTGCTTTCTGCCAAGGACAGGAGAAAAGACTTTGCTGTGCTTTATCATCTTGAATTAGAGAATCTCCAAGGGCTTGGACTGAGCTTGCCTCCTGCCTGAAGTCACAGGGACACAACGACTTCACCACTTCTGTTTGCCTGCATCTAGAACTGCTGTTTTAGCTGCTAACTGAAGGAGATTGCAACACCGACGCCGGCGAGCAACACCGTAACCTGCACCGAAGCCGTGGGCACCGCCCGTGAAGAGCACGACGCACTGCCCCGACTTGCACCGTAGGCCCGACGCCTGCTGACGCCGTGCGACATCGACTCCGAAGCCGTCACCGAGGCCGCTGCCTGCACCGGAGCCGAGGACACCGCTCGTGACGCTCACGACGCACCGTCCTGACTCGCACCACAGCCCCGACTTCACCGACGCCTGGGCTTCATCACCGCGGAGCCGATCCTCGACGTGGGTGACCCCCAAATCCATCGACACCGCACCATCGTAAGGAACCGCCGCCTCGCCGCCATCCGTGACGTCACCTCCCCGACACAGTAAGGAACCGACGCCTCACCTCCCCTGCGCTGCAGTAAGGAACCGAGACATCACCTCCCTGGGGTCGTAAGGAACCGACGCCGCCGGCGCCAACGAAGCATCACCTCCCGACTCCGTGCACCGTCTTTGTTTTCATCGAATTCCAGGTACTGTTCTTTGTGGGTCTGCTTGACTCCAAGCCCGACGCCGCGCACCTCGCGGTCGGCGCCGTACTTTGGTATTTCCACCGGTCACGACATCGTGATAACTCCAAGTGGAGTTATTTGTTGCTACAAGCTTTATTTGATTGACTATCCTATTTTTGAAGATAACGTGAACTGTCTCTATCATTTTAAGTCTATCTTGGATTACAGTATTGTGGATTTTTGCTATTGGGTCTTGTGTTAAGTCTATATAAAGATTACTTATTTTTACATACAACCTGTGTGGTGTCCATCTGTAGTGTTTTCACTGCATTACTGTATGTGTTCACAAATGCTTTACACACTGCCTCTGAGATAAGCCTGTCTGCTCGTGCCAAGCTACCAGGGGGTGAGCATGGGTTATTTTAGGAGTGTATCCCCCTTACCCTGACTAGAAGCAAGGGTCCCTATTTAGACAAAGGTGAAACCATTGCCAACTAGAGACCCCCAGTTGTAACAATATGTATATGTATATGTGTATGTATATATATGTATGTATATATGTGTGTGTATGTATATGTGTGTATATGTGTATGTGTGTGTGTATATGTATGTGTATGTACATGTATGTGTATGTATAGGTTTGTATGTATATGTGTGTGTATATGTGTATATATGTAGGTGTGTATATATGTGTGTATGTATGTATGTATATGTATGTATATATGTGTGTGTATGTGTATATATGTGTATGAAGAGCTCTAACGAGAGCGAAACCCGTGATAGGGGTTGCTTTTATTCATTTCAGGTTGGCTTGGATGGTATTTTACCAATTCAAAGCTGTAATACTGTGCCTGGAGTGGTAAGAGGCTTTGGCCATTTTACAGCTCGGCAGGGATAGCACTGTGCTAATCCTATGCTTAAAGACTTTGCTGTAAAAATGGCAAAAGACTTTGTCCCTTTCTATCTCGGCGTGGATAGCACTGCGCTAATCCTATGCTTAAAGACTTTGATAGAAAAGCAGACATTTGAGGTGAGCAAATTTAGAGTGTCGCTGGTGTTGAGAGTGCTCTTACTGGAGCTGCTTTCCACCCAAACTTGAGAACTACCCAGAGTTCTCTGCTTCTGTATTTCCATTATTTATTTGTCACTCTAAGCCTGAAAGGGTTTTGTTTTGATGTGTGTGTATATATATATATATATGTGTATGTATATATATATATGTGTATGTATATATATATATATGTGTATGTATATATATATATGTGTGTACATATATATATGTGTGTATGTATATATATATATATATATGTATGTATATGTAGATAGTTATAGTTACAACCTATTATCCATAGGAAATCCGCGACATTCTATTTGAAATAACGTTGGCGCCGGTTGACGAATCTTCGTGAAAGTTTCCAACTTGTTGGGGCGCTCCGCTCCGCTCCTACCCTGAAAGTCTCGGGGTGATACGTGAAGCGGGGGCCGAGAAAAAAGGGGGGTCCCAAAACGCGTTTTCCCCATTCATTTTTCCATAGGAACCTTTAGTCGCAGCTACAGCCCGAACTGCTGAACGGAATTACACCAAATTTGGCAAAGAGGTAGTCCTTGGTTCAGACTGGTGCCTTTTGCTTAAATGTTGTAAATCCGTTCAGTAGTTCCTGAGAAAATCAAAAGTAAAAGTACATATATATCTATGGGCGCGTCGGATACGCGTACCCTCAGCGCACCCTGCGCGCACCGTCCCGATCACGAGCTGCATGCTAATTGGCTGTCAGCTGGCTGTCAACATTCCGATTCAGGAAGTGTTGGCAGCCATTTTGTCCCTCGGTAGAACCGAGGGACAGAAACAAGTGCGCAAAGCGCAAAAAGGGGGCAGGGTAGAAACACCCTGACCCCCTAGGTTTGCTCAGGGGGTCCCACAAGGACCCCCTGGGCAAAAAAATAATAATTTTTTTTTAAAAAAATCGGCAGGATGCGCTCAGGGTGCGCGAATCCTGCCGAAAAAAAAAAAATCGAAGCGCGGTCTCCCGCGCTTCGATGTTAATTGGCCCCCGGGTGGCCCAAGTCCCGGGGGCATGGTGGGGGGGGTTAATTTTATGTGTGGGGGGCCTCAAAGGGCCCCCCAACCCCGGGGACCGCCACCCCCCGGGGCTTTTTTTTTTTAAATGGTGCGGGAGGGCTCTGAGCCCTCCCGCAGCCCCGGGGACCACCACCTCCCCGGGGCTTTTTTTTTTTTTAAATTTAAAAACCTGTGTGGGGGGCTCCAGCCCCCACACGCCCGGGACCTCCACCTCCCGGGGCACTAAACATTTAAATATGGGGGTCCGTTACGGACCCCCAGAGCCCCGGGGACCACCACCTCCCCAGGGCCGGCTCCTGCAGTGTCCCGGGGTGCCTACCCCCGGGACACTGTAGTTTGCTATGGCAGGACGGGAGCCTCGCGGCTCCCGTCCTGCCATAGCAAACTGCTTTGGATATTGGAAGAGAGAGCAGGGAACCTGCTCTCTCTTCCAATATCCAAAGCACATTGCTTTTCCACATGGGGAGCTGCATCTTAGCAGCTCCCCATGTGTAAAAGCAATGCCGGCTCCCAAGGGACGCGGGGAGCCGGCGGGACTGTGGGGGGCTTGGGGACCCCCACAGTCCCCAACGGAGAGGGCCAGCCCCGGGGGATGGGGTCCCCGGGGCAAGTAGTGGCCGGGAGGGGGGCCACGCGGCCCCCTCCCCAAAAAATAAAAATAATTAAATTTAAAAAAAACGGAAAGGCCTGCCCCGGGGGATGGGGTCCCCGGGGCCTTAAATGGCCTGAGGAGGGGGCCACGCAGCCCCCTCCAAAGAAAAAAAAAATCGAGGCCATGCCCCGGGGATGGGGTCCCCGGGGCCAATACAGGCCCAGGGGAAGGGGGGCCCCGCGGCCCCCTTCCCGTTTTTTTTTAATATTTAATTTAAAAATAGGGGTAAGGCCCTGGGGGATGGGGTCCCCAGGGCCCAAAAACATGAAAAAGGAAGGGAGGCCACACAGCCCCCTTCAGGGGACAAAAAAAAACAAAAACAAAAAAAAAACGATCGGGCCCGCAGGCCCCGCCCCCTTCCGAATTCCCCTTGAATACTGGGGGTCCCTGGGGGCCAACTAGCCCACCAGGAACCTCCAGTATGCGCCAGGGGGCTGCCTTGCAGAGAGGTGTACAGAGGCCACGCCCCTTTTACACCTCTCTGCAACGCAGCTCTGTGGCGCTTTTGGAGGTATATGGTGGGCTAGTTGGACTCCGGGGACCCTCAGGATTCAAGGGGACTTAATCCCCCAACTTAAAACGCGCCACGGGGCGCGTTTGCACAGTGGTGAAGGGAGGGGCGGGGCTTCAGGTGACATGTGTGCAAACAGGCCCCGTGGCGCGTTTTAAGATGGGGAATTAAATCCCCTTCAATCCTGAGGGTCCCTGGGGGCCAACTAGCCCAACAGGTACATCCAGAAAGCGCCACAGAGCTGCGTTGCAGAGAGGTGTAAAAAGGGGTGTGGCCTCTCTACACGTCTCTGCAACGCAGCCCCTGGCGCATATTGGAGGTTCCTGGTGGGCTAGTTGGCCCCTAGGGACCCTCAGGATTCAAGGGGACTTAATCCCCCAACTTAAAACGCGCCACGGGCGCGTTTGCACAGATGTCACCTCAGGCCCCGCCCCCTCCCTTCACCATTGTGCAAATACTCTTCTAAAATCATCCGAAATACGAATTCCGATTTACTCACCTGTTATAAGGAGAGACCTCAGTGCTGCATCTTTCAGCCCAGTACTGGTCCTGAAAAGTATTTTTAACCGTTCTTACCAGTAACTTGAATTTACTTCCATAGGATATCATTGCCTGCTTTTTGCTGAAAAAGTTTCTAAGTGTTGATTTTTGAAACATACAAATATTCCTCTAAAATCAGCCGAAATACGAATTCCGATTTACTCACCTGTTATAAGGAGAGACCTCAGTGCTGTATCTTTCAGCCCAGTACTGGTCCTGAAAAGTAATTTTAACCGTACTTACCAGTAACTTGAATTTCCTTCCATAGGATATCATTGCCTGCTTTTTGCTGAAAAAGTTTCTAAGTGTTGATTTTTGAAACATACAAATATTCCTCTAAAATCAGCCGAAATACGAATTCCGATTTACTCACCTGTTATCAGGAGAGACCTCAGTGCTGTATCTTTCAGCCCAGTACTGGTCCTAAAAAGTAATTTTAACCGTACTTACCAGTAACTTGAATTTCCTTCCATAGGCTAACATTGAATGGTTTCACTTGGAAATTCTTCTAAGTGTTGAGTTTTGGAACTTTAAAATATTCATCTAAAATCAGCCGAAATACGTATTCCGATTTACTCACCTGTTATCAGGAGAGACCTCAGTGCTGCATCTTTCAGCCCAGTACTAATCCTGAAAAGTAATTTTAACCGTACTTACCAGTAACTTGAATTTCCTTCCATAGGATATCATTGCCTGCTTTTTGCTGAAAAAGTTTCTAAGTGTTGATTTTTGAAACATACAAATATTCCTCTAAAATCAGCCGAAATCCGAATTCTGACTTACTCACCTGTTATCAGGAGAAAACCCAGTGCTGCACCTTTTAGCCCAGCACTGACCCTGAAAAGTAATTCTAACCGTACTTACCAGTAACTTATATTTTCTTGCATAGGAATCCATTGTCTGGTTTTCAGCAAAAAAGTTTCAAAGTGTTGATTTTTACAAACTACAAATATTCCTTAAAAATCACCTGTATGACTTAAACGCATTCTTTCAACTGTTTACAGGAGATGCACCAGGGCTGGATCCAGGATCCAACACTGAGTAAGAAAAAAGTAACGATAACAGTTTTTACCTGCTAAGTGAATTTCCTTCCATAGGATAACATTGGTGACCATATGAGAAAAAGTTTCTAAGTGTCAACTTTTAAAATACAATAATATTCCTTAAAAATCAGTACTGTAACCAAAACGCTTTTACTCAACTGTTTACAGGAGATGTCCCAGGACTGAATCTAGGATCCAGTCCTGTGGTTAGAAAAGTAATCCATAAAGTAACTAATTGCATTTAACTAGAAATTCACATTGAGCTGAATGTTGCATTGTGTTTGAAAATGTGTTGCCCATTGCAACAACTGTAACTACTGTACTTAAAAGTCTATTGCCTATGTGCAAAGTATTTAAACTAAAGTAATTCATTCTGAGAAAGTATTTTTTGTAATGTAATGTATAATGTAATTACAATGTAATTTAAAAAATAAAATATGTAAAAAAAAATTGTTTCTAAAAATGTAGTAAATCAGTATGAAAAAAATTAATATAACAATTAATACATTTAAAAATTGTCATTTACAAAACCTTTGAAATTCACTGGAAAACCATAGGTTTCAGGCACGTTATAGTTAGAAATTAGCATTTAAAAAACCTTTGAAATTCACTGAAAAAACCATAGGTTTCAGACACGTTATAGTTACAAATTAGCATTTAAAAAACCTTTGAAATTCACTGAAAAAACCATAGGTTTTAGGGACAGTTTTAGTTACTTGGACATTGCACTCGTACAAAACCCGTGAAATTCCCCCGTTATAGTTAGTTCAGCTAACTATAACTCGCGCCCCGCAATGCACTGCTGATGACGTCACATATTACATCACTCATGACATGGTCAGTGACATCACTGATGACATCTCAAATGACATCACTGATGACATCATCCAGTGACTGTGTGTTTCTGTAAAGTTTAAATATTTTTAATATATATAGGAAAAGACGTATTGAAGAATGAGTGGGTGTGTAAGTGTCTGTATGGATGATTTAGTAGGTGCGTGACTGACTCTATAAGTGAGTGATTTAACGTATGTTACTGAATGCATGGGTTAGTGACTAAACTGGGTGAATGTCTGTATCCGTATGTCTGTTGCTGTGTAAGTGGCTGCATGTGTTTGTGAATAGCTAAATGAGTGTCTATATGAGTTATTGAATGCTTGTCTGAGTATCTGTATGGGTGCCTGAGTGTTTGTGTGGGAGGGGTGTGTGCAACTCTGTGCATAGATGTGTGAGTGGGTAATTCACTGGGTGGATGGTTTCAAGAGTGCATCTGTGATAGACTGTATGGGTGGGTAAGTGTGTGTAAGAGTGTGTTAGTGAGTGAATGTATGTCCCAGTGGTACATGTGTGAGTAACTACATATGTGAAAGGCAGTATATATGTGTGTTGGAGTATATAAATAGCTATAAGCAAGAGTGAGTGATTGTGATAGTGGCTGTATGGATGAGTGTGTGCTTGTATCTGTGATTGTATAAGAGCGTAACAATGTGCTACTATTTGTATGAGTAAGTGAGCTGGTGTGTGTATAACTGTATAGGTGAGTAAATGGCAGTGTGTTTAATTATTTGCATGACTGACTAGGTGTGTGAGTATCTCTATGGATGAGTGGCGTTGTTTGAGTGTCTATATAGGAGTAAGAGTGCATATGATAGTCCTGTACTGAGTGACCGTAAGTATGAGAGACTGTACGGGTGAGTGAGTGGATGTGTGTGTGTAGACCTAAGAATCAGTGAGTGGGTATGTAGTTATTGGTGTTGGAGTGTCTATGGTTTTGCGAATGGCAGTCTGTAATTTAGAGTGGGTGTATCAAAGGTTATATTAGGGTGTGAGGAGGTGCATCAGATTATCACGTGGATGATGTCATCAGTGATGTCATTTGAGATGTCATCAGTGATGTCATCAGTGATGTCACTGACCATGTCATGAGTGATGTAATATGTGACGTCATCAGCAGTGCATTGCGGGGCGCGAGTTATAGTTAGCTGAACTAACTATAACGGGGGAATTTCACGGGTTTTGTACGAGTGCAATGTCCAAGTAACTAAAACTGTCCCTAAAACCTATGGTTTTTTCAGTGAATTTCAAAGGTTTTTTAAATGCTAATTTGTAACTATAACGTGTCTGAAACCTATGGTTTTTTCAGTGAATTTCAAAGGTTTTTTAAATGCTAATTTGTAACTATAACGTGTCTGAAACCTATGGTTTTTTCAGTGAATTTCAAAGGTTTTTTAAATGCTAATTTCTAACTATAACGTGCCTGAAACCTACCGTTTTTCAGTGAATTTCAAAGGTTTTGTAAATGACAATTTTTAAATGTATTGTTATATTAATTTTTTCATACTGATTTACTACATTTTTAGAAACAATTTTTTTTTACATATTTTATTTTTTAAATTACATTGTAATTACATTATACATTACATTACAAAAATACTTTCTCAGAATGAATTACTTTAGTTTAAATACTTTGCAGATAGGCAATAGACTTTTAAGTACAGTAGTTACAGTTGTTGCAATGGGCAACACATTTTCAAACACAATGCAACATTCAGCTCAATGTGAATTTCTAGTTAAATGCAATTAGTTACTTTATGGATTACTTTTGTAACCACAGGACTGGATCCTAGATTCAGTCCTGGTACATCTCCTGTAAACAGTTGAGTAAAAGCGTTTTGGTTACAGTCGTGATTTTTAAGGAATATTATTGTATTTTAAAAGTTGACACTTAGAAACTTTTTCTCATAGAATCACCAATGTTATCCTATGGAAGGAAATTCACTTAGCAGGTAAAAACTGTTATCGTTACTTTTTCTTACTCAGTGTTGGATCCTGGATCCAGCACTGGTGCATCTCCTGTAAACAGTTGAAAAAATGCGTTTAAGTCATACAGGCGATTTTTAAGGAATATTTGTAGTTTGTGAAAATCAACACTTTGAAACTTTTTTGCTGAAAACCAGTCAATGTTAGCCTATGAAGGAAATTCAAGTTACCGGTAAGTACGGTTAAAATTACTTTTCAGGATCAGTACTGGGCTGAAAGATGCAGCACTGAGGTCTCTCCTGATAACAGGTGAGTAAATCGGAATTCGTATTTTGGCTGATTTTAGAGGAATATTTTAAAGTTCCAAAACTCCACACTTAGAAGAATTTCCAAGTGAAACCAGTCAATGTTAGCCTATGGAAGGAAATTCAAGTTACTGGTAAGTACGGTTAAAATTACTTTTCAGGACCAGTACTGGGCTGAAAGATACAGCACTGAGGTCTCTCCTTATAACAGGTGAGTAAATCGGAATTCGTATTTCGGCTGATTTTACAGGAATATTTGTATGTTTCAAAAATCAACACTTAGAAACTTTTTCAGCAAAAAGCAGGCAATGATATCCTATGGAAGGAAATTCAAGTTACTGGTAAGTACGGTTAAAATTACTTTTGAGGATCAGTACTGGGCTGAAAGATACAGCACTGAGGTCTCTCCTGATAACAGGTGAGTAAATCGGAATTCGTATTTCGGCTGATTTTAGAGGAATATTTGCACAATGGTGAAGGGAGGGCGGGGCCTGAGGTTACATCTGTGCAAACGCGCCCCGTGGCGCGTTTTAAGTTGGGGGATTAAGTCCCCTTGAATCCTGAGGGTCCCTAGGGGCCAACTAGCCCACCAGGAACCTCCAATATGCGCCAGGGGCTGCGTTGCAGAGACGTGTAGAGAGGCCACACCCCTTTTACACCTCTCTGCAACGCAGCTCTGTGGCGCTTTCTGGATGTACCTGTTGGGCTAGTTGGCCCCCAGGA
>CAWUFW010001301.1:2411388-2893888 GCA_963921515.1 Calotriton arnoldi
CGGGGCGCGTTTGCACAGTGGTGAAGGGAGGGGGCGGGGCTTCAGGTGACATGTGTGCAAACCGGCCTCGTGGCGCGTTTTAAGATGGGGAATTAAATCCCCTTCAATACTGAGGGTCTCTGGGGGCCAACTAGCCCAACAGGTACATCCAGAAAGCGCCACAGAGCTGCGTTGCAGAGAGGTGTAAAAAGGGGTGTGGCCTCTCTACACGTCTCTGCAACGCAGCCCCCTGGCGCATACTGGAGGTTCCTGGTGGGCTAGTTGGCCCGTAGGGACCCACATGATTCAAGGGGACTTAATCCCCCAACTTAAAACGAGCCACGGGGCGCGTTTGCACAGATGTCACCTCAGGCCCCGCCCCCTCCCTTCACCATTGTGCAAATATTCTTCTAAAATCATCCGAAATACGAATTCCGATTTACTCACCTTTTATCAGGAGAGACCTCAGTGCTGCATCTTTCAGCCCAGTACTAATCCTGAAAAGTAATTTTAACCGTACTTACCAGTAACTTGAATTTCCTTCCATAGGATATCATTGCCTGCTTTTTGCTGAAAAAGTTTCTAAGTGTTGATTTTTGAAACATACAAATATTCCTCTAAAATCAGCCGAAATCCGAATTCTGATTTACTCACCTGTTATCAGGAGAGACCTCAGTGCTGCATCTTTCAGCCCAGTACTAATCCTGAAAAGTAATTTTAACCGTACTTACCAGTAACTTGAATTTCCTTCCATAGGATATCATTGCCTGCTTTTTGCTGAAAAAGTTTCTAAGTGTTGATTTTTGAAACATACAAATATTCCTCTAAAATCAGCCGAAATACGAATTCCGATTTACTCACCTGTTATCAGGAGAGACCTCAGTGCTGCATCTTTCAGCCCAGTACTAATCCTGAAAAGTAATTTTAACCGTACTTACCAGTAACTTGAATTTCCTTCCATAGGATATCATTGCCAGCTTTTTGCTGAAAAAGTTTCTAAGTGTTGATTTTTGAAACATACAAATATTCCTCTAAAATCAGCCGAAATCCGAATTCTGATTTACTCACCTGTTATCAGGAGAGACCTCAGTGCTGCATCTTTCAGCCTAGTACTGGTCCTGAAAAGTAATTTTAACCGTACTTACCAGTAACTTGAATTTCCTTCCATAGGCTAACATTGACTGGTTTCACTTGGAAATTCTTCTAAGTGTGGAGTTTTGGAACTTTAAATTATTCTTCTAAAATCAGCCGAAATACGAATTCCGATTTACTCACCTGTTATCAGGAGAGAACCCAGTGCTGCATCTTTTAGCCCAGCACTGACCCTGAAAAGTAATTTTAACCGTACTTACCAGTAACTTATCTTTTCTTCCATAGGAATCCATTGTCTGGTTTTCAGCAGAAAAGTTTCAAAGTGTCGATTTTCACAAACTACAAATATTCCTTAAAAATCGCCTGTATGACTTAAACGCATTTTTTCAACTGTTTACAGGAGATGCACCAGTGCTGGATCCAGGATCCAACACTGAGTAAGAAAAAGTAACGATAACAGTTTTTACCTGCTAAGTGAATTTCCTTCCATAGGATAACATTGGTGATTCTATGAGGAAAAGTTTCTAAGTGTCAACTTTTAAAATACAATAATATTCCTTAAAAATCACGACTGTAACCAAAACGCTTTCACTCAACTGTTTACAGGAGATGTCCCAGGACTGAATCTAGGATCCAGTCCTGTGGTTAGAAAAGTAATCCATAAAGTAACTAATTGCATTTAACTAGAAATTCACATTGAGCTGAATGTTGCATTGTGTTTGAAAATGTGTTGCCCATTGCAACAACTGTAACTACTGTACTTAAAAGTCTATTGCCTATGTGCAAAGTATTTAAACTAAAGTAATTCATTCTGAGAAAGTATTTTTTGTAATGTAATGTATAATGTAATTACAATGTAATTTAAAAAATAAAATATGTAAAAGAAATTGTTTCTAAAAATGTAGTAAATCAGTATGAAAAAAATTAATATAAAAATTAATACATTTAAAAAATGTCATTTAAAAAACCTTTGAAATTCACTGAAAAAACCGTAGGTTTCAGGCACGTTATAGTTACAAATTAGCATTTAAAAAACCTTTGAAATTCACTGAAAAAACCATAGGTTTCAGATATGTTATAGTTACAAATTAGCATTTAAAAACCTTTGAAATTCACTGAAAAAACCATAGGTTTTAGGGACAGTTATAGTTAGTTGGACATTTCACTCGTACAAAACCCGTGAAATTCCCCCGTTATAGTTAGTTCAGCTAACTATAACTCGCGCCCCGCAATGCACTGCTGATGACGTCACATATTACATCACTCATGACATGGTCAGTGACATCACTGATGACATCACTGATGACATCTCAAATGACATCACTGATGACATCATCCACGTGATAATCTGATGCAGCTCCTCACACCCTAATATAACCTTTGATACACCCAATCTAAATTACAGACTGCCATTCGCAAAACCATAAACACTCCAACACCAATAACTACATACCCCCTCACTGATTCTTAGGTCTACACACACACATCCACTCACTCACCCGTACAGTCACTCATACTTATGGTCACTCAGTACAGGACTATCATATGCACTCTTACTCCTATATAGACACTCAAACACCGCCACTCATCCATAGAGGTACTCACACACCTAGTCAGTCATGCAAATAATTAAACACACTGCCATTTACTCACCTATACAGTTATACACACACCAGGTCACTTAATCATACAAATACTAGCACATTGTTACGCTCTTATATAATCACTGATACAAGCACACACTCATCCATACAGCCACTATCACAATCACTCACTCTCGCTTATAGCTATTTATATACTCCAACACACATATATACTGCCTTTCACATATGTAGTTACTCACACATGTACCACTGGGACATACATTCACTCACTAACACACTCTTACACACACTTACCCACCCATACAGTCTATCACAGATGCACTCTTGAAACCATCCACCCAGTGAATCACCCACTCACACATCTATGCACAGTCGCACACACCCCATCCACACAAACACTCAGGCACCCATACAGATACTCAGACAACAAATCAATAACTCTTATAGACACTCATGTAGCTATTCACAAACCCATGCAGCCACTTACACAGCAACAGACAGACGGATACAGACATTCACCCAGTTTAGTCACTAACCCATGCATTCAGTAAGATACGTTAAATCACTCACTTATAGAGTCAGTCACGCACCTACTAAATCATCCATACAGACACTTACACACCCACTCATTCTTCAATACGTCTTTTCCTATATATATAAAAAATATTTAAACTTTACAGAAACACACAGTCACTGGATGATGTCATCAGTGATGTCATTTGAGATGTCATCAGTGATGTCATCAGTGATGTCACTGACCATGTCATGAGTGATGTAATATGTGACGTCATCAGCAGTGCATTGCGGGGCGCGAGTTATAGTTAGCTGAACTAACTATAACGGGGGAATTTCACGGGTTTTGTACGAGTGAAATGTCCAACTAACTATAACTGTCCCTAAAACCTATGGTTTTTTCAGTGAATTTCAAAGGTTTTTTAAATGCTAATTTGTAACTATAACATATCTGAAACCTATGGTTTTTTCAGTGAATATATATATGTGTATGTGAATATATATATATGTGTATGTGAATATATATATATGTGTATGTATATATATATGTGTGTATGTATATATATATGTGTGTATGTATATATATATATGTGTGTATGTATATATATATGTGTGTATGTATATATATATGTGTGTATGTATATATATATATGTGTGTATGTATATATATATGTGTGTATGTATATATATATATGTATGTATATATATATATATATCTGTGTATGTATATATATATATATCTGTGTGTGTGTATATATATATGTGTGTATGTATATATATATGTGTGTGTATGTATATATATATGTGTGTATGTATATATATATGTGTGTGTATGTATATATATATGTGTATGTATATATATATATGTGTATGTATATATATATATGTGTATGTATATATATATATGTGTATGTATATGTATACCAAATCGTTCATTTACGGATAATCCCAAAAGAAGAACAGCGGCACACCAAAGGACAACACAATTAGTTTATTGTGTCCACAACGACGCGTTTCGGCGTAGCCTTTTTCAAGTTGATGACCTGTGCTCCACCTCCCATAGAAATACAGGTCACAGTTTAATAAACAGTGAAAACATACTGCCAAGATCGTCTGTAACGCGAGCAAATTCACAATTCATTTTACCCAATTTACAATGTAAAACCATAGCATATAATCGTTTGAATTTCACATCAATGAAAACTTCATTATTATAACCGATATAAACCTATGATCATTTTATAATCACATGATGCATTAAATATTTAATCTGTAGACGCATACTTTAAAAATTTGTAATCACATTGTCAATCGTCATGCTATGCAATAATAACATATACATTACTGTGTGGGATTGGTTCAGATATCATACCAACATTATGTACATCCATATACATTTTTATATTGCACGTAATCCCAGCTTGCATTATTTCAATTGATTGGAAAATATGTGGCAAATAGCATTGCAATATAGCACAATCTATAATTCAAGGTTATGTACCCAAAATCAGTTTCACATAATCCATTGATATGTATATAGGTTTCTATGCTAAAATAGCCTGTGCTAGGTTCGGATAAAGTGCCAATGCACCAATATCATCCTATTATCCTTTAGTACACTTTCTGAAATCATAGGTTATGTACCCATAACCAAGCATCAATGTATATTGCATATTCTGTCAGCCATTGCTGGGTTCAAAAACGAAGTACTTTATGTAAAATCAATTTGGTATTCCCAAAAGTGCTTTCTACAGTCATAGGTTATGTACCTGTAAACAAATATTATGAATCTAAAAGGAGTAACCATAGGTAATCTACACAACGATCAATAGGCAGTAATAATGTTACGGGAGTAATAGGACACAGTACAACGTGGTGCACTAAATAATAAAATAAGTGATGTGAGAGAAATTTATAATAACTAAATAAAGAAACAGGACACTGGCATAAAAACTAGGAGGTGAGCCATTGACCCTTATTCCTAATGGTAAGTTAGTTTTACATCACAGCTATCCACCTGTAGATCCCTACACCATGGATTCCAGAGGATGAACACATAAATTCAAACCTCAATGTCTGGCTGTTTATACTAAGCATAACTACCATAACAAAGGCCTATCTTGTTTCAAATTGTTTAAAATATGTGAAAGTGATTAAAAACATTATAGAACCTCTCATACCGGGATACTCAATGAAGGCATTTTTAAATTCAATACATTCTTTGTCCAATGTGTGTTGCTAGCTCCTCCCCACTATTGAGCCCATTAGGAATTTTCGTGTTGAGCTCAATTATGTATCTTGATTCTGCTACACGCAACATTTTCTCCCTATTTCCACCTCTGGGGTGTGCTAAAATCCTGTCAATTCCATAGAATGTGATCAGATTAGAATTACTGTCATGTTTCTCTAAGTAATGCCGAGCCACTGGGTAATTCAGATCCCCGTGTGTAACTGCCCTCATGTGCTGTAAGATTCTGGTCTTCAGTTGCAGTTTCGTGCTGCCGATATATCTAAGGCCACACGGACACTCCAATACATAGATTACAAACTCGCTGGTGCATGTTATAAATTTAGAAATTTGTTTAATCCTGCCTTTATCGGTTTTGAAGTTGTCCCTACTCTTACTGTGTTTACACGCCTTACAGGAGTTACACTTATGGAAGCCTTTCATAGTACCCAGCCAAGTTCCACTGCTTGGCTTACTCTGAAAACTGTGTACTAGATGATCTCTCAAAGATTTGGACTTCCTGTAAGTTATCAGTGGTGTTTTACCAATGCTCTTACCAATGATGGGATCCGTCTCTAATAATCCCCAATGGCGTTTCATAGAATATCGTAACATCTTAGATTTAACATTGTATGTAGTGATCATTCTGGGAATATTCCCCTCCATCTTCTGAACTTTCTTGCCAGAGAATAGGGCCTCATTAAGTGTAATCTTATGTACTTTCTGTGCTGCAGAGGATATAGTTTTCACTTTATATCCCCTTTGTCTGAAACGTTGTTCCATTATTCCCTGTTCTTTATGGAAAGCTCCTTCAGTGCTACACGTTCTGCGAGCCCTGAGAAGTTCCCCATAGGGAATGCTATTTCGTAAGGGAGCTGGATGATGGCTATTCGCATGCAGCAGCGTGTTTCCTGCTGTTTCTTTGCGAAACAGACTGGTAACTATCTGTCCTTCCTTTATACTGATGGCTACATCCAAGAACTCACAATAAGATGTACTCATATTGTGTGTGAAAGTTAGATTTAATTGATTCTTTCCCAAACTAGAAATAAACTCCTGTGCTAGCTCAACTGAGCCATCCCATATCAGGAACAGGTCATCTATATACCTGATCCAGATGGGGATGTGCTCAGTGTACTGTTCATTAATATCAGTGAAGACCACCTGTTCCTCCCACCAGCCCAGGAATAAATTCGCTAGGCTGGGGGCGAAACAAGTTCCCATCGCAACACCTGATTTCTGGCGGAAAAAGGTTTTTTCATAGATGATATGATAATATCGAGGCATTCAATTCCATCATGATTCAAGAGATTTACAAACTGCAAAATAAACATGCCAATCCCATCAGAGATAACCTAACACGACCACAGCGATTGGCGCTGAAAGACCTTATGAATTATCAAAATATTATTGTGAAACCCTCAGATAAAGGGGGGAATGTGGTTGTTATGGATTTTGTACAATACAATGATGAAGCCATGAGACAGTTGAGGGATCTCAACTGTTATGAGGAAATTGAATGGGATGAGTACAAGCTGTCGATTACTACTTACCACAATTTTTTGATGCAATGGTGGACAGAAGGTCTATTAGACAGAGAAGAGTATTTATTTCTGAAAAATGATAATCCACGGATTCCATGTTTTTATCTTTTGCCCAAAATCCACAAACATCCCACTAGACCACCAGGGAGACCTATAGTCTCCTCGAATGGAGGTCTTTTTGAAAATACTTCTATGTTTTTGGATTTATTTCTTTCACCTTATGTTATAAGATTAAGATCATACTGCAGGGACAGTAGTGACTTTTGACGTCGCATCTATGATGTCACGTGGGAAGATTAATTTCTTATGATATCACTGGATGTATGTTCACTGTATACATCGATAGATCAAAGACAGGGGGTGGATGCCTGCCTATATTTCCTCAAAGATAGACACATTTCACTGTGGGAGCATACCTCTATGTTGGAGAATATGATGCTCCAATGCCTTAATCAAAACATCTTTATCTATGAAAAAACCTTTTTCCGCCAGAAATCAGGTGTTGCGATGGGAACTTGTTTCGCCCCCAGCCTAGCGAATTTATTCCTGGGCTGGTGGGAGGAACAGGTGGTCTTCACTGATATTAATGAACAGTACACTGAGCACATCCCCATCTGGATCAGGTATATAGATGACCTGTTCCTGATATGGGATGGCTCAGTTGAGCTAGCACAGGAGTTTATTTCTAGTTTGGGAAAGAATCAATTAAATCTAACTTTCACACACAATATGAGTACATCTTATTGTGAGTTCTTGGATGTAGCCATCAGTATAAAGGAAGGACAGATAGTTACCAGATAGTTACCAGTCTGTTTCGCAAAGAAACAGCAGGAAACACGCTGCTGCATGCGAATAGCCATCATCCAGCTCCCTTACGAAATAGCATTCCCTATGGGGAACTTCTCAGGGCTCGCAGAACGTGTAGCACTGAAGGAGCTTTCCATAAAGAACAGGGAATAATGGAACAACGTTTCAGACAAAGGGGATATAAAGTGAAAACTATATCCTCTGCAGCACAGAAAGTACATAAGATTACACATAATGAGGCCCTATTCTCTGGCAAGAAAGTTCAGAAGATGGAGGGGAATATTCCCAGAATGATCACTACATACAATGTTAAATCTAAGATGTTACGATATTCTATGAAACGCCATTGGGGATTATTAGAGACGGATCCCATCATTGGTAAGAGCATTGGTAAAACACCACTGATAACTTACAGGAAGTCCAAATCTTTGAGAGATCATCTAGTACACAGTTTTCAGAGTAAGCCAAGCAGTGGAACTTGGCTGGGTACTATGAAAGGCTTCCATAAGTGTAACTCCTGTAAGGCGTGTAAACACAGTAAGAGTAGGGACAACTTCAAAACCGATAAAGGCAGGATTAAACAAATTTCTAAATTTATAACATGCACCAGCGAGTTTGTAATCTATGTATTGGAGTGTCCGTGTGGCCTTAGATATATCGGCAGCACGAAACTGCAACTGAAGACCAGAATCTTACAGCACATGAGGGCAGTTACACACGGGGATCTGAATTACCCAGTGGCTCGGCATTACTTAGAGAAACATGACAGTAATTCTAATCTGATCACATTCTATGTAATTGACAGGATTTTAGCACACCCCAGAGGTGGAAATAGGGAGAAAATGTTGCGTGTGGCAGAATCAAGATACATAATTGAGCTCAACACGAAAATTCCTAATGGGCTCAATAGTGGGGAGGAGCTAGCAACACACATTGGACAAAGAATGTATTGAATTTAAAAATGCCTTCATTGAGTATCCCGGTATGAGAGGTTCTATAATGTTTTTAATCACTTTCACATATTTTAAACAATTTGAAACAAGATAGGCCTTTGTTATGGTAGTTATGCTTAGTATAAACAGCCAGACATTGAGGTTTGAATTTATGTGTTCATCCTCTGGAATCCATGGTGTAGGGATCTACAGGTGGATAGCTGTGATGTAAAACTAACTTACCACTAGGAATAAGGGTCAATGGCTCACTTCCTAGTTTTTATGCCAGTGTCCTGTTTCTTTATTTAGTTATTATAAATTTCTCTCACATCACTTATTTTATTATTTAGTGCACCACGTTGTACTGTGTCCTATTACTCCCGTAACATTATTACTGCCTATTGATCGTTGTGTAGATTACCTATGGTTACTCCTTTTAGATTCATAATATTTGTTTACAGGTACATAACCTATGACTGTAGAAAGCACTTTTGGGAATACCAAATTGATTTTACATAAAGTACTTCGTTTTTGAACCCAGCAATGGCTGACAGAATATGCAATATACATTGATGCTTGGTTATGGGTACATAACCTATGATTTCAGAAAGTGTACTAAAGGATAATAGGATGATATTGGTGCATTGGCACTTTATCCGAACCTAGCACAGGCTATTTTAGCATAGAAACCTATATACATATCAATGGATTATGTGAAACTGATTTTGGCTACATAACCTTGAATTATAGATTGTGCTATATTGCAATGCTATTTGCCACATATTTTCCAATCAATTGAAATAATGCAAGCTGGGATTACGTGCAATATAAAAATGTATATGGATGTACATAATGTTGGTATGATATCTGAACCAATCCCACACAGTAATGTATATGTTATTATTGCATAGCATGACGATTGACAATGTGATTACAAATTTTTAAAGTATGCGTCTACAGATGAAATATTTAATGCATCATGTGATTATAAAATGATCATAGGTTTAAAATCGGTTATAATAATGAAGTTTTCATTGATGTGAAATTCAAACGATTATATGCTATGGTTTTACATTGTTAATTGGGTAAAATGAATTGTGAATTTGCTCGCGTTACAGACGATCTTGGCAGTATGTTTTCACTGTTTATTAAACTGTGACCTGTATTTCTATGGGAGGTGGAGCACAGGTCATCAACTTGAAAAAGGCTACGCCGAAACGCGTCGTTGTGGACACAATAAACTAATTGTGTTGTCCTTTGGTGTGCCGCTGTTCTTCTTTTGGGATTATCCGTAAATGAACGATTTGGTATATATTTAGCGGCTTGTCGTTGCCGCTGCTGGCACCGGTGTCGAAAGGAAGGGACTGGCTATTATCGGCATACTTCTTTGGATATATATATATATGTGTATGTATATATATATATATATGTGTATGTATATATATACACATTTTAGATAAAAGGCTGTTTGAACCTGTGATGTTGTGACACTGGATTAGACACAGATCCCTGGAAAGGATGCATCAGACCACTGAGCCTCCAGGCCCAGGTTTCAAAATGAGTCTTCATTTAACTCAAATGAGATGGTGAACTGTTAAAACTCACTTTATATAACAAAGACTCTGCTGGATAGCCACTCCTGTTTAGAATATAAACACTGCACTAATGTTTGGGTGTTAAACTGCAGCTTTTCTATTGTATGTATGTTTCTTGCTCATAAGAGCTGACATTTGTAGAAACGTGAGATTCTACCAAGTTGGCAAATATTATACATGTTCAGAAAACTTTGAAACTCAGTGGATGGGTTAGTTACTCAGTAATGTAATTTTCTCCACTCTGCAAGCTTAAGGCGAACCTATGCATATGCTTTTTGCTTTATATATAATTATTTTGACCATGCCTTTGCTTACTGCTGCAGGTAATGCTCCTTGTGGTTTCTCTGCAATTTTTCTTGTTTACTTCAAGACTCAGTTGAACTATTTGCAGGGCTACTGTTTAGAACCTTAACGCATTTCTTAGGAAAGTATGTATTCTTGTGATCACCTTCAAGTGAAGACCAAAAATTAGCATCTAGCTTGCTCAAACGAACCTTTAGACAGCCACGTTATTATAAAATGAAATTCCAGATTGTGGTCAAGTATGTGTTTGCCTCCTCCACCTGACTGAATGAATGGAGAGAGATAGCTTCCTGAAATGATGCCTGTAGCCTGCAATCTTCCTTCCTCCAGCATTTGGAGGCCTGAAGCTATAGCCCTCAATGCCTGTTCACTGTTCTCTTTTACATCCCACTTGCGCTGCTGTCAACATTTTTACATGAGTCCTCTAATTAGCTCTGTGACTTGTTGGTTGGCATTCCCTGCCCTGAAGCCAGCACGGGTGGAGCATGCTCTGTGACTATGCAAATTTTGCTTGTTGAGAATGGAGCACTTGTGCCAGTTGGATTGCTCTTCCCACCTGGCCCTCAAGATATTGGCCAGTGCTCCTAAATTCCTCGTATGTGAATATGGTGTGGTATATTCTCCTGCTATGGACAGGATCCAACCACTCTGTCAGTCCCAATTCACCATGGATCATTTAACAAAATAATTTTCTTTGGTGCTGGAGTGCACTGGTTGGTTATGACCTTCTGACACTGGCGTCTGTTTCTGAAGACTTTACCATCTAAAGGGAATTCTTATGGCAAATCACCGTGCGTGATGTGCCAAAAGTTAACAGCTGCAATCAATGTCAGCCTGCAGCACAGTGACCCTAGTAAAGATTTCTGACAGGATGAAAAATGAGGAAATTTTGGTTGATGCCTATGTTAACACTTCTCTGGAAAATGGTTTCGAAGGGCCTGGGTGCCACTGCCTTTATTGTCAGTGCCCAAGCCCTATCATAATAAACCTGCTGAATTATAGGGACCAAAATCACATGCAGGCGATGGATTTCACCCAAGTTGTGCAGCAACAATGTGGGTTATTTGATGGCATTAAAAAATGTGTGGTGTGGTCAAGCTGCAGGTGTCTACTGGTAAGCAAGGAATATTTTTCGCTCGCCATGGGCACTGAGGGACTGGACTTTAGAGCGGGACAGTTTATTTGGTATGGTAGATAGGGGAAATTCAGATTCCAGCCCAGGGAAGGAGGAGTTACACTTTTTGTCAGCTGAGGTATTTTTGTTTGGTCTTACATCGGTCTTCCTTAACATTGATTAGATTGGAGGAATACGTGGATTTTGGCCATCAGGCCTGTTCCACCATTTCATAGTTACTTGGAGAACAAACTCTGTGTGACACTACTTGCTATAACTGTACCCACTTTAACCTGGCAGAAATTGGACCCAAGGTGTTCTATGCAGATGGTTCAACAGTTTTGAGGTTTTGTCCCTATGTTAGAGACATTGACATCGCCGTCCTACCACTGTGTCCGGGTATAATGGACTACACTGGCTAAAAATTGGAAAGTTACAATGTTTTAAAGATCTTATTATTTGTATGCTAGAGATGTAGTAATTTAAATCAGAATAGGAATTCCACTTACATACTTCAGAGCAGGTGATTGGGGAACTTGGACCTTGATCCTGTATGCCTAATCAATATATGTATCTTGAAAGTACTCTCAAAGTAGTGAAGGCTTGGGAAAATCATGTTAAGTTATGTTGTGTCCTCACTAGCTTAACCAGGAATACGGCCTCCTTAAGGAATATGTCTGAAAAATAGACCCTGCTCTATGTCTGGCAATTCGGGCAACCCTATCCCATTTTGAGAGATTAATCGTGTTTTTAAAAGCTTCTGTAATCCTTTATTTACGAGAATGTTGAGCCACACATGCTGCACTGATAGGTAAGGTTCTGAGCCTGGATGATCGATCCTACTAGGCAGGCAATTGTAAATCAAGCAAGTTCTTGGTTTGTCTGCTCTACAGTGAAACAACAAGGCCAAAGCTGCGCTTGAGAATGCTTGAGCACGTGAATGTGGAATGAAAATGTGGAACATGGAAAATGTGGCGTTGAAGGGTGTAGGTTCAAGTGGAGAAGTGGTGTCTCCGACCCTGTAACCGAATAAACCTACCTTTAATTTGGACCTTAGTGAACTCTAATGTTCAGATGTAAGAACCATCAAACTGTTGGAAAATAGTATATAGCCAAAAAGGGTCCTATGTTTTTGGGACGATTACACCGAAAACTTGGACATAGTACTTGACCCGAACAGTCGGGATTAAGTCTTATTTACAGATAAAGGTGTAAGAGCAGGTGACAGGATGTTCAACCACTTTCTATGGGTGTTCAGTAAAACCATCGGAAATGTATGTGGTTTTGAACCTCGCGTTGTGTTAAAGGAGGGGGCTTGACCAAAAATAAACAAGGGTACAAATGTAGCTTTGCGCTAGTCTGAGACGAGGTGTCAAAGGAATTGGAGACATTATTTGCAGCTGGCATAATAGAGCCAATAAATACATCAGAGTGAATGTTTCCATTGGTTATAGCAAGACATAGAAATAGAAAGATAGGGTTGTGCTAGAGCTTCGCCATTTGAATGATAGCATAATTGTTGATTGATTTCGATTCCCATGTATTAATGAAATGTTAAGTTATGTGAGAGGTGCAAAATGTTTCTCTATGGTTGACTTGTCTTCAGCTTGTCACCAAATTTCTTTAGAACCAGGGAGTAGAAAGTACTTAGCTTTTGTATCACTAGACAGTTGTTTCCAGTTTAGAAGGATGGCAATTGGATTGGCATTGCAGCACCAGTATTTCAAAGATTGTTTTACCAGTTATTTGGGGAGGATTATGGTATTAAATGCTTCACATGTCTTATTTTGATTTAAAGAAGGGAACCGAAGGAACATGATTTGCGGTTACAGAGAGTTCTAAGTGTTAGAGAAAAAAAAAGTAACTGTTTAATTCTCTAAATTCAGATTTGTGGAGGAGAGTGTCATATATTGGGTTTTGTCTTGTGTGAGGAAGGGGCTAAACCAAAACAGTGTTTGGTAGGTGCTATATGAAATGCAAAATGCTCCAGCTCTGACAGATAAGGACAATGCGTATTCTTTCCTGGGACTAGCAGAATTCTATTCCAGGTATGTGCCAACATTTTCCGGTAAAGTTTTTCATATAAGACAATTGATGAAAACAAAGGTGAAATTTGTGTGGACAGTAGTGTGTTTAGAGGATTTGAGAGTTGTCAAGGAGGCATAGTTAAATCCCCTGCGCTGAAGAGATTTGATTAGGGGTTGAAAAATGTTATTATGACGGATGACAATGGAAAAGGAATGGGGGCAGTGTTCTCACCTAGGGCAGGGATTTCTTATGCTTCCAGATAAATGTCTCAGTCAAAAGAAAAATATTCAGTCATAGAACATAAGGCATTGGCAGAGGTATGGTCTTTGAAGCATTTCCAGCCATATGTTTGAGGAAGACCATCTCGGTGTGTTGTGATCATAAACCGTTGGTGAAAGTATTGACAGCAGAGAGCGGAATTAATGTATAAGAATCGCCCAATTTTCAATGAGGTTGCAAGATGTTTGTTATAAAGTATACTATGTTCCAGGTAAGAAAAATTTGATTGGAGATCGTCTTTCTTGTGTGCCAAAGAATGTGAGGAAGAAACTGAAAATGATTGGCACATTGCTTTGGTTCAAGATGAGGGTTTACCAGCAACTACCAAGGAGTTGTGGAAGTGTAAATGTAGTGAAGTTGTAACCGTACAAAATTTGAAAAAATTTGTTGAAAAAGGTTCGCCAAAGAAGGAAACTTTGGAGTTCAACTTTAGACCATATTGGGAAGTAAGAGCACAACTATATATGGAGAAGGAAGTTATGCTTTTTAAAAAATATTATTAAAAATATCGAGTATCCACATGTCATGGTATACTACAGCATAGAACGATAGATGTTGAGATGAACAATGATCAATAGTTGTAATTACAGAGAAAAAGCTTGACATACATGTTCTTAATACGCTTCCACGATTGGTGGCAAGGGCAGTACAGTGTAATGTGGAATATTAACTTGGGCGATCAGGGTTTAAAAAGTCCTCAGCATTCCATGTGTAACCAAAAGAATCAGGCGTGATTCGCGTTGTCAGATACCAGTAGAGAGGTGGTGGCCGGACAGACCTTGTTTGTGTTCCAGTGCCAGTCACTGTATTTTGATTTTTGTCTGGATCTTGCTACTCATCCTCCTTGCGTGCCAGATATGATTGTAAGGGTCCCCAAAGGTCTCAAGATCAGGAGGTAGGAGGTTGTCGACTCGTGAAAATCTCCCTCCTGGTGTTGCATTGTATCAGATCTTTTAGCCAGTCCTTTTTTTTTTTATCTGTGGTGCATTTCACTGCCAAACACATTGCTATCCTTCTTTTCCCCATTAGGAAGGTAATCACGGTTAACCTGCGCACACCCATTAGTATTGTTTTTATATAATCAAACTGCATTATCATTGGTTCCGTTTCCACTGTTTAGCCTGTCATGGATAACACTGTTGTGATCATATCTACCCAGAATTCCTGTGTAGAATGACACTCGCAGGCAAAATGGAAGACGCCTGCATGCTCCAAATTGCATTGAGGCAACTATGTGATCTGGTGTACTCTATTCTTGCCTGTTTCTCTGGAGCAGAGTATGCTCAATGTAAAATTCTGCCCTTCAAAGGTGGCTTCTTCTTGCTTTGAACCTCTCCTTTTGACCAACACCAGTGTAGCTTCCTGCCAGGGAAAGGTAACATATCTTTCCCATGCAGGCTTCTATTGTCTCCTTTCCTGGGAGTCATTTGCACGCCTCCCCAAGAGGTCAGAAAGCTGTCTCAGGACAGACCCCATGTGCAACCATGGACGGGCACAGGGGATTTAGGGCAGAACAATGGTAACTTTGTAAAAGTACACACTGCAACTAGTTACCATTAATTTCAACTTGGGCATCAAGTGGAGCTTAATGCAACAAATTGTTTGATACCTCACAATATCAACTTTAGTAGTCTGAAGTTAGCAGGGCTGCTTGGAAAGCCTGTAACTGTTCACTCGCCTATGGGGCTACTGACCTTTTCCACAGTATCAACAACAGTTGTGGGGTTTTACTGTTGAAACATGTAAAACTACTGTTCCACAGTCTAACTTATAGCACTCTGCTTTAGGGCTCAGTAGGCCTGCCTGCTTTAGTAGACAAAAAGAAATGGGTGTGATCATGAACTGAAAAGGCGCTTTCCTACAGTTATTTTTTAGGATTGAGTTTCAGTTCTCCTCATGTGGTGTTGCTGTGTCTTGCGAGACCTCTGCAGCTGTGTCGATCCCAGAGAGGTGAATTTTATTTTAAAAGTGAAGCTTTTCCAAAGCTATTCCTAACTGTCTTAAATTATCTTGAATATTGCTGCAGAGAACTTGGCTTACTTGTTTGCAACAAGGTGATGCACACAGTTTTCTTAAAGAATTTATGAAAGCTAGTATTGCTCTGCTAGCAACATGCATGCAGCACAGGTAGCAGAGAATAGAGGGCTATTGCAATATTCAAGACCAGCCAATTCTTGGATATTGTATCTCAACATTAAGCAGAATTGTAGCAATTCTGAGATTCATATTCTCTGAACAAACCCAAGTTTTTTGTTAACAGAGGTGTTCATGTTGCAGGTGGTATCTAGGGCAGATGAGTTGAAACATTGAAACCTGTAGACTTACCCATAATCTGTGATGTAGGAATGCAGAGCTTTTTTCATTTTCAGGTTTCTGTTGCCTCTGTGTCAAAATGTTTTAATATTTAGACATTTGCATCTAGGAAAACAAAAAGGTGATGGGATAGAATGCCCAAATTCATTTCGGCCAGTGGGAATTATTGTGGACTGCATCTAGTCTGTCGTTTTTTGCTCACTCAGCCACTCCAAAAAGGTAGCAACCATATGCAAGTCAAAATTGTTCCTGACCAATATGAATAGTCAGCCCAAACTGCTAGGCAATGTCCCCTGTGAACACAAATACAAGCAACACCAGACCGGTTTCAGCCTTCTTGGCCTTCATCAGTGAGGTACAACTACAAGACCCACCTTTGGGCATACATGTTGCACTTAGGACATCACAAAGAAGTTATGATTCAACTGCTTGAATTTGCAGCAGGAAATATTAAAGCATTGATCATCCTAAAGCACTGAGAACATTACTATATGTCATACTTTCTTCTGCTAACATGCTGAACTTATTTGCCAACTGTACGACTAAGAAACGTGGCTTGGAGCACCCCAAGTTGTCATTTCCCAAGTGACCTATTGTTTTTCAGTGTGCATTTGCATCTATTCACTGTCTGAAAAATAGGATAATCCTACAGCTCCTGGGTTCATTTGTCATCGTCTTGAGCAGACGCTACCCCGCGGCTTCCTTAGTCTTCATGACCAGATGTAGGTGCCATATTTACAAATGCATTATTTTCAAGATTGTATGATAGCCATGTTCTTTTCTCTTTTCCATAAAAGGCATTTAGTTCCTGTTGTAAGACATTGCTTGTAGCGCTTTTAAACACGTTATGGTATTGCTTGCCAGACCAGATTTTGACAATATTCTTTAGTCTGATAGTTACTGCAGTGCATGAATAATAACATCTTAGGTAACCACACAAGATTTTGTTCCATTTTTCATTTTGAATGCAATTATGATGCTTTTGTAATTTCTTTGCACTTTGGATGAATGTTCATTTTTCTCTACCATTGCCAATCAAGCGTAGTTGCATGTTAGCCATATATTTGCAGATAACTTAAAGTGTTATATTTTTGGGAGTAATATACCCTGGTTTTATATCTTATTTGTGTTTTATTTTTAACTGCAGTGATTTCTAGTACTTTTCCTCTTTTCTCAACACTTCTGGAGAGCAGCACAGGTACCAAAAAGGTTAACAGCATATCAAGTTGAAATTCAAAAACCTGCATTATTTGCTGTTGGCAAGCCTGAAAGAGATGTAATAGTACTTCTCATTTTACATAAAAATGACCAGGCTAAGAATCATTTGAATTTTATGTAATGCCTACCTTTATTTAATTAGATTAACCTATTTTTTTTTAAGGACTCTGGATGTTTTAAGTGATAATGTATTGAAGGAACTCTCTGCTGCGTATAGAAAAATGGTGAGTCTCTTATACTTTGTAACTTTGCTTTTTGACTTTTTTCTTTTAATAATCTTACCAAAAACTGTTAAACACGTACTTCTAATGTGATTTTTAACTGAAGTTTTACATCATAACTTAATTTTGGCGATGACACACCAGTAACTCTCAGAACTAGCCAGGGTTCCATCCACGCTTTATTATTTCAACGATGTTGGTCATTGAAGTCGCCTTTGATACAATCCTGTTTGTGGAGCTCAAAAAAATCCTCCCAGAAAGCCTTTTTAGGTGGTTCAGTCCCCACTCTTCCGTGGTCTCTTCCAATCAAATGTTTGACTGGAAAATGTTCTGAGTTCCTCGGCAAAGAGCACAAAATGAAAACAAGTTACTCCAAGGCAGGCCGAATCCTGCTTAGGTTTAACCTCCACCTCACCCTTAGTGAATAAAAGCCACACCTGAACATCTGCCCCACACATCCCTTCCAAAGGCTTCTGCCACTCTAGCTCTTCACTGGTGCCAGCAGTAGTGCCCATTTATCACCTTGTATCCCTTTTTAGGTCGAGCAAAGAGTCAGCGTGCGTGCATGCACTGCTCTGCAAGGCATGCTGTAATCCCTCAGTGGACTTTAAGCACGCCTACCACTTTTTCAACGGTTGCTTTGTCTGCCTTTTCAAATTCCATTGCTTTCATTGGTGAACAGTGTGCATTTGCCAGCCTTGTGGCTGTTTTGTTAACGCAAGACTATATCCAGAAAACAATGCTTTCACGCCGGTAGGCTCAGTGCTGAGACTATACCACCCCGAAAGTGATGTAACAGAGCTACATATGAACACCAGCCATGCATGCTGACATCAGTTCCTTTCTTTCGGTTTTCAGGTGACTTCTGAACAATTTCAGACCAGTGTGCTAGAAAACGATGACCCCACCCAAAACAATAGGTTTCATACCATGCCTGCAGGAAGCATATGTCGGTCACAGACATGCACAAGGTTTGTCTTTCATGTCTGGTGTCGGGCCTCAACTCTAAGTTGTGAGATAAGTGCGCCCTCAAACACCCAAAGGCAATCCAAGACCGAGATGCCGAGCTCCATGTCACCAAACAAAGAAGATGTTGTTGCTTTTATGCAAGTCCCACTCCTGATCCAAGTCACTGGCAAGGTCCCGTTCCCTGTCCCAAGACTGTTTCCACACCTCCTCAACTTCATACTGGAAGTGCTCTGGAAGTCTAAGCACAAGAAATCAAAGTGAAGCTTGACTCATCCCACCACTCTGAATCCAAAGAGAAGGTTTGAAGGTTTCATTATGTCAGGTGCATTCCATCAAGGTCTCCAACTACAAAACTGTGTCCTCAGCTGGTCCTGATACGCCCCATATGTCACAGGCTGTCATCAACCCCCCAGCAGATAGAGGCCATTGTCCAGATTTTCAGTGCATTTCCGACTCTCCCTAGCGCACCTTCAGGCTACCTCTGGCAAGTCACCCTCAGCTGCATCTGTTCCCCTGGAACCTGTTACCAAGCCTGTACTGATGACAGCACAACGTCTGCTCGGTCCCTGAGGTCCATGTCTGTCCTTGCTACATTGCTATCAGTGGCCTTGGAAGGTAACCTGGAGCCGGCGCCAATGTCCTACCATGAACTAACTTAGACTCAAACTTGACTAATGTCACACTACGAAATTACTTTAGCGTAACTGTTCAACCTGACTCTAACCCACTGCTTCTGCCATGTTGCATTTACCAGCAAAGGTGCCATTATTTTTGTTTTTCTGACTGATCCTATGCCAGAGCATTGGGGACAGTAAGACGGTAATGATGGTCATGCTCATCCCTCGCTATACCTATGATGCTTTGTATGTTGATTTACCAACTGCCAGTGGAATTTACACCTCACTTGAGAAAGAGCTTGACTCAGCACTTGGATGAGAGTTTCTCTTTTGCATAGTGGTCAGGAGGGCAGCTGTGTGCACTAGAATTACAGCTGGCCTCCTTCGAGGCAAAAACAACTGTCCTAACACAGATCTTTCAGCCTGGGTCAGATATGTCTGAGCCTTTGCTTCCTCTTAACAATGCCCTCACTGATACTTTGATGGCTAATTGGCCTAATCCTTGTTCTTGCCTGCCTGTCAATAGGCAGATAGCCAGACGTCACAGATTGACACCTAGTGATCTGGATTTTCTCTGCAAGCACCCCACTGAAGACTGCCTTACCAGGCATGCCTCGACCAGTAAGGTCAGTCCTAACTCTTTTCCAACTACTCCGGAAAGGGAGTCCAAGAGGATTGAGATGTGTGGCAAATGCATGTTTTTCTCTTACAACCTTGCATCATGATATTTAAATGCTTTTTGTTTGCTGGATGCTACAAACATGACCTCTGGGACATGGCCAATGGAATCTTGCCAGCAGTCCTGGAAGACCTTAGGGCCTCTTTGGCTCAGACAGTTCATGATGGACAAGACAAGGCCAACTATTTTATCAGCACAGGTCTGGATACTACAGATTGCCTGGGGAGGGCTTACAGTGATAGTGTTGTACTTCAAGAGGGTCGTCGGCTATAATTCTCCTTGACTTGAGCGCGGCCTTCGATACGGTAAACCATCGAATTCTGGTCCACCGTCTTAGGAGTGTGGGGGCGACCGATTCAGCACTATCATGGCTGCAATCGTTTCCAGAGGATAGATTCTTCTAGGTTTTTGAGGATGATGTAATCTCAAAATCTATCCCCTTACAGTGTGGAGTTCCTCAAGGTTATATATGCCCCAATAAATATTTATTTGATCTGAACTGTTGTTTCTCTCGCTTATTTTTAAGGAATTTGATTTGAGCAGCTGTGTTCCGCTGGTTGCAGAGATTAATTATGATTAAGTAATTGATCTCAAACAAATAACTGATCAAGAGTTGCATCTACCTGTGAAGCACTCGGTACTAACTTGCACAGTACTTTAGGGAAGTTCCAAAAGTTACACCGGCTCACAGAACAACAATCGAGCTTGATCAATGCAAAGGCCAACCGTTTTTTATGAGTGGGTGGGGATGCGGATAAGCTGACTTGCAAACTCCAAGAGAGTATAGAAAGTGGTTCCAAGTGGCGTTTTTACTTGCTAATCTCTCAAAAGGACAACTTTATCTTCTATTTTAGGACTCCTGGGTACCTAAAAGCTTGGTCCAGAATCTAGCAATTTCTGTGTGAATTGCTGCATGCTTCTATGACCCTGCAAATCCAATCAAATAATTGGGACATTGAGGGGAGGACGTTTAGGAAAAAGATGTTGCCTTTTAACTAGCTTATAATTCTAGTCCTATCCTGGATGATTGATTACATGCTGAAGTGTGGGTTCCCCTGCAAATTTTCCGCCTGCCCTCATTGCTCTGAAAGTGGAAAGAAATTGATCTTCAGGAATGAACTGCAGGTATTAAAACCCTTATTAGTTTAAATGCACATCACAGGAAAATATGATTCTTTTCGGTGCAAAGAAAATATACCATTGGCTGGGCCACTGAAATTATGTGGTTTTGTGGCCGTAGTGTTTTCTTCATAGTTATGGATTTTATTTTTGCCGCATAATCCATCATCTGCTGCACAATCTGCAGATTTTAACCAAAATAATCTGTGCTTCTAGCTCAAATTGATCAAAAGTTACTGAAAATGCAAGAGCACTTGTTGCTGCACAGTAGAAGGCCCCTTGCAAAGGTTGACTGGTCATATTTCTGTTGCTAATTGTTGTATTTGGGTATCAGACTGGTACTATTTTTGCACAGATAGTGTTAACGTGTCAAACTGGCAAAATATTGAAATAATACTATCACAAAATGTCACATAATTTGGCTTTTCGTACTTCATAATTTAGTTGAAACTCCCTTGCCACATAATTCCAGTGGCCCTTACTACTAGCTTTAAATTACTGTAATCTGAAGACATAGTTTAAACACACAAAGTAAAGTATTGACCCATCTACTGGGTACGAAAGTGCACTTCATTTTAGATTCATGTACTCATGTGAGCGGCGAAAATGCTGTCATTCCCACTGCCTGAGAGCCAATCACTGAAGTGGGCTGACACATTCCTTCATGGTGTATGCTGTGGTGCAAGGAAGCAAAATGTAAATGACAGTGGAACAGACCAGTGGTTACAGATGGCTAAGCCAAAGCCCCTCTCTGAATGTATATATAGTTATGTATTTTTTATTTGTTTTCTTTTATTTAGCAAGGCTGGCGAGACAGTTAAAGCCGTCTCTAAGTTAGACCTCATGTAACATGGCATGGGAGATGAAATATTGATGGATTCCTTTGTGCCTAGTGATACTCTTCTTGCCATCTCCAGCACAGGCATAAGAGTTCAGCTTACTCAAGTCACTGAGCCATCCTTTCTTATCTTTAATCCATTAATTATCCTGCTTCACATGCTTCTAGTTATTTAATTTGTATGTTTCCTTGTGCTTCAACTATGAATGAATGTCTTTATTGTATAAAAATATATTAAAATATTCATCACAATAATAAATACCCTCACATCACAAGTATATTTACAAAATATTCCTCAAAATCTACATTTCATTCACACTTCCTTAAGATGACAATAAACATCATTTAAAAATATTATAATTTCCCAATAAATTGACAATCTGTTGTAGAAAACCAACAGGCAACAGCCTCTTTGACGGATCTTCAATTAATGAAATTAAATGCATTTTTCGGGAATCTCTTCCTCATATCTAATAAACTAGAACACCGCTTAAATGCTCAATCGACTCCTCTTTTTGGACGACAGGTTTTTGAGGTTAAACAGTTAGTGTTCCAAGACCCCTCAATTTGAGCTATCAGTATCAACAAAAAAACAAATTATCATGTATTTTAGCTTGCCTCTTGAATTCAGATTAGAGGCTAAATATTCTTCATTCACACTTGAGTACAACTCCGTTGTATAATTCGCATGTCTATATTTCTGTATTCTTAATAAGTCTGCTGCTTTTGCACTCCTCCAGAGAGTTTGTCTGATTAGCCTCTTTCGCTCCAGACGGGGCAATTTTATAAGCACTACAGATAACCGTAGATTGTTTTCCATGATTGCTCTATTAACAGATGCCAAATTCAGCCCAAGAGGCAAGTCTTGATGATTTGTTACCCTACTGTAAATCAAAAATCTCAATGAATCTGTTTGCCATTAATTTAATATTGCTGATGAGCAACAAGAACAGTTAGTGAAGTCAAAGATAGTTCCAGTCACATTTTACAATGGGGAATTGACGAACAAAGATTCAATAGAGATCTGAGCTCCTTTATATAAATTTTATTCAGATTGTTAATGGATTTCTCAGAGAGCACTATTGCTCCGTACAGTAAGGTAGGTACTAGTTTTGTTTCCAACTCCTTTAGGGATAGACAGTATCCTCAAACTCTCTCGTAAAGTTTTTGACTGAAAGTGATACTGTGCAGGCCTTAGCTTTTAAATTGGAAAGATGACTTAACCGTCTTAATTTATTTTTGACAGTAAAGGCCAAATATTAGTATGTTGGTATTTCTTCCAGAAGATCGGCGTCAATTTTTAATTTGACATGATTCCGATATTTGCCAAAGATCATAACCTTTATTTTACTGAGATTGACTTAGGTCAATTTCGAAGTAAAAGTTTTGTAGATTCCATAGTTGTGATTGAAGTTCTGATCTAGACAATGAAAGTAAAATGATATCGCCGGCATATGCCAAGTAACTTGTTGGTTTACCTCTTAATTTGCCACAGGAGAATTAAACAAATTTGGATAAATCCACAATGAAAAAAGAAGTGGCGCTAAAATACAGCCCTGTTTTAGTCGATTGGCTGTTGATATTTTTGGTGACAAGACATTTTTTTCCAACTTAAACTGTAACCAGGTTTTGTCATGCAGAGATGTTAAAAAAATTAATAATGGTGGAACTAATCCCATAATTGGACAAAATCCCACAGAGTTTTTGTCTATTGACTTTGTCAAACACCGACGAATAGACTTTGTTACATGCGTATAAATTAAGGCTTCTTTTTGAGGTTTTGTTGGTCAGTAGTTTTAGTGCAATGATGTAATCAACAGTCGAGCATCTCCCTCTTTAAATTCAGATTTCTCCATGGGAACTAGATTAAAGTCAGAGGCCTGTCGTAATAAGCTAATCTTGTTTAGAGTTTTCCTTCAGCATATAGCAAAGCAATTAGACAATAATTACTTGGGTTCTGCTTTGAACCCTTTTTGTACAGGGTGTGTATAATAGCCCCTCTCCATAAGGGTGGGAAATTTCCCGATTCCAAGACCTTAGTAAATAGATCATAAAGGAATTCCCCCACAAAGCAGATGGTCAACTTTGATCTTATCAATAGGAACCTCGTTTGGGCGCCCACCTTTCGAGGGCCAAGATTGTTTTTATTAACACCTATTTCCGCTTTAGAAATCCAAAAGTTGGTATTATAATAACTTGGTAGCTCAAAAAGGTGGGGCTATAACACGCATATAGATTATCTACATGCATTTTCCATTTCTCATAAGGTATGTGGAAAAAGTTTGCCGGTTTTATAGACTCGGTACCCCAGCCAACCAAGGATCAAAATAGTCTCATGTCGCAGGTGTTAATACAGTGAAGCAGTTTTGTCCCGGCCGAATCCTGAGATCTTCTACGGATTTCCTCAAATGGAAGTGCTTCAACTATGATGCCCTCTTCAAATGAAGCAATATTGCCGGCCGAAGAACAGCGACATCAAACATTTGTTTTGCAAGATGGAAAATGTACGTCTAAAAAGTGTATGGAATAACTGATATAATGGCCTATGTAGGGCTACATGTATTTTTACTTGGTTGTGTAGTCCGAGTCACTCATTTGTATAATCTGCTACAGTTTATAGAAATTCCCCAAATTAAGCTTGACAGCACCCAGACTAGTATTGAAGAATTTCAAAGGATCATTTATAGGCTGCAGAATGTGAAAACAAATCGAACGTGCACAAGACACAATGTCATAAGGACAAAATAAAGCAAGCTTGTTCATCAGAGTACATTTCTGGTAGAAACTAACACACTGCACTGTTTGCAAATGTAGATTCCAGCAATGGAAAGGAGGATTATTACACCATATATTGATGGACCAGACATTGGATACTTGAACACTGAAGCTACGGAGAACTTTGTCTTTCTAAAAGAAGAAGAAATTACAGATCAAACTTCTCAGTGAGTTGAAGTCCTTTTATTTGTTTGTCACATAACATTTATTCCTATTATATATTTATTTACTACATTAAATATTGTAGACTTTACTTCTTTAAGTACAGTGGGAAAATGCACTGCCAGAAAGACAGATGCATTGATGGAAAATCAGGTAAAGATAACTGGAATGTAACAATTTTAAAAAAGCATGGAGTGACTTTCAAAGTAGCAAATACAGATGTATGAAAATTCCTCAAAAGCTATTGTGAACCCACTGTACCAGTAGGAACTCACTGAAGCTGCCAATATGATCATGGTCAGCTATAGATTGTACCATGACATTGCCTTATTGTCACAAAGTTTATGGTTGAACACGCACAGCAAATTAGTGTAAACCAATAAAGAAATATGTAGTGTGCTTCAGAAGTAACACTCACTGATCAAAGAGTGTGAAAACTGAGTATGTAGAAGCGTCACCCAACTTGGGGGACGACCTTCTGAGCACAACAATAACCCACACGCGTGTGGGATCTATAAAGTTTGTAAATTGATGCCAAAAAGTATAAATCAAGTTTTTCAAAGTATCCAAGTACTTGTTTATTCCAATTTCGATATTACGTAATCCATATCGTTTTGTTTTATAACATCAAATTAAATCCATGGAAGTAAATCCTTCTTAACGTGTCTCCCGATGCATTTCGGGCATCGTAGTGCCCTTCGTCAGGGAAGAGTATCTAAAAGATGATTAAGCGGAGATAGTATGAGCGAAACCACTATTCAATGCAAACCAATGATCACCAAGTAATAGTGTGCCGTGATAGTTACCAAGTGCATGAGTGTCACGAAAAAAATATCAAAAAGTGAAATAACGAGCGTACGATAGAGAAGTGAAATGTACCAAATCAAGATTTCAATGTGTGGTTAAACCGTAGTACGATGAAACATCAACCAGTTATATACAGAGGTAAAAGAAAACGATCTGGGTCTGTTTAAAACATGATCAGTGAATACAGTCCCACACGGAATCACCAGCGTGAATGAAATCAACATTGCATGCAGCGTTAATACGTAAAGTACGGTCAACGCTAATATTTATCGATTTAAAGAGTTTTATCAGTGACAAATGAACGCGTACTTACTTCTACAAAGATGTGAACGACATCACGTCCTCAGAAACCAACGTGAAAAGCCAAAGTGGTTTAAACGTGCATTTAAAACGATGATAAATACGAAATAGAGAAAGGACTGAAACCAGAATGTGTCAAAAGAAAGATGAAAAAGGTGACGCCATCTTGTAATATGTGTGAACGACAATAAATTAAGACAAATGCATATGAACAACGGTGAATGATAATGAAAAGTAAATCAAACATAACTATTAATGACACAAAATAACATGCCAGTTGAATGAGTTGACCTCCGAAGAGGAAAAAAGAGAAAATTAGCAGGTAGAGCAACATTAGAACGATAAAAATCAAATTAATCATTATAAGTCAAATAATCACGAAGAGAGCAATGCGTCCATGAATACAGTTAAAGTTAAAGATAACACAAAAATTCCATACGGTCATTGAGACCGTGTGGTTTCAAAGAGTTCAAACATTTTATCCAGTAATTCTCACGTTGTAAGAGATGTTTGTTATTATCTCTACCATCCATCTTTCTGACAGTTTCCAAAATGAGAAATTGTAGTTGACTGATGTTATGATGACTGTCCATAAAATGAGCTGCAACAACTGATTTAGAATTCTTGGTACGAATGTTGCTTTTGTGTTCGTGTATCCTGATTTTTATCTTCCTCTCAGTTTTTCCAACATATACCAAGCCGCATGGGCATTTTAGCATGTATATCACATGGGTTGTATCGCAAGTACCATTCACTTTAAGTTTGATCTTGGTGCCTTTCATGGGATGATTGATTGTTGCCCCTTTGATCACATTGTTACAGTTACTGCAGTTGTAGCAAGGAACTGTGCCCTTAAAATTAGTATCTGTGTTGACGTTTTCTCTGGTTGTTATGATGTCTTTCAAATTTCTGCCTCTCGTGTATGCAAAAATTGGTGCATCTTTGAAGATGCCTTTGAAATCCGGTTCAAGAGCAAGAATAGGCCAGTGTTTCCTAATTGACCTTTTGTATTGTAAACTCAGTGTGGAAAATTTGGACACCACCACATTTCTTTTGGTTTCTGTTTTTTTGGAGGTATTCAGTAGTTCAGTATGAGCTTTTTCGAACAGCGATCTTTAGCTTGTTCTAAAACATTATCAGGATAACCTCTCTGTTTGAAACGATCGAGCATGAGTTGAACTTGATCTTGAAGCACCACTGGGTTAGACACAATTCTTTTGACTCAACAGTTGCGAGTATGGAAGATGATTTTTCAACGCATTGTTATGAAAACTCTGGTAATGTAATGTGCTGTTCCGGTCTGTGCTCTTTCTATAAATGTTGGTTTCAAGATGATCGTTGACCTTGCTAATAGATACATCTAAAAAAGTTATGACTTGTGCATCTATTTCATACGTGAATTGAATTCTGTCATGAATTGTGTTCAATGAAATCAAAGCGTTGTTAAGACTATCCAACGAGCCTTTCCATATGATAAAAATGTCATCTATATACCTGTAAAATTTCATTGCATGATTTTTCCAAACTTCAGTATTGAGTATGTTATTCTCTTCAAAGTTTTTCATGAAGATATTCGCGTATGTGGGGGCGGCACAATTGCCCATTGAAGTGCCAGTCAATTGTAGATAGCATTGGTCATTCCACTTAAAGTAACTCTGATACAAAGTAAATTGTAGCAGTTCCATGAGAAATAATTGAAAGTTGTGCTCCAATTCTGAGTGTAATAGAATTTCTTCTATGGATTCAATACCCAAGTTGTGTGGGATAGAAGTGTAGAGAGAGTTGACGTCCGCTGTACATAGCCATATTTCGTCATCATCATTGAATTTGATGTCTTGGATTTTGGTTAAGAAGTCTGAGGTGTCCCTGATATATGTGTGCATCTTCATGACGAATGGTTGTAAATGCTTGTCAAGGAATTTTCCAACAGATTCATAAATACTCCCTCTAGTTGATACAATAGGTCGAAACGGAGGATGTTTTAAGTTTTTGTGAACTTTGGGGAGCATGTATAAATAAGGTGTTCTCGGATGATGCGGAGAAAGAAATCTGTACGTCTTTTCGTTGATCACTCCCTCATCTAATTTTTGCTTCAATAGATCTTTGAGCAAATTGGCAAATTGTTCAGTTGGATCATATTCCAAAGGACAGTAAGTATCAATGTCAGAGACATGTATTTGTACCTGTTCCATGTAAAAGTTGAATCCATTATAACAAGGGCGCCGCCCTTGTCGGCATTTTGACAAGTAATTCTTGAATCATTTGCCAATCCTTTGAGAATGTTGAACTCTTTTTTGGTAAGATTGCGATGTTTCGATTGACGTTTATACTTAAATTTCTGTATGTGTGCTTTAACCAAATTCTCGAAGATATCCTGATTCTTATGGCTAATTGGAGCCATATAGGTGCTACTGCTGCGTAAACCCTTGAGTTGATCAGGTTGATCTGAGATTTGTTCTTGGAGAACGTTGTTGAAAAAATGTTTAAGACGTAAATTACGCAGAAATTTAAAAAGGCTGATTTTCAATTCCAGACTGTGAGTATGGCAAGTGGGTACAAAAGAAGTTCCTCTTTGTAAGATCTTGGTCTCTTGAGTATTCAACGATCTTGATGAAATGTTAATGACTAAGTTAGTGTCTTCTTCCCCTTGAGACGTTTGCTTGTAGTCGGTACATTCCGTGTTTCTTTCTCTCTTTCTTTTGCCTTTGCCCCTCCTGGGTCGTCCTGTTCGGCGGTACCTTCCTCTAAAAAAGGAACATTGAGACTTTGTACGGTATCTGTACCACTTGTAGATGGTTGGCTCCCATTAGATACTGGTTTGCGTCTTGTATCACTCTCAGATGACGATGTGTCAGTTTCACTCTGTTGACTATAAGGTTTGTTTTGTCTGCGTCTTGCATAGACTTCTGCCCATGAATAAACCTCTCCCAGTTTATAGTCAATGGTATCACGTTTATATTTACGGATTTTTCTCTCCTTGATTTCTTGACTGTATTTATCTAGTTGAACGTTGATATCCTCTAGAGTCTTGATTAAATCTTCTGATGTCATCAAGTTTGTCAACTCTGTTCGAATGTTATCAATCTCTTTAGTTAAATCTTCCAAAATTTTAGACAATTCCTCAATAATAAGAAGGATTAGGTCGAGCGAACATTTGTTAAGTATGGCGTATCATTTCTCAATGAATTTTGGGCTGTTCTTGCATAATAGAGGTTTCAGGGGAATACGTAAACCCCTGGGGATTCTTTGTGCGCGGTGATATTTAATTAGTGTGCTTGCGTGCAAGCGTTGATTGATTTCTCTCTTCGTGAGGTATAAAAGTTGTTTGATGCTGCTCTCTTTGTTTCGGGAAATGGATGAAGGAGTGGTGTCCTCATGTATCAGCGCATAGATCTTGTCAGCATCTTCATCCGCAAATGCAAAGGTGTCTGCTTTCAGTTCTGTGAGGTTGGAAATCTCATCATAAGCCATGGTGAAATGAAAGATACAAGCGTGCTGTGTTCTAGGATCAGAAGAAGTTCATCACAAAGTTTATGGTTGAACACGCACAGCAAATTAGTGTAAACCAATAAAGAAATGTGTAGTGTGCTTCAGAAGTAACACTCACTGATCAAAGAGTGTGAAAACTGAGTATGTAGAAGCGTCACCCAACTTGGGGGACGACCTTCTGAGCACAACAATAACCCACACGCGTGTGGGATCTATAAAGTTTGTAAATTGATGCCAAAAAGTATAAATCAAGTTTTTCAAAGTATCCAAGTACTTGTTTATTCCAATTTCGATATTACGTAATCCATATCGTTTTGTTTTATAACATCAAATTAAATCCATGGAAGTAAATCCTTCTTAACGTGTCTCCCGATGCATTTCGGGCATCGTAGTGCCCTTCGTCAGGGAAGAGTATCTAAAAGATGATTAAGCGGAGATAGTATGAGCGAAACCACTATTCAATGCAAACCAATGATCACCAAGTAATAATGTGCCGTGATAGTTACCAAGTGCATGAGTGTCACGAAAAAAATATCAAAAAGTGAAATAACGAGCGTACGATAGAGAAGTGAAATGTACCAAATCAAGATTTCAATGTGTGGTTAAACCGTAGTACGATGAAACATCAACCAGTTATATACAGAGGTAAAAGAAAACGATCTGGGTCTGTTTAAAACATGATCAGTGAATACAGTCCCACACGGAATCACCAGCGTGAATGAAATCAACATTGCATGCAGCGTTAATACGTAAAGTACGGTCAACGCTAATATTTATCGATTTAAAGAGTTTTATCAGAAATTTAAGTATAAACGTCAATCGAAACATCGCAATCTTACCAAAAAAGAGTTCAACATTCTCAAAGGATTGGCAAATGATTCAAGAATTACTTGTCAAAATGCCGACAAGGGCGGCGCCCTTGTTATAATGGATTCAACTTTTTACATGGAACAGGTACAAATACATGTCTCTGACATTGATACTTACTGTCCTTTGGAATATGATCCAACTGAACAATTTGCCAATTTGCTCAAAGATCTATTGAAGCAAAAATTAGATGAGGGAGTGATCAACGAAAAGACGTACAGATTTCTTTCTCCGCATCATCCGAGAACACCTTATTTATACATGCTCCCCAAAGTTCACAAAAACTTAAAACATCCTCCGTTTCGACCTATTGTATCAACTAGAGGGAGTATTTATGAATCTGTTGGAAAATTCCTTGACAAGCATTTACAACCATTCGTCATGAAGATGCACACATATATCAGGGACACCTCAGACTTCTTAACCAAAATCCAAGACATCAAATTCAATGATGATGACGAAATATGGCTATGTACAGCGGACGTCAACTCTCTCTACACTTCTATCCCACACAACTTGGGTATTGAATCCATAGAAGAAATTCTATTACACTCAGAATTGGAGCACAACTTTCAATTATTTCTCATGGAACTGCTACAATTTACTTTGTATCAGAGTTACTTTAAGTGGAATGACCAATGCTATCTACAATTGACTGGCACTTCAATGGGCAATTGTGCCGCCCCACATACGCGAATATCTTCATGAAAAACTTTGAAGAGAATAACATACTCAATACTGAAGTTTGGAAAAATCATGCAATTAAATTTTACAGGTATATAGATGACATTTTTATCATATGGAAAGGCTCGTTGGATAGTCTTAACAACGCTTTGATTTCATTGAACACAATTCATGACAGAATTCAATTCACGTATGAAATAGATGCACAAGTCATAACTTTTTTAGATGTATCTATTAGCAAGGTCAACGATCATCTTGAAACCAACATTTATAGAAAGAGCACAGACCGGAACAGCACATTACATTACCAGAGTTTTCATAACAATGCGTTGAAAAATCATCTTCCATACTCGCAACTGTTGAGAGTCAAAAGAATTGTGTCTAACCCAGTGGTGCTTCAAGATCAAGTTCAACTCATGCTCGATCGTTTCAAACAGAGAGGTTATCCTGATAATGTTTTAGAACAAGCTAAAGATCGCTGTTCGAAAAAGCTCGTACTGAACTACTGAATACCTCCAAAAAAACAGAAACCAAAAGAAATGTGGTGGTGTCCAAATTTTCCACACTGAGTTTACAATACAAAAGGTCAATTAGGAAACACTGGCCTATTCTTGCTCTTGAACCGGATTTCAAAGGCATCTTCAAAGATGCACCAATTTTTGCATACACGAGAGGCAGAAATTTGAAAGACATCAGAACAACCAGAGAAAACGTCAACACGGATACTAATTTTAAGGGCACAGTTCCTTGCTACAACTGCAGTAACTGTAACAATGTGATCAAAGGGGCAACAATCAATCATCCCATGAAAGGCACCAAGATCAAACTTAAAGTGAATGGTACTTGCGATACAACCCATGTGATATACATGCTAAAATGCCCATGCGGCTTGGTATATGTTGGAAAAACTGAGAGGAAGATAAAAATCAGGATACACGAACACAAAAGCAACATTCGTACCAAGAATTCTAAATCAGTTGTTACAGCTCATTTTATGGACAGTCATCATAACATCAGTCAACTACAATTTCTCATTTTGGAAACTGTCAGAAAGATGGATGGTAGAGATAATAACAAACATCTCTTACAACGTGAGAATTACTGGATAAAATTTTTGAACTCTTTGAAACCACACGGTCTCAATGACCGTATGGAATTTTTGTGTTATCTTTAACTTTAACTGTATTCATGGACGCATTGCTCTCTTCGTGATTATTTGACTTATAATGATTAATTTGATTTTTATCGTTCTAATGTTGCTCTACCTGCTAATTTTCTCTTTTTTCCTCTTCGGAGGTCAACTCATTCAACTGGCATGTTATTTTGTGTCATTAATAGTTATGTTTGATTTACTTTTCATTATCATTCACCGTTGTTCATATGCATTTGTCTTAATTTATTGTCGTTCACACATATTACAAGATGGCGTCACCTTTTTCATCTTTCTTTTGACACATTCTGGTTTCAGTCCTTTCTCTATTTCGTATTTATCATCGTTTTAAATGCACGTTTAAACCACTTTGGCTTTTCACATTGGTTTCTGAGGACGTGATGTCGTTCACATCTTTGTAGAAGTAAGTACGCGTTCATTTGTCACTGATAAAACTCTTTAAATCTATAAATATTAGCGTTGACCGTACTTTACGTATTAACGCTGCATGCAATGTTGATTTCATTCACGCTGGTGATTCCGTGTGGGACTGTATTCACTGATCATGTTTTAAACAGACCAAGATCGTTTTCTTTTACCTCTGTATATAACTGGTTGATGTTTCATCGTACTACGGTTTAACCACACATTGAAATCTTGATTTGGTACATTTCACTTCTCTATCGTACGCTCGTTATTTCACTTTTTGATATTTTTTTCGTGACACTCATGCACTTGGTAACTATCACGGCACATTATTACTTGGTGATCATTGGTTTGCATTGAATAGTGGTTTCGCTCATACTATCTCCGCTTAATCATCTTTTAGATACTCTTCCATGACGAAGGGCACTACGATGCCCGAAATGCATCGGGAGACACGTTAAGAAGGATTTACTACCATGGATTTAATTTGATGTTATAAAACAAAACGATATGGATTACGTAATATCGAAATTGGAATAAACAAGTACTTGGATACTTTGAAAAACTTGATTTATACTTTTTGGCATCAATTTACAAACTTTATAGATCCCACACGCGTGTGGGTTATTGTTGTGCTCAGAAGGTCGTCCCCCAAGTTGGGTGACGCTTCTACATTGCCTTATTGTTGCCCAAAAAAAGTACTCAACCTGTTGGAAGGTGTTAAAAATGACGTGTGCCAGATTTTTCATCAGTTTTGTTTCCAAAACATGAAAATTTCATCCAAATCTCCCTCGCGCAGGAACATATCCCTGCCAAACATTGACTCCCAGTTTTGTTCTTCTGTGTCTTCTGAGCGTGGCGTCCTAGACGAGGATGGGTTTTCTTTGGGTTCAGGGAGCCCAAAAAATAAACTAGGTGCTGTGCATTTTGGAAACTTGGAAAGCAACTGCAAGAGAAATGCTAGTTCAGGTTATCTGGCTCTTGGCCACAGGATCACACCTTGGCAGTATGAAAACATACCACAACTGTATATTTTTAAAATCTATGCATCCTAAGGTTTCTATAACTGGATGCCAGACCCCTAACCATGTTTGGATGGCCGGAAGATGATGCTGAACATAAAGTTTGTCATATTTCTAGCATTATTTTAAAACAGCAATAATACCTTTCAGTCTTCCTTGCACAGGAGCATAACCCTGCCAAGGCTTGATTCCCAACGTTGTTCCTCTAGGGATCCTGAGTGGGAGGTCATCCTATCCACATGCAATAAACTGGTGTGGTGCATTTAAAAAATTTGGAAAGTAATTGAGTGAAATGACCGTTTAGAGTACCAGTCTTTTGGTCATAAGTATCATCCGTGGTCTGAACTGAAACTTACTACAACCATATGTTTAACAACTAGCCATCATTAGGTTTCTATTTCTAGGTGTCTAAGCACCCCTGTACTGATTGGCTGGCTCCTTAGTGTTGGGGCTATTAAAAATCTATGGATTTGAGCAGGGATCCACATAATAGACACCAGGGAATGTTTTTAATGAGGGAAAGCCGTTGACTGCAATATTTTGGCCCTGAACTTGCCAGTTCACAGGGGAATCTGCCAACCCTTGACTGAAAACCAGTTACACAGTGAATTCAGGTTTGTTTCTTGTGTGAATTATAACTCATTTTATTACAGGGAGTTTCCTGCAAATGTCAACTTATGGCATTAATAAGTTACAATTTCATCACTTTTTTGTGACCGAAAATACCAGAACTTTACACAAATGGCAAAAGTCCTACCATCCAATATTTCCACAATTCTGACTCCACTGGGTGGCCTATTGCATGGGCATGAGTAGACCAAACTTGTGACTATGTGAAGACTACAGTGACAGTATATTGACTTCACGTGGTAACAGGTTTGGCCCACAAACCCGATGCATGCCTGCTACACAAACAGTCTGTCAGCTATAATACAATATTGTTTGTGAGGATGTGACTTCTGTGCACAAATTCACTGGCTGAAACATTGTGACTCATAGCTTTTTTTCTTCAATTCTCTGCCCATGCAAGGAGCAAGACCCAGTTTGGATTTGGTTCCTTGTTTGACAGAACCACGCAGTTTAGGCACGTTTTGGATTTTTTATGAGGCTAAGAAAAATGCCAAACATTTCACACCACATCTGGCTCCCTGCTGGGACACAAGTGTGGTTCTGTGCCCTAGAAAGAACCCCGGTGCTGTTTGGATTTTGTCTTAGGACAAGAAACGAACCCAAACAGTGTCTGCCCCTGCGCTATGAAACACACACATAGCTTCTTTGGTTCAAAATGTTTTTTTTTTTTTAATTAGAGAAGCATTGTGAAGCAAAGGAGCTGTGTGAAATTAAAACAGGACATAGGGATTGGAACTGGATGTGATAGGAACAATCCTTGTCCTTCCCTTGCCATTCCCCATCTCTTGGTTCAATTCTTTTGTTGGTGGGATGCTAGGATAGGTGGGAGAGAGGGTAAAATGAGTTGGGGTGATCCGAAGGTGTGATGCAGACAGAGCAATGTGGCAGGGCATCACTGACAGGGAAAGGACCCTCTTGACAGCCTGTCGTTAGTGAACCTGACGCCATTATTTGGCCTTATATTTCTTCCGACTTCGTGAATTGACCGGTGCCCCTAACTCACGCTTGCCTCGTGGTGTGATATTTACATTTCTCCAGTGTCCGCCTTCCTGACAGGGCTAGTTTCTGAGCTTGGAGCTACAGGCTGTGGTGCGCCTGCACACTGGACACTCTTCCGCCAGGACTCGGGGTAACTTCTCTCGCTGGGATGGAGTGTTCAACCTGGTTATCGGTGCTGCTGGGCAGAGCCGTCCTGCTGCTAGAGCTCCGGAGGCTGTGGTATCCCTTGCGCTGAGACCCTCAGGGCCTGTCCCACTGCCGTTCCTGGGAAGCATTCTCCAGCTGAACCCGACTGACCCTGTGAAGGCCTTTGCAAAGCCTCATCGAAAATATGAACCTGTACAGTGAGGACTGCTTATCCTCTCCCGGGGATATATTTCGATTAAATCAGCTGTATATTGAGCATATGGCAAATCATACCAGCGATCCAAGTTGGAGCTACCCATTACTCTTGGGGAGGTTAATGAGGCTATTAGCTCTTTGGCCAGAGGAAAAGCATCTGGTCCTGACCAGATAAGTTTAAAAAAAATGTGTAACTTTTTCTCAGCAGTTTGCCCCAGTTTTGAGGGACTTGTTTAACTCTGTTGATTTGCTGGATAGGGTTCCTGAGTCGTTGAGGGAGGCAAACATTGTTATCTTCCCTAAGAAGAAAAAAGACCCCACACTCTGGCCCCTACCGCCCTAACTCGTTAATGAATACCGATTCAAAGATTTACACATGCAACCTCTCTAATCGGCTGTCTGGTATCATTGCGGATTTGGTTGATTCAAACCAGCATGGGTTTATCTCGGGGCAGAACACAACATCTCATGTCAATACTGTTTTCACAGCTTTGGAGGTAGCCTCAGTCAGGGGTGGGTGATCGGTATGATATGTTTGGACTCGAGAAGGCCTTTGATAGGGTATCCTGGCCCTTCCTTTGCGGGGGTGGGGGTCATGGAGACAGTAGGCTTTGGACCAGTTTTTATCCCAAGAGTTGGACGTCTCTACTCTGGTCTCAAGGCTAGGTTATGTAGCGGGGGAACAATCCGATCTCATTTCTATTCTCCGCGGTACCAGGCAGGGGTGTTCCCTCTCCCCTCAGTTATTCGTTCTTTACATTGAACCATTTATTCAGTCCCTTAAACGGACATCTGAGATACAACCCCTTAGACTTCATCATTTTGAGGTGAAGAATTTAGCCCATGCAGACGACATTGCCATTTTTGCCCCGGCTAGTGGTCTTCATGCTCTGGTGGAGGCGGCCCAGTCATTTGAAGAAGTTGGCAGCTACAAATTGAACCAGGAGAAGACTCGGGTCTTATCTAATGTGGTCCCTACAGATCAGGACAGGAGATGGGTATATCTTGGGGTTACCCTAACTCTCAACACTCTGGAGATCATAGAAAATAACTACGGTAAGCTGTTTCAACATTCAGCGGAGATGTTTCTTAAATGGAATCGTTTGCATCTGGGGCTTATTGGCCATTGTAGTCTTATTAAAATGATTATTCTTCTGTGATATCTTTACTTTTTTTGCTGTATCCCGCTTTTTTTACTGCTTGCTTTTTTTATTGAAAATTGAGGCATTATGGCATAAGTTTATCTGGTCATATTGGAAGCCCCGTTGTAAAATGCAATTTTTGCAGCAGTCAAAGGAAGAGGGAGGGGTTTTACTCCCGGTCCTCATGCTTTATTATTTGGCATCCTTCTTTTCTCAACTGCGGTGAGTACTGGGGTGGGAGCATTGGCAATTAGGTCTTATGTTTAGCGAGTTCCTCCCATTGGGTGAATCGATCACCCATGACACAGGCATAGTTGATACAATATATTTTAAACATACACAGTTTAAGACGTTAAGTCTTTCATCTTATTTGGGGTTCCTTCAAGAGAATATTTCCTGACATCACCCCTTTCAATAAGCTCACATATTTGGGCCATAATTCCAATTTTCCTGACTGTACCCAGGAGGGGTTCATGGCTACCTGGGCAAAAGTCAATCTCCGGACATTAGGTCAACTTTTCGATGGCTCGTTTTTTTCTTCAATTTGTCATTTACAGCAAAGGATCCCTCTCCCTGCAACAGTCTTTTTTTAGATATCTGCAAATGGGCCATTTTCTTTTTAGTCTTAAAAAAGATGATTTGAGTTGTGTGGACAGTCCTTGTTTTGATCTTATTAGGAACGCTCCGCTCAAGAGAAATATTGGGCTGGTCTATAAACTAGTTTATTGTTCATCTCATCATCAGACTGAGGACGTGTTTCTAGACAGGGTTCATAAGTGGAGTAGTTGGCTCAACAGGGAAGTTACACATGCGGATTTAAGGTATAGCAATATGTTGTTTCATTCAGCTTTGAATGTTTCTCATATTGAAGTTCTTCATCTCAAATGTATTAACGACTGGTATTGCACTCCTCACTGTCTTTATACTATGACTGTTTTCGCTGTGGATGCACTAGGGCAGACGCCGTTCATGTCTTCGCGTCTTGTCCAGCATTAAATCTCTTTTGGGAATTTGTCTTCTGCAAATTAGGGTTTATTTCTGAGGTAAGGATCATTGTTGACCCCAACTTGATTATGCTGGGACATTCACTAGCTATTCCGATCTGTCTTTCGGGGCTATATTTTTTCTGAGTGGTGCTGGCAAGATTTTGGCTCCAGTGAATTTGGATTTGGTGGCGGGAATTCTTGAATATAAGTCGGCTGGAAATGGTGCTAATTGAAAATGATCCTTTGAGGAAATGATTAGCAGGATCTGGGATCCAGGTCGGGGGTGGTTGACTGAGCGTGCTGCTCCACAGGACCTGTCTGCCCGAACCGTATTATCTTAGTATCTCCACGTTGCTCTCCTCCACCCTTGTACTCATTATTCATTATTTATGATTTATCTTCTTTTCTTTCAGCTTGCCAATTTTAGCAAATATGTCAGTTTGGACTTGGACATTTTTGTTTCTACTTGGATTGCCCCCTTTCCTCCCCCTCCCCCTTTTTCTCCTTGTATTTCGCTCGCATTCTTGTATTTCGTTCGTTATAAAAATCTGTTTTAATTTAAAAAAAAAAAAAAGAGTTGGTGTGATCCCACCACATTCTCTCCCACCTCCCTCTCTCTCTAAATCCGCACAGCAGGGGTGTGGTGGGTCTTGGAAATTAACCATTGCTTACCTAAGTATTTCATGACAACATGGTTAAGTACAGGTTTACATGGTAAAGGCCAAAATCTGGGAATTCTTTAGTATTGAATCTTACATATGTTCACATGCTTGAATCATCTCTGCAGTGTTGAAATGGCCATATACTTCAACATCCGTGTTTGTTTAGTAGCACATCCACCTCATTTAAAACAACCCAAACTTCAGCCAGTGATGTGGAAGTGCTACCTCTCCTACTACCCCTAGAGGCCACCATAGCTAAAGATTTCTGCTGCTTGTGTTTGAGGGAGTCCCTGTGAAGAACTCTGTTCTAACCTTTCATTGACCTTATTACTGATACTTTCAGATCTACCCTGGAACTTGACTAGCCCATCTCCTTCTTTCTGTGATCTCTGAGTTGTTTTGGGAGTAAATATCTGGGAATTTTAAAATGTTCTGCATTAGGGAGACCTACCCCCGGTCACCAGCTGTCATCATGACTGGGAGAGAGACAAAATTATCTTTTCAAATCCTTCTCTACCTATGGTCTGAAGGACATGTACACTGATGACCCACATAACAAATGTATTTATGGCCTTTATCCAGCACACAAGCCTTCGCACTGTGACATTTATAAAATGTTTCTTTCGAGGACTCTTAAAGATAGAGGAGGTTGGCCCTATATGTCCTGGAAAAGATACAAATATCCTCTTAAGGGGGATGCCTATGTGTCCTCCACGAAGATCGTGCAAAAGCAGAAATTTGTAAATTTCCCATACCTGGAGTTACATCCGAAAGCTCCTACGGCCACCTCCTCACAAAAAAAAAGACTAAAATGCCTTCTGTAATATGCTCCAAGCAGGATGAATACCAGTCTTGTGCAAACATCAGCGCAAAGAGCCAGCTCCATGGATTTCCTCACTGATTTCAGCCTCTGCTGGTGACCTCCATGTCATCGCCGTGGATGGTGAAGAAAACCAAACACCACTGTCCATGAAAAGACACTCTTAGACGATGACAACATCCTTGTCATCGAGATAACTGTCGACAGCACAGCCTTCTTTGACGGCAACAGCACCTTTGACGTAGAGACCATTGTCAACAGTTTCTCTGACGATGTCTCTAATCCCGACGTCGACCCTATTGATGGCACTTTATTTGCACCCCAGTCACTTTCTCACCAATTCAAGTGACAGCCAGCCTTCCCACTATGATTCTTGATTCTGAATTAGAAAGGGGCATTAGTGACTAGAATGTTTCTGAAACTGCTTATAGTCTTACACAGTTTGATGTCCTTTACTTCCTGAAGTTTGAGGGCGATGTCTTAAACAATAGCTAGGTTTACCAGAACTATGACTTCCAGCCACAGATGTTTGTAGCAGATCATCTCAGCCCTATGGATCTTGTCATGCCTACACACATTCTGAGGTGTTGCAGGTGCCTGTTGCGTTTCTCACAACATTACAACGGATGATGGACACCTTTCAAAGAAGTTCCTCAGCAGCCTGCTGGAATGTCCAATCTTCCTCCACCATTGCCTCGATCACCCCCTCTGCAACTACCACCACCTCCTAAACAACCTCCACCTTCTTCTCCTCTGGTGGACCAGCCTCCAAAGACAGTCACATCAAAACTGCTCACACCCACTTATAAGGTTATGGGAGACGAGGATTCTTGAGGTTACTATGAATTAGAGGTAGAAGGTGACTGCCAGATGACGAAGTTACTTATGAGTGCGTTGTTTATATTTTACCAGAAGAAGGTGATAAATTGCCCATCCAACCAGATTCACAACCTGATGATATAACTCATTTCCATGCACTAATAAAGCGACTAAAAAATGTAATCTACCATTGACCCCTGTGGAGCAACAATGCTTCCTATACGAGTTCAAAGAGCAACCACTTAAAGCTATTAAATCAATACCTTTACTGGACTTTGTCTGGTCAGAAGGCCTAAAATTGATGAAGACACCAGCCACCATGTCAGAAGTGGTGTCCTATTTGGAGAACAAATACAGGGTCATAGACCCATCCTGACCTTCCTTACTGGCCATCCTAAACCAGACTCTGTCATAGTGTCTGCGGTCCAGTGTAGATCCAAGAACCTGAAAACTATTTCCTCTGCACGCCATGGTAGGGCAGGCAGGGGCATAGACAGTTTACCAGTAGATTTGCTTCCACGGAGACAGCATCTATCAAGGACGCTAACACTTTGGAGATTTTAGGCTGGTATAACTCCAGGTGTGGCATGACACTTCACCATTGATTGACCCCCTAACGAAGAATAAGATGGACATTGCTAGAGTTATAGTCAATGAGGTTGCAACAACTTCAGCTGCCATCATTGGTGCTGGAATGGATGTTTCAAATGCAATGCAGACTTGTGGCAGCTCACAGGAGCATCCGTATTCAGAAGAATATGATCCACATCTTTCCTTCCAAGCGTCTATTCAAAGCTACTGGACATGCCATTTTATTGAATGACTCTGTTTGGGAAACATGTTGATAAATCCTTACAGAATATTAAAAAGGACACAGATATTTCAAGATCCATGGGGGCCTTCCAGTATTATTGCCCTTACTGCTCCAATTTATGAAGCACAAATACATCCCAGACTGATAGAGGAGGTTTCAATCATTTTGGAAGTTAAGGCCAGGATTATACACCCAATAGACCCACAGACAAGGGTGTGGTAGATCTTCCAGCTGAAAAAAGAGCTCTTCACAAACGTAATCCTAAGACAACCAAAAACCAAGCTTGACTGCCAACAGCTACTTTCTCCCCCCTCACCCCAGCGAATAGGAGAGAGAACTTCCTGTTTTGGCCCAGGATGAGAATCTATTGCAGCGGATCAATGGGTGGACCAGATTGTAAACTCAGGTAATATTTTGGAGTTCCTACAGAAACCACCGATCTGCCTGCCCAGGAAAGAACATCATGGTCTTTTGAGGAAGCTGAAACAGGACATTCTCCTCCTCCTCTTTCTCAAAGGAGCAATAGAGACAGTCCCAAAAGCTCAAAGAAATCAGGGGTTTTATTCCAGATTCTTTCCAGAAGGAAGAAAACAGGGCAATGGAGACCTATTATGAACCTCGGGGAGCCAAACAGCACCTTTTGCATGATAATACTTCATGAAGTCCTCCTGATGCTTCAGTTAAAGGAGTAGCTGATGTTCCTGGATCTTCAGGGTGCATATTTCCACGTCCGATTTCTTTGGGAGCATAGAAAATGCCTCTGCTTTGTACTGGACGGCCAGCACTTCCAGTTGAAGGCATTATCATCTGGCCTCATCAGCATCTCACATATTTAAAAATACAAACAATGGCAGTGAGGGCTCAAAACAAGTGCGCACTGGTGTCTTATCAAGAAAATTCAATTTTCACTCTTTTACGCTCAGCCTTCAGTTGCCCCACCACCACTGGGCCACATACATGAAAAGTCCAATCTTTATAGAAAGCAGCGTGCCCAAATCCGTAAATTTTTTCTTATAATAATCTGACTAATTCTTGTTATTTCTTGATTTTCACATCCAAACAGTCACATGGGAGTCTTGCGTTTCATTTCTATTCAGTTGTTTATTCAATCAATATATCTCATCACTAGTGGTCAACTACATTGACACGAGGTGAGCAGCGGACAGGAGGTCTTGATGGACGGGGTGTTGAGATAGGCGGAATGAAAACATATGGAACATGAAGCCAAATACGACATTATAGTGTACTCCACCCGACTAGACTAAATGGAAGATTAAAATAAGTCTGCTGACACATCGTGATTTAGAGCCCTGATGATGTCCTTTTGGACGAAACGCGTTGGCTGGGCTGAGTTAACCCCTAGTGATGAGATATATTTATTGAATAAACATCTGGATAGAAACGAAACGCAAGACTCCTATGTGATTGTTTGGATGTGAAAATCAAGAAATAACAAGAATTATTCAGAGATTATTATAAGAAAAAATTATTGACGGATTTGGACACGCTCCTTTCTATAAAGATTGGACCTCACATATTTAGCAAGTACCTGATGCCTGTTGCTGCCTACTTCAGATGACAGGGTCACCAAGTATACCCTCATTTAGACGACTGGCTTGTCAGGACTCTATAAAGGGAAGAAGCAAAGGCTTTTATAGTCGCCTGTATCACTCTTTTCCACAGACTAGGACTAAAACTGAACATCGACAAGTCTTCCTTAGAACCTCATACAAAGTTGCAGTCGTTGGTAGTGAGACAGGAAACGCAACTGGAAAAAGCTTTCCCCTTGACCAAAAGACTAATAAAACTTCATTCTATGGTAAAGACCTCCTTTGTCAAACATTTGGTCCAGTCATGCTATGCAAGTCTCTGCTGATGTCCGTGTGGCTAGGTCTTCTACTCTGTTGCATACTCCAGATGAAACAAGCACTGGTATGGTGGTGGATCCCTATGAATCTCAGGGCTTCCATTACACCCTTCATTGGACAGAGTGGTGCTCACAACAGATGCCTCTATGGAGGGCTCACATGCAATAAGTGTGTGCCAGAGGTGTATGGCCAGGTGCAGAAAAGAAGCTCTACATCAATGTCCTGGAGCTCTGTGCCATAAGTCTAAATATCCAAGCTTTCCTTCTAAGGCTAACAGGTCAAGAAATCCTCATTAGAACAGACCGCACAACATCAATGTTTTACATCGCCAAGCAAGGAGAAACGAGGTCCTGGCCTCTGTCGGAAGAGGTACAATTACTATGGGACTGGGCCGTTTCCTATCATGTGGACATTGCTGTAGTGCATCTACCTGGACTCCAAAACAATGAGGTGCTTGTACTCGAACACTATTGAACTGTCACAAATGGAAGCTCCACCAAGATCAAGTTGATTTTCTCTTTCACAAATGGAGTCGCCCCACACTGGACTCGTTTGCCTCCCAGAACAACAAGAAATGCCAGTGTTTCCCCTGATCCCCAGGGCCTTAAGGAGAGAGAAGATGGACCAATGTACACTGATTCTCATTGTCCGGCCTGGCCTCACCAGTATGGGTTCACAGATCTCTTTAAGCTAACTGTACGTACATCAGTACCATTAAAGATTCATCCCAAGGTTCTCTCCAGGCAGAACATAGACATTCTGCACCAGTCATTGAGTCTTACAGCACCAGACGACCTGGTATGGTCATTTGGACCTCTCAGCAGAGTGTTGGGACATCCCTTTTCAAGCCTGTATGTCAGCTGCCACAAGAACCTGCAACGCAAAATGGAAGAGTGTTTGTGTCTTGGGCAAGGCTAAGCTGTACTATTGTGTGGCTATAACGCCCCACCAAATATTTCACATTTGCTGAACCTAGCCAGAATTGGTCTAAAATATTAATATAAGGCTCACGATTTCGGAGACCGGAAGACAACTCAATCACTCTTTTCTCTCAAAGGATCATAAAGAAGTTTATGAAAGGACTCTTCAGTGGATTTCCCCCTGTACGGCATCCACCAGTGCGTTGGGAGCTTAACCTGTCCTGAGCCAGCACATAGCGCGCATCAAAAATTAATTTCCTGGAAAACAGCACTTGTCTTGAAGCTTACATTGGCACGCAGAATGGGGGATATTAAAGCATTTATGGTGAAAGAACCCTTTCTCCGCTTTACAAAGGACAATGTCATAACTAAAGTCTCTACAGACTCGCACCTGAATGAGCCTGTCATCTTGCGCTCCTTCTTTCCAAATACTGCAACGTCGGCAGAAAAGTCATTGCACTTGCTTGATGTGCGCAGGTGCATCACATTTTACGTGAACAAGACCAAAAGTAATTCACTCTTCTTACCAACTGTCCTCTGTCCACACAGGGAATAGTAAGTTGGCTGTCAGCCTGCATTGCCTTCTGCCACAACAAGACGAAGTGTCCACTCCTGAGACAAATGAGGGTCCTTTCCACCAGGAGCATAACGACAACTGCAGCAGTCTGCGTTGGTGTGCCACTGCAAGCCATTTGCCGTGCAGTGATCTGGAGAAGGAGGCACGCATTCACAAAACACTACTACCTTGATATGAATGCAATATCTTACTCAGCAGTTGGACAGGCAGTCCTCAGTAACCTCTTTCTATAAAGATCAGCCTGCTTTGTGCTCTATTATATTTATTATAATTGTTATGTACTGCTTAAAATTCTGATTCAAGCATGTGAATATATGAAAGATATAATGCTGGAGAAGAAATGTATCTGTAACTCCAGTTCCCCAGCATTGGTATCTTTCAAATATTCACATGCGATCCTCCCCTCCGCCCTGGCCGGAGGCTTATTTATTATTTACCCTTCTCACGCTTTATGCTATGAAATCTTAGCCATGGTGGTTTCTAGGGGAAGTAGTGGAGCTAGCACTTCCACCTCACTGGCTGATGTTTCGGTTGCTTCAAATAAAGTGTATTTGCTACTACATACTTTACTACTATTTAAAGATTACAGAGGATTCCCAGCCTAATGACGTAGAATAATTGAAGCATGTGAATATATGAACGATACCAACAATGGAGAACGTGAGTTACAGGTAAGTAACTCATTTCTTTTCAAACAAACCTCAAAGCATAAAAGCAAGAGGCAGTGAAGAAAGGGATCATCAGTTAGCAGACACATATTCTGAACGCACAGGTCTAATTGCCGTACATTCACTACTAAGCTGTTTCAAACAATATTCTTATAACAGATAGCTATTTACTTATGGTGTTTTTCAGGGAATTGCTTCTCAGGAAAGCAAAATCAAAAGTAAAAAGGAAGCCAAGAAGACGATCAGACAGCTCTGGAGGATATAATGTTTCAGACATAATACAGAGTCCATCATGCAGAGGTTTGTGATAAAACAGGAATTTTTGATGCATGTATGGTAGAACTTGAAGTGCATTGTATTACTTTAATGCTATAAATAGAACGAGCCGTAGCAAGCATGTTAACTTTGGAATTTCTTAACTGTTTTATGGCAATGCAACTATGAACATATCCGTTAGCATGAACTCACTTGCAACTTTATTTTTTTTAGGGAATTTCTTTTGTTTTAGAAAATCTTTGTTAAACAGGTTTTTAAAATATAAGTTGCCTCTTTTTATTATGGTTTATGTATTTTGTTACATTTTTCAAATCTTAATGTTTTTCTTTCACTCAACTTTATGCAATGAATTATGTATTGAATTGTACATAGTTTGAATTATCATTCTTATTTCTTATAAACTTGTGCAAAAGTACAATTATTTAAATTTTGTATTGTTTGCCAACATTTGTCAATCAAATTGGATTCATTTTTGAGAAGTAGATGCCAAGTCTTTACATGATCTTGAGACTGGAGTCACTAAACACGAGTTTACTCATCCACTAGAAAGGACGTGAATCACATGCAGTAATTTGATATCTTTTGTTGGTGACATAGCAGCTTTTAAGCAATCCTTGCTTAATGTTTTTCATAATGGATTGTCTTATCTTGTTGGTGGGCATACTTTATAAATCATTTGCATTTTTTAGTCAGACTTTGAGGATCACTTACCCCAGTTATCCCGGAGTTGGATTCTAGCAGATTCCTGGGTATAATGGGCAGAGCAGTGTGCTGTTGATCATCACTTAGCGGAGGTTTAGGTTGTGCAGGAGTTAAGTGGTTTGGATTTTGTGGCTTGAGATGGAGTGCAGTGCTTCCAATGTTGCACGGATTCTGCACATACACAGAACTATGCGCAGGAAAACAGGACCTCAGTGAATAGGGGTGTACCAACCTACCACATCAGTACCCAAAATCCCAAACCGACTAGCTATAGTGTCTCATTCGTTCTCCTACAAAGATCACAGAGCTACAAATGATTAGACAACCCAGAACACAACACTCCCAACTCTCTCAGGAATCTCGGGAGCAAGACGTACTCTTTCGCTCACTCACTCATACTTGTCCACAATGAGAATAAGCAGAGTCACTGAAATAGTTCAAAATGACATAATTACGGGTCTGTTTATATAAACCACGCCACCAGTAACGTTGCTGTAAAATAGAGACTGTTGCAGACACACCAGCATGTGCAGATGCTATGCCTTCGTGTGCGGCTTTGATCAGAGCTTGTCTGCGGTCCAAGTTGGGAATCATCCGATCCCCGACTGAAGGAATCAAGGAATAAGGAACTTGTTCGGGAGTTATATGATAAGACTATTTCGAAGGGAAACCCTGAGGATAAGCAGTTCCCTCCCTTGTAGCAGCTACCGCTGCCAAAATCTCTCATTATCTATTTTAGTAATGGATCTTGTAACTGCTGCTACTGAACACGTGGCTACTGCAGACTTGGCCGCTTCATCAGCCAAAGAATTACCAAGAGCATGTGCTCCCACACGCTGATGGCCAAGAATATGTATAACATGTATGAGGGGCAGACGTTGTTTAAGATCTGCCACTCGAACCCAAAGCGTTTTATGCTTAATTGCTCTGCCTTTGGAATCCCAATAGTCATTCCGAGACCAAAAGAACAAGTTGTCATTAAAAGACTGGACACAGTAATAAGAATCGCACACAATAAGAGTATTCACATTTGGATCAGCAAACTCAAGAGCAAGTACAAGAGCACGCAGCTCCGCCAATTGTGCCGTACAGTCTCCAAGTGCCTGAGTGTGCACAATGGAAGACTTAAACTCTCCATTAACAATTGAGCCAGCCACAATTGCGCAAGCGGCTGAATACGCATGTTTGGAACCCGTGGCCGGTTGAGCCGAGCCATCGGTGTAAATGATGCATTTGTACTCATGTACAGGAAGCAGAGAAAAGGGTAGAGGATGAACGTGTTCATACTGTAAAAACTCCTGTGTCTGTAAGGAAGGATCAAAGATAAACGTGACATCAGCCGATGTCAAAGAAGTAGCCCATTGTATCCAACTGGGATGTAGTGCCTTCGAGTTAGGTAAACTCGCCTTAGTCAAGGCTTCTAAAGCAGGGAGGGGCGTGACCATAAGAATGCGTTTGCCTTGCGCCAGTGAGCGTTCTTTTAGAATCGCCATCTGTACTGCCGTTAAGATTTTTTCAACAGTTGAAAAGCGCATTTCAGCAGCAGTGTATAAATGTGATTTGTATGCAATAGGTATTGTGTCACCCTCATTGAACGTCCAGTAAGTGAAACCCACTGTCCCAGAAACCATACGTATTACCAGGTTTGTGGTGTTGTCACGCGTCAACAAGTAGTTAGTTGCAAGCAAGTCAGTTTGCAAAGAATTCAGAATAGAAGTATGTTCCAGAAGTCAGCTGGCAGAAGAAAAAGTCAGTTGTATCAATGCATAGAGTGGTTTGATACGCTGGGCATAATCGGGAATGTATGTCCTCCCGAAATTTAAAAATCTCAGCAAAGACTGAAGTTTCTTCAGTATAGAAGGGGGTTGCAATTGTGCACATTTCTCCAAGAAGTGAGGGGCTAAGCCTTTTCCCTCATTATTGAGCTCATAGCCCAAAAAGAGCACCGCCAAATGGGCGATATATGACTTTGCAAAATTAAATTTGTATCCATAGTCGGCAAAGGACAAAATTATATTGTCGACCCGGACTAGATGCGGCATAAGTTCGTCTGTCAGATAAATGTCATCAACGTACGAGAACGCATCAGGATCAATGTCGTGCAACAATGACATGACACGTGCCGCAAATGCCCCGGGGCTATTCTTATACCCCATAGGCAATAGTGTAAATTTTTTCTGATTCCCGACGGCAGTGAATGCTTTCAAATCACGGCTCTCATGAGCGAGATTGTGACTGTAGAAACCATTAGAAATATCAAGTGTCGTTTTGTATTTCTTACGAACAAGATTGTTCACCAGTGCAGAGCTGCGAGTGTTCTGCACCGCAAAAGTACGACAATGACTGTTCAATTCTCAGTAATCCAATTCAATCCGATACGAACCATCAGGTTTTGATACCATAAAGAGAGGATTATTCATTGGTGATGTACATGATTCAATCACTCCTTGATATTCCAACTGTGTTAGAATATCACAAACCGAAGCTCTTGCTTCACGTCTGATTGGATATTGCGGTTGTGGCTGAGGCATAGAGCGTAAAGGTATTTCATGAGCCGGCGAATCAACATCCCAACCCACCTGATTACGATACACCGCTGGGGCTGGGACCAGAGCCCACTCAGCTAAGAAAGCCTGTGCATGCTCCTCAGGGACATGACGCGAAAAACTCGGAAGTATCACGTCTTCCCCATTACATGCGGCCAACACAAAGGGTGGAGGCCAATCTGCCTCAGCTAACAAAATGTCATACGAGGAGGTTAGATTCTCCCAGAAAACCGCCTTGATTGAACGAGGTATATCACCTTCAATTTGGAAAATTATTTCATAGAGCCTATCCGGGGGGGCAACCCGGGTGTCAGCTGTCTCTACTGTAATGAAGATATCAGTTGCTGTTGCCTCCAGACAGGGACGCAGAGCCTCCCGCACTATGGTAACTTCCGCTGCGCTGTCGAGCAGAGTCACTGCCCATGTCCAATCCGCGAGTCGCGTTCTCACCGTCTGAGGCATACCTCGCTGTTAGAGCGGCAACTTTTTTCTTCTGAAACGGGGGACAATGAGGTAGATCCTCTTGTTTTCCTTTGACTTCTAACTGTCGAGGCTCATCTCGTCCCTGTGGCGCAGGTTGACTTTTGCCACGATCCTGGCGTTCCCCCTCCTCCGACTTGAGAGCCAGACGTGTCCTGTGAAGAACAAGGAAAACGCTGATCAGGGACTTGAAATCTATCAGGAGACTTAATTTTCACGCGATCGTGCAAGTCATAAGTACGCTCAGAAGACTCGGGTGTCAGTGAACCTGCACGCAAACCTTGCTTCTGTTGTTGATGCCCCTGTTTTTATTTTTCCAGTTCTTTTTAGGAAAGACTGGACGCCCATCTTTATCAGTCTGGGCTTTTTGTTGTGTTTGCGTTTGTATTTGCGTTTGAGTAAAAGGCTTAACTCCCAGACTATTGCGGCCTATGGTCTTATAAGCCTTTGCAATAATCTTTGGTAATTCGCGCGGCTTGTCCACATATCGGACAGCCTCCAAGCGGTTTGCCACTTGAAAGCTTACTGCATCTCCCTTGACATTGGCAAGGATCATATCAGCAACCACGTCGAACACCCCCACCAATCTCATCCCCAGCTCCACAGCCGCTTCGGCTCCGTGTTCATCTTGAACACGCTTAATACCGAGGGGAGCACGGTCAAGGAGGGGGTGCCGAAGCACTTTGAATATACCGCTGCAAACACCTTGCCCCAGGTGTTACAATCAGCTAACTCGGGAAGTAAGTCTTTAGGCAAACTAATAGTCAAAATCCTGTGTTTATCCACAGGAGAGGTATTTGGAAAAACAGCCTCTAGTTGTCCAAAGTTTTCAGCAAGCCAATAAGGTAATTCCTCCTTATTCTGTGGACGCTTGCCCATTACTGAATTAACCATAAGGGGACTGATGGTCACACCACCAGGTCCCGCAGGTTGCGCAGCAAGGCCAGGTGGTCCCACCTGGACGTTGCGCATGATGTACTGTATAACAGCCCTATGTACGCGTATTAAAGACGTATGTAAGACCCTAAGGTCTGCAACTGCAACAGTTCAATAACGTGGGTGTGGGGTATGCCAAACCGGGCCAAGTGGCCCCATCTATCGATAAAGGGCCTAAGCGGACCGGTGTTACTGGGTGAGGAAGAGCGCCATTAAACCAAATTTGGTGTTGCCAAGCTGTAAGCGGAACTTCAAGAGCCCTATAAGGCAGATAAGCGTGAGGGGTGGCCGTGGCAGTGTATTCATGAAACAAATCATCTGTTCCATCCACTGCCGGAAAAGTGACCCAAGAATAAAACACCTCAAAGTGGTAAGCAGGATTCACTTCCACTACAAAGATAAGCTCAACACCCGCATTAGGCACTCCATATGTAGCCAAATATGCTTTGAGTGCGGCGCGGCTATGAGCCGGAATAGCAATTGCCATTACAATATTTAAAGAACAACAACTCAAAGTGCGGCAGCGCAATAATGGGTTAAAATAAAGAGATAAACCTTTTAAAACTTCAAGCTTGAAAGAACCTATAAAAACATCAATATAGGAGGTTACACCATCACAGCTGTCTCCAGAAACAGAAGTGAGTGGATTGTGGACAAGCACAAGCACTACTCAAGTGTCTCGCAGATAAGAACCAGACCAAACGTTGGCGGCGCCATGTTGCAGGGATTCTACACATACACAGAACTATGCGCAGGAAAACAGGACCTCAGTGAATAGGGGTGTACCAACCTACCACATCAGTACCCAAAACCCCAAACCGACTAGCTATAGTGTCTCATTCGTTCTCCTACAAAGATCACGGAGCTACAAATGATTAGACAACCCAGAACACAACACTCCCGACTCTCTCAGGAATCGCGGGAGCAAGACGTACTCTTTCGCTCGCTCACTCACTCATACTTGTCCACAATGAGAATAAGCAGAGTCACTGAAATAGTTCAAAATGTTTATTTTAACTATCGTGCTCTACAATTCAGTATACGCGTCACTACTAGCAGCAAAATACATAAACTCAGCACAGCTAGCATTGTTACAATTCCATAGAATGCAAAGGGAGAAGTCATTTTATAAAGACTGTGGAAATAAGGGCCTATAGGCCTGACCACCCTCCCCTTGACTAGAAGAAGTTTATTTTAATAAAAAGGACGATCTCTGGGCTTTGACAGCAGACCCCATACCTTTAAAGCCTGGATGTAAGGTTTACATCATAAGAACAGCAGAGGTCTTCTCCATGGAACGGCTTTCTCCATGTGTGTTAAAACAGCATGCAACAACGTAATATCAAAGCACGAGTCTTCAGTACTGCAGCTGTGTAGCATGTTATGTCTAGGTGCTAGGGACTGACCAGAACAGAATAACAAGTGGCATTGTTTATCGACCTTGCACATCGTGTTCAGACTAAACTCCAGGAAAGGCAGAGAACGCGAAAAGCAACCCGTTCTCATGTGAAAGGCACAAACAAAGTCTTGCAAAAACAAAGTCATGTAGTAGCGTGCGCAAAAGCAGCATCATGGCAGCGAAACTCATGCTAACTTAGCAATGTCGATGATGTGCCTAAGAACCATATATCTGATAGAGACATCTAGCCGCAGATTCCTTAACTTAGAATATCCCCAGGCGTCAGACTGGATCCGTAAAATTTTGCGCAGCAGTACCTCTGCGCGCCGGGGGGCGGCGCCGCCCGGCTCCACCCCGACGTCGTCCCCGGACGTGACGTCAGTGGAGCCATATAGGACCCCCCCGGCGCGCTGACGTCAGTTTCCTTCTTTTCCGCGTTACAACGCGGATCCGGGATTCAGCTGTTCCTCTGGACTGTTTTTATTCAGGCCCTTTTCGACGTCGTTGGCGTCGGGGAACAGTGTGCGATGCCTTCGGGCTTTAAATTGTGCGAGACTTGCTCGCGCCAGATGTCGGCGTCGGACCCGCACGCCATTTGCATGTGGTGTCTTGGGTCGCACCACGACTCCGTGGAGTGTGACGCCTGCCGGCAGATGCGTCCGAAGTCCCTACGGGAGCGGCGGATGAAGCTCTTGGCCGCACGGTTGACCCGCACGGCGTCTCCCCGACGTTCTCCGGTGGGTTCTTCTCTCCGCGCCCGGAGTCGATCCTGCGAACGTCGATCTACAGGTAAGCACAAGTCACGGAAGTCGAAATCCTCGCTTCCACGTGACGATGGGGGCCATGGTTCCCGCTCCCTCGCGGTGCCGTGCCCCCCGGAGTCGGCCTCCATTTACCCGCCCTTTCCGGGTACTGGTGCGACTCTACCCCAGATGGAAGCCTATTACCAGGCTCTGCACTCCATCTTCGGGTCACCTCCACTCCCTGGTGCGCCTTCGGGTCCCACAGTGGAGGTAGGCATTCAGGTCGGGTCTCCGCCGGCGGGTTCGCCCTTGGCGCCGGCCGAATGCCTTGGCTCCGGAGTCGTGCCGGTGTCGGTTTCCAACCCCGATGGGCGTTCCAGTCCCACGCCGAGCCATTCTGCCTTGTCCCCGCATAGCCCCTGGCGACTCCCTGCGTCGACATCGGCACCGGCGGCACTATGCCTGTCGTCTCCTGGCCCTCAGGCACTTTCTCCGCACCTCTTGGTGGTGGAGACGTTGCCACCCACTCGTCCAGTCGAGTCGCCCCTCATGGAGCTCGACGTCGCTTCGACGCCAGTTCGGCGCCTTTCGACGCCGGAAAGGTCGCCGGTACCTATTGGCTCTCTGCTTCCAGAGGACACAGAACCGGTGTGCTCGGGCTTGTCTCCACGCCCGTTGGCTCCGCCGCCATGGGGGCAGTGGCCCCTTATTCCTCCTGCTGGGGGACGTGTTAGCTTGCAACCGTCCCCTACAGATGGGCTATTGTCGCCCCCCAGGACGCCCACTGAAGCTGGTGCTACCGATTCGTGGGTAGGACAATGGCGCGGTCCGTTGCCTTGCGCCGCCATGCCTGGCTGCGCGACGGGGGTTTCCCCGACAATGTCCTTGACAGTCTCCGGGATTTGCCTTTTGATGGTGTGTCCCTGTTTGACCCACATGCGGACTCTGTGGTTCGCCGCCTTCTGTCTAACCTTCCGTAGTTTTTGTTCCGGTTGAGGTCCTTGTCCTCACCCTGCTCTGTTGTCTTGACTTCATGTTGGGCCCGGATTCATGCTGTAATACCTGAACGGCCTGGGCGGCTCCTCGCCGTATTTTCTTTCCTTTATGCAGCAGATTTGCTGCTTATCCTTCTAAGTTCCTATAGCCTGGTGGTTAAGGTTGCACCCTTGCTCCACGGGTTATGTGTTCGGAGCCTGTGGTTTCTAAGTTACACTTTTACGTCCTCTGTCTATGAGCTCATGCTCCAGGGGTGCCCCTGGTTGGGGTTGATACTTACCCTATGTGGGGTATTTGTTTGCTATTGTATGGCTGCCTTCTGTCCCCACTGTGTTTAGTCAGCTGGTTGACACTTCTGTTCCCTTGGAAACTTAGTGGGGTTCTGTCGCAGACCCGCCTCCAGTGGGGTATGGCTTTGTTATCTATTCTAAGTTAAGGAATCTGCGGCTAGATGTCTCTATCAGATGTACGAGTTACTTACCTTCGGTAACGATGTATCTGGTAGAGACGTTGTCTAGCCGCAGATTCCTTAACGCCCACCCATCCTCCCCGATCTGCGAGGTCCTTTTCAGGTGGGGTTTTCGGCTTTCGCCTCCTTTGGGGTAGCTTGTCCTTCTACGGGGCGGCGTTTTTCGCCTTGCTCCCCTTTGGACTATTCCTTTGGTTTACTTGTTCTGTTCCCCCCCATTCTCATACTGGGGCGGTGGGTTCAGGTGTCCTTCTGCATTTTTCCGCATCAGTTTCTTCCAGTATGGTGCCTACTGGTGTTCTCTACCCTCCCCCCCGCCTTCTGCGTTGACGCTCCTGCAGTCAATAGGTTTTCACGTCTTTTTTGGCCTGTTCCTCAGTCCGATAATTCTCTCACAGGGGACATGGTCTCCCTATTTCTTTCTTTCTTTTCTTAATCCTATGGGTTGGAGCTTTTTGCCTGTCGCTCTCGGCTCGTTTATTGCCGTCTTGCCTCAGGAGTGGGCACTCTCTCGCTTTTGCGGGGTTGCTTCTCAGTATACTGTTCTACCCTCTTCATTTCCTTTCATCCGGTGCAGACTTTCTGTCGTCTGCCTCGGTCTTCCTTGTATGGATTGATTTCCCTCACGGGTGACATTCACTTCGCTGTTGCGGAATGGCTTCTCAGAGTATGGCTCTGCTCTTTCCTTTTCAACTCCTCCCGTCGACAGTGTTTCTCACTGTCGTTCATGGTACTTTTTCGCCCTTGGTTCTTTCTCTCTTTTATTCGCACACTGTTCCCATATTCTCAGTTTTGCTGGGGGCTCCGTGTTGTGGCGCGGAAAAGTTCCTCCGAAGAAAACTGACGTCAGCGCGCCGGGGGGGTCCTATATGGCTCCACTGACGTCACGTCCGGGGACGACGTTGGGGTGGAGCCGGGCGGCGCCTCCCCCCGGCGCGCAGAGGTACTGCTGTGCAAAATTTTCCGGATACAGTCTGACGCCTGGGGATATTCTAAGTTAAGGAATCTGCGGCTAGACAACGTCTCTACCAGATACATCGTTACCGAAGGTAAGTAACTCGTACAACACCAACATCACAGAATATGTCTTGTTTACTTTATCGTAGAGTCTGGTGTCCTGAGCTGTTCAGCATGATCATCGGTCCTCTGATCAGCCTTCTTTTTTGGGAGGAGCTTCTGTTGCAGCAGCAGGGCAGGCTTCTTCACCCGAACCTGAAAACTCTTCACATTCATGCGTGGAGATTGAGTTGCAACAGTTGACAGCTTTTGACCTTCTGAAGCCTGCAATGTTACTTTGGCAGCCAGGCGTCCCTCCACCAAGAAGGTGTACACACCTGTTTTTGGGACAAGTTCATGTACAGATAAAAATGTTGATCCTCTATCTTTGGGAACGCCTTATCTGATAGAGACCCTTTCTAGCCGCAGATTCCTTATGGACCCTCCCATCCTCCCCTCTTTACGAACGAATTATAGAGTAAAGGGATAACCTTTTTAAGGGCCCAAGCTTTGCACACCAGTGGACAGTATTCCTCGTGGCTCCGCACTTCTGGTGTAGAAAGTCGCAAAAAGAAATTGACATCAGCAAGCTGGGTTGGCACCTATATAGGCACAGTGCACATCATTTACAGCGCTGACAATGCCACACGGATCCAAATGACTCCGCCTACCGCCACGCAGGGGTACTGCTTGTCAATTGTTTCTGGAGACAGTCTGACGTCTGGGTAATAATGTAAGGTAAGGAATCTGTGGCTAGATAGAGTTTCTACCAGATAAGGCGTTATTATAGAAAAGGAAGTAGTAAAAAGAAGAGATTTAAACATTAATATCCGTGCAGCCTTACCAACGTTTATAGACTGTCGTCTTGAAGTTCATTTATGATGAAACACCATTTATCTCTGTTTTCCACCACAGTATATTTATCTGCCACCGCAATCACACAAAAGAAAGCAAGATTATCTAGTAGTCTTATTTCACGATCAGAACTTCTCTTACCAACTTTGGTGCACTGGTATGGTTCCCGACTTCGGTTCTGGTCTGTCCGATGTAAGGGCGACCCTTTCCGGTAGCCACAGTGCTGCTGACAATTAAATGCCAGAGCAGACTGTGCCTTCCAGAAGGAGTTCCAAAGGGGAAAAACCCCTAAGGGAAAAAATCCTCTTAATACAGGAAGAAACACCAGAAATTAAAAGTAGGTGAAAGAAGAAGGCCAAGAAAAAGACCAGAGGATACCAGCAAGGATAATGGACCTGAAGACAGGAACTCCAGGCAAGAGCAGAAGGCTTCAAGGAGTCCAGATAGGAACAGGAAGGGCCAACAAGAAGCGAAAATACACCAGACAGAAGTAAAATGCAGCAACAGGAGCGAGGGCATACCAGTAGGAGCAAGGATTGCTGCAACGCAAGGAAATGAAAGATTCGGCCCCTTATATACCCACAGACAGGAAGTGATGTAACAGGAAGTAAGTAGTCGCCATCTTGCATAGGGAAAAGAAATGAAAATGATAGGAAAGGTCGCCACCTTAGAATGGTTCAACAGAAATCCCTCCCAAAGCCTTCTGGGAACAAGACTGTGCAATCATAGGAAGAAGAAAGGCAAGAAAATGGCACCTATGCAGAAGAATGGACTTCAGCAAGTTTGTAATATTGCTCCCCAAGCATAAGGTGGGAGTATCAGGCCCCCACAGAACGTTTGTATTTGAAACCGCAGTTCCAAGACTGAAGCTGCGGCATTCCTGAAATGCCAAAACTGCTACAACGGGCCGCCGCTTGAAGCCTCAGCGTGCCCGACACAGAAAAGAAGTAGTCACAGCTGAAAGCGCAGCGACGCCAAAACAGCAACAGCGGGCCGCCACGTAGAACCGCGGCGTGCCTGTGAGGAAGAAGGTGGTGTTGCGGGCTGCACCTTGGCCCGTGGCGCAACACATACCTATTTTTCCACGGACAATTTAGTTGAAGATTCTGCCCCTAATTGTTGCTCTAACATTTTTTGTAAAGTAGATTCACCCAACCTTGAAACTTCCACAGTCTGATTCTCATCCTGCACATGCAAAGTTTTAAATGACTAAAGTGCTTCAAGACAGACAGTATGGTATTGTCTGTGACCTGGAGTTACCTGCAGATGTATTTTGCACTGAATGTTGTAGTCGAACATTCTCAGATGCTTTATAAAACGTTTTCCCAAGATTGTACTAGCAATTAGGTTTTCCACGTAGCAAGCCCTCACCACATTGTCAACAGATTACGCCTTCTGCATTCTTTATGGTTTGTGCTATCCAAACGTAAAGAAAATTCCACACCTGTGACAATTATCACTACTTGCATGGATATACAGTTGTTCTGCTGATTAGATACCAGAGATGCAGATATTGCAATATTACCTTAATCTGATAGAGACGTCTAGCCGCTGATTCCTTACCTTAGAATTATCCCCAGGCGCCAGACTGGATTCGGAAACTTTTCTACAACAGTACCTCTGTGCGTCGGTAGAGGACGTCGAGCGACTTAGTAACGACTTCGTCCACCTGATGTGATGCCATCGCAGTCTATATATGCCGTCCTCTGACGTCCTGACATCAGTTTCATCCTTTCCGCGCTTCCACACGGATCCAGAGAGCGATACCTTTTTTGGTCTCTCTCGACGATTGTCGATGACACAGTGTGCTTTTTTCTGGATATCTCCGAGGTCCAGGGGGTCTACAATGTCGAGCCCTCATCTTATATGCATGTGGTATCAAGGCGCCCACCCTGACTCTGAACGGTGCGGCTTGTCTTCAGCTTTGGTCATCGGTGCTGCAGGAGCGCCACATGACACTGGTAGCTGTACAGTGCTCGTCCACCCCTCATTGTTCACGGTCATCTTCTTCCTCGGAGGACCGGCTGAGGGCCAGCTCCAGAAGTTATTCGTCATTGCTGTCGTTTGGGAAGTCACATCATAGGCAGTTGCCGCTGCTGCCTTCCCCAACTTTACCACATACGCGCGGTGTCCCTGACTTGCCTCCTATTCCTCTAATATCGGAGTTGGAGCGGGTGTCTGTTCCATATCTTCTGGTTTTTCTCTGTGCCCAGTGGACTGTGGCTCAGATGAGGGACTACTGTCTCTCACTTCATGCCATTTTTGGCTCTCAACCTCCCTCTGGCATGCCTCTCGGCCCGAGGTAGTCGGTGAGGCCTCGACTGACTCCACGCCCACACGACCTCCCTCGGTGTCAGCAGGGCCCTCCGAATCTGTGATTGACTCCAGTGCACAGCCCTTCGGGGCTCCCACCTGTGACGCCTACATTGGATCCGTTGTCGCCAACTCCGGCGTCAACAACACCGATCACATCTACTTTGGCTCTTCTCCCTGACGCCGGTCGACGCGGGTAATGGTGCTGGTAGACCAGTCCCCTTCTGGCTACCTTCCTCTGCTTTCGAGGTAGCCCCTTGCTTTTTTCTCCATGGCACAAGGGTATTTTGGTGATGTGGCTGCTCACATAGATGAGCCTCCTCCGGAGATTCATTGGATTTCTGACCTCGGTGAAGCTAGTGGTCTTGACTCTTCCCCATCCTCGGGCCTGTCTTCTCCTCCTCGCCTTGCTTCAGAGGCTAACTCCTCTTGCTCAGCTTTTGCAAAGAGCTGATGTAGTTTTGGGGCTGCAGCTTCCTTCTGTGGAAGTGATCATTGATTCCCCTACTTGGGGTGCTTCAGTAGAGCCAGCTGAGAACTGAGCCTGCGCTTCCCTTCAGTGAAACCCTCTTTGATATTCTGTTGGGCACTTGGGCTAAGCCAGTTTCAAGGGCCTCTGTGGACTGGTCTGTTGCTCATAGGCACCACCCTGACCCTGGAGACCTGCTCTGCTTTTTCCGTCCGTCTTCTCAGTGAAGTTTTGTAGTTCAGGCTGCTACAGGCTCCTCCGGAATCGGCGCTGTGCCTGACAACCCTCTGGACAGGGAGTCTTAAGGGCTGGATGCTTTGGGCCGATATATCTTTTCTGCTACCAGCTCTGCTTTGCTGTCCCTTATCTGAAAGCAACACGTTAGTTATAGATTCCTTACCTTAGAATTATCCCCAGGTGTCAGACTGGATCCGGAAAGTTTTTTTGTCAGCACTACCTCTGCACGTCGGAAGGTGGCGTCGGTCGGCTCCACATCCGTTGTCGGCGTCGTGGTCGCCGGGATGACGTCGCGGCAGCTACTTAGGCGCCGCCCTCGCGCGCTGACGTCAGTTCTTTCTTTTTCCGCGCCAGCCAGCGCAGATTCGGGAAGAGCGGTACCTCAGTCAATTTTTGACTAACTTTTTATCGACTTTTGTCTACTTCCTTTTCGTGTCTTCGACTCCGAAGGTGCACGAGGGATGCCTGGTTTCAAGGCCTGCGGTTCCTGTCATCGCATGATGTCGGTGACGGATCCGTACCGCGTGTGTCTTATTTGCCTGGAGCGCGACCACGACCCCAAGTCGTGCTCCGACTGCCGGTCGATGGTGCCGAAGGCTTTGCGGGAGCGGTCCCGAAAGCTGCTTGAGTACCGGCAGTCGGCTCCGCGCCGTTCGAGGTCCCGGTCGAGGGACCGGTCGCAGAGCCACCACCATTCAGGTTCGAAATCTTCGAAGTCTTCGCACTCGGGGTCGGGTAAGTCGAAGCATAAGAAGAAGTCGAAGAAGCATCGTCGCTCTTCGACTTCTCGTCGGTCGGCCGATCCGACGAAGCACGCCGGTGGTGCCCCTACCGAGTCGACTTCGCGTTTCCCTCCCTTTCCGGGACCCGGAGCGACTCCCGCCCAGCTTCGTACGTTCTACCAGGCGATGCATGCCATCTTTGGGCGGACCGACCCCGCTGGCGAGCCTTCGGGCCCCGCGGACTCGGTTGGGGGGCCTAGGCCTTCTCTGCCAGCGGCTCCGGCGCCACAGGCCCCCCTTGGATCCAGGCCTGGATCCGGATCGGCGCCGGTTGACCTTGTTACGCCTCCACCGGCGCCGCTTCCGACGGCACCACTACTGCGTTTGACGTCGGTCGTCCCCCCTGCCGGTGTCGACCCCGGCCTCCATCCCGAAGGGGAACACTGAGCCGGACCGGCGTCGTCCGATGCCGGATCCGGCGTCGTCCGACGCCGGATCCGGCGCCGAGAGGGGTTTTTGTGCCCCTGTTCACTCCTGTAGCCCCTTTTCAACCTGAGTGGCAACCAGAGGATGAGGAGGAGGACTGGGAGGGGTCAGGTGACCCTCTGACTGACCAGTTGGACAGTGAACAGGTCTGGAGAGAGGAACTGGGGGATGCCAGTGGTCTTGACACCTCCCCTGACCTTGGCATGTTGTCTCCTCCTACCGTGGCTACGGAGGAGGGAGCGTCGTACGCAGTGGTGTTGCGTAGGGCAGCCGAGGCTCTCAACCTCGAGCTTCCTAAGGTGGCAGTCAGGACTAACCTCCTGACAGAGGTGCTTAAACCAGCTGTGAGCTCTTCGGAGCCCTTGCTGCCGTTCAATGAGGCCCTCACTGACGTCCTTTTGGGCACGTGGGCCAGGCCCAACACGGGGGCTCCCGTGGACAGGATGATTACCCGATGCCACCGCCCGGCCCCGGACGACCCCACTTTCCTCTCCCAACACCCCACCCCGGAGAGCTTGGTAGTCCAAGCCTCCACTTCCAAAAGCGCATTCCCTACCGCTCCACCAGAAAGGGAATCCAAGAAGCTGGACCACCTTGGGAAGAAAATGTTCTCTTCCGCCAGCGCTTAGGACTGCTGTAGGTAAACACTGCAGGTCTCTTGGGCCGTTATTCCCACTCGGTGTGGGATACGGTGGCGCAGGTGCTTGCCTCGGTGTCCGGAGGAGGCCCGGGCAGTGCTCTCCCAGGCTGTCGCCGCCGGGAGGGATGCAGCGAAGTTTGCCATACATTGTGGGCTGGATACCGCCGACTCTCTGGGCAGGACCATTTCAACGTCGGTAGCACTTCGTCGCTACGCCTGGATGAGATCGACTGGCTTTTCGGGGGATGTCCAGAACACCTTGATGGACATGCCCTTTGATGGCCGTCCCCTTTTTGGCGACAAAGCAAACCACGCTCTAGAGCGTTTCAAGGACTCACAGGCCTCGGCCAAGTCCTTGGACTTCTCCACCCGCCCTGCGCTGTCTGCTTTTCGCCCCTTTCGTGGCTACGGAAGGGGTGCCCCTCTACGTCCCGACCAGAGCCACAGGCTGCAGCAAGTTACCCAACCTTTGCGTGGCCGGGGACGTGGGAACAACCGTCGTGGTTCCGGGGGCCAGCGGGCAGGCTAGTCCACCAACCACCCCTCTGCAACAGCCCCCAAACCCTCCTAGTCTGACCTTTCAGGCCCATCAAACGCCAGTGGGCGGCAGGATTTGCCATCACCTGCCCCACTGGCGCACCATCACGTCTGACAGGTGGGTTTTGCAAATAGTCGAGACTACCCCTCCAGCCATGCCACCTCAATACCACCGCATGTCAGAGGATCACCTGGGCCTTCTCCAACAGGAAGTTTTGGCACTCTTGGCCAAGGAAGCCATCGAGCGCGTTCCTGTCCCAGAAGTAGGTCGTGGTTGCTACTCCCACTACTTTCTGGTCCCCAAGAAGGACAAGGGCCTGCGTCCTATCTTTGATCTCAGGGACGTCAACCGCTTCCTCCGGAAGGAGAAGTTCAAGATGTTGACGCTTGCTCAGGTCTTGTCTGCCCTCGACCCGGAAGACTGGATGGTAGCGTTGGACTTGCAGGATTCTTATTTTCACATCCCCGTCCTGCCGGCCCACCGGCGTTACCTACTGTTCACGGTAGGCCACAAGCATTTTCAATTTACCATGCTCCCCTTTGGCCTTACCAGCGCCCCTCGGGTGTTCACGAAAGTGATGGCGGTGGTCGCGGCTCATCTGCGCAGATCGGGGGTTTCAGTCTTCCCCTATCTCGACGATTGGTTGTTGAAGGCGGGCTCGCCCCAGACAGTCGTCTCCCACCTCCAGACTACGGCCGACCTCCTGCATTCGCTGGGGTTCTCCCTCAATGTGCCGAAGTCACACCTGATTCCCTCTCAGAAGCTCCTCTTCATCGGAGCGGTTCTGGACACAACGCGGTTTCGGGTCTATCCTCCCGAACAGCGAGTCTGGGATATTCGGGCTCTGATTCCCATCTTTCAGCCCTTGTCCCGGGTTTCGGTCAGAGTGACTCTGAGGCTGCTGGGCCTCATGGCCTCCTGTATCCTGCTGGTCGATCATGCCAGGTGGCATATGCGGGCTCTGTAGGGGGACCTGAAGTTCCAGTGGGCGCAGCCTCAGGGGAATCTGTCCAATTGCGTCCAGATCTCGGAGGGCACTGCACGTCAACTGCAGTGGTAGCTCACGAACCAGGATTGGGTCAATGGCAGATCCCTCTCCCTTACCCAACCAGACCACACTGTGGTGACGGACGCGTCCCTTCTGGGATGGGGCGGCCACATGAGAGAGGCGGAGATCAGAGGCCTCTGGTCTCCGGCGAGTCCGGGCTCCACATCAACCTTCTGGAGCTCCGGGCGATTCGTCTTGCACTGAAGGCATTCCTTCCCTCTGTCCGGGGAAGAGTAGTGCAGGTGTTCACGGACAACACCACCGCCATGTGGTACTGCAACAAACAGGGTGGGGTGGGGTCGTGGACCCTCTGTCAAGAGGCCCTCCGCCTCTGGACATGGCTGGAACGGCAGAGCATATCCCTGGTGGTTCAACACCTGGCAGGTTCCCTGAACTCCAGGGCGGACGAACTCAGCTGCAGATGCATGATGGATCAGGAATGGCGTCTCCACTCGGAGGTGGTGCAAGGTCTCTTTCAACAGTGGGGAGAGCCTTGGTTAGATCTATTCGCCACCGAAGAGAACGCGCAATGTCAGCAATTCTGCGCGTTGGAATTTCCAAGGCGGCACTCGCTAGGCGACTCTTTTCGTCCCGAGTGGAGTTGCGGTCTGTTGTATGCCTTTCCGCCTATACCACTTCTGCCCAGAGTGCTGAAGAAGATCAGGCACGACCGGCCCCAAGTCATTCTTGTGGCTCCAGATTGGGCACGAAGAGTCTGGTATCCCGAGCTGCTCAACATGGCCATCGATCCTCCGATCAGACTGCCTCTTCGGGAGGATCTTCTGTCGCAGCAGCAGGGGACGGTCCTACACCCGAACCTGTCCAGTCTCCACCGCCTTGCGTGGAGATTGAGCGGCGGCAGTTGACATCTTTCCACCTGCCTCCCAAAGTATGTGACGTAATCTTGGCAGCCAGGCGTCCCTCCACTAAGACGGTATACGCCTGCCGGTGGAACAAGTTTGTGGCATGGTGCACAGCAAAGGCTGTGGATCCCCTTTCTGCCCCTCTTTCTGAAGTTCTCTTGTTCCTTCTTTCTTTAGCCCAGCAGGGCTCTGCTCTGGGTACTATCAAGGGCTATCTTTCAGCCATCTCTGCATTCCTTCGGCTGCCGGATCAGCCTTCTCTTTTCATGTCCCCGGTAGTTAACCGTTTCTTGAAAGGCTTAACGCATCTCTGTCCTCCAATCCCCTTCGTTATGCCTCAGTGGGACTTGAATCTTGTTCTCTTTTTTTTTTTTTGTATATTTGTTTATTGATATTTCACAATGAACACAAACAACATACAACATAGCGCCCAATAGTACAGATGTGGTACATCATTTGCAAGTCATGAGATTGGTAGTAAAGTCCTAGAGTGTTCCCATACAATCCCTCCCCCCCGGACACAGTCCCACCCTGGGCATCAACTACGTCCGCAGCATGAATGTGATTAGAGGGCCAACTTTATATCCCCTACAGTGCTGCTTATTTCCAATGATTCCAACCCTCTCTTAGACCATAGTGCTCCTGCCACACCCACACATCTACTGTCTAGTGTCCGTCCATGAGCTCCATACTGTAATTCCCTCCTAGTCACATCGCTACATCCCTTGTGTTGCCTGTCCTTGATGTTCTCGGGCCCACACCACAAATGGTTCCCAGATGTCTCATGGTCGCGATGCAGAGGGCATCAACTCCCAGAATGTGGTCAGTTGTGCGTGTCCGAAGGTCACATCCCTGAGCCAGTCATCCTTAGAGGGGACTCTTCTACTGCCCCAATGTATGGCTACTCGCCGTTTCGCATATAGCAAGAGCAGAGCATGCAGCTTCCTATACCTCACCGGGGTGTCTTTAACATATCCCAACAGTCCCTGCAGAGGGTTGGGATCTCCACCCACCCCCGTAATATGCTTTATTACAGTACACACATGTATCCAGTATGTCTCCAACCGTGGGCAGTCCCATGCTACATGCATGAACCCTGCTGAGGCAGAACCGCAACGCCAGCAACTATCATCTTCTTTTAGGCCTATATGATGTAAACTGGCAGGCGTTCTATAGAATCTATGTATGAATTTAAAATGTATAAGACGAAGCTTGTAATTAGGGGATAGCGCCATCAATTGGTTACAGCAATAAAGCCATTGTTCTTCCGATATTGGGGCCTGAAGTTCTTCGTTCCACGCCATCAGCGCTCGGGGCTTCAAAATTGGGGCCGATGTCTGCATGTGGTTGTAAATTCTGGTAATAAGCTTGTGCGGCGAAGCTGTTGCAAGTACATTTTCTAGAGCAGTCAGCGTTGGTGGATCGTTCGGGAATGTATTGTGCAATGACCGGCATGCCAATTTGAGTTTATGGTACGCAAATAATTCGGCGAAAGCCACTGGGCGATCATCCCCAGCCATTGGGGGGGGGGTCTAAACGTTCCCTCCGGGTAGAGATCCTCAAATGTGGCCAGGCTCATCGCACGTGCCAGATCTGCTCCTGTTCCATCCCCTACGGGGAATAGCATCGGGTTGCTAGCTAGGGGAATGGACGGGGCATAAAGAATGGGCACGCCCGCTCTTCCCCTCAACTTATGCCAGGCCCAGCGCAACGTTTCCACTGTGTCTATGCCCTCCCTCGGGCGTTTGTATGCTCCAAAGAGCGCAACCCGCAGGGGTAAAGCTTTGGCCATGTCCTCCTCTACGGCCACATGTGGCTGAAATGGAGTGGGGTGCACCCAGTAGTGTAAAAATTGAGCTTGCGCACTCCAAGCGTATAGTTGCATGTCTGGTGCCCCCAGGCCCCCTTGTCGCAGAGGAAGCGTAAGCAATTCCCAGGAGATTCTGGCTTGCCTACCAGCCCAGGCTAATGAGATCAAATGTGATCGCAGGGTAGTAAAAAAGGCCTGTGTGAGCACAAGGGGCACATTAACAAATAAGTACAAGAATTTCGGCAGTACCACCATTTTTTATCAACGCTATCCTCCCAGCCAATGAGAGCGGGAGTCGCGCCCAAGCAGTGATCTTCCCTTCGAGCCAGGTCATGGCGCACCCATAGTTCAACCTCCACAGCTCCTGTAGGTCTCTACTTATCCAAATGCCCAGATATTTCACGGGCCCCGCTGTCCATTTGAGTGGAAATTCAGAGGAGACCCGGACAGTGGTGTCTGTCAACGGGAAAATAACAGACTTAGCCCAGTTTATTGATATTCTTGAGAGGCCCCCAAACTTAATAAATTCCCTCAAGATCGGATCGAGGTTCTGCGTGGGGTCAGAGATATAAAGTGTGACATCGTCAGCATACAGTGAAACCAGGAGACTCCGTGCACTAAAACCTATCCCTTTGGCGGTGTGGTGTTGCCTTATTCGTGCCGCCAGTGGCTCCATCGCTATCGCGAAGAGCAACGGGGACAGTGGGCATCCCTGTCTCGTTCCACGCGAGACAGCGAAGAGCCCCGATAGGAGGCCATTCACCTGCACGCGTGCCATAGGTCGCGTTTATAGTAATTTCACCATGTTTATGAATAGCGGACTAAAGCCCATGCGGCCAAGGATCGTGAAGAGATAATGCCACTCCAGTGTGTCGAATGCCTTTGTGGCATCTAAAAAAACTGCGGCTGCCTGTACGTCAGGGTGCAAATAATGTAGCACTGAAAACAAGGTTCTCAGGTTTTGCGATGTTGACCTTCCCGGAATAAAACCCGACTGGTCTGGTTGTGCGACCAGTGGGAGTAAGGGCTGCAGCCTATTGGCGATCAGTTTTGCCAGTATCTTGACATCCACATTTATAAGAGAAAGCGGGCGGTAGGAATCCACTTCATCCTCTGGTTTGCCCGGTTTTAAGAGGGTGACTATGATCGCCTCACGCATAGACGGTGGTAACACTCCAGACTCTAAAGTCTCCTCATAGAGGTCGAATAGCCGGGGCGCCAGCTCCTCCACATAGGCTTTGTAGAAGGCAGTGGTCAGGCCATCCGATCCAGGGGCCTTATTAAGTGGCAGACTTTTTATGACCCGGGCTATGTCCTCTACTGTAAATGGAGAGTCAAGGTACTCTCTGTGTCCCTTGCTCAGCCACAGCAATTCCAGGGAGTCAAGGAATGGCAGTAATCCCTCAGGGGCGGAATATTGTGTGGTTGCATATAGCCCAGAATAGAATCCTGAAAAGGCCTCTAATATAGCCCTCTGCCCCTGATTTGTGACCCATCGGCATTAGTGAGTGTAGTGACAAATGCAGTGTTACGTGGGGGGCGAAGCATAGCGGCTAGAGTTCGTCCAGGTCTGTCCCCTTCCCCATACCGTCTGGCCTGAGCGTGCTTCCCTAGGAACTTAACCTCCCGACTTGCCTCCTCTTCAAAGTCAAGCAATTTTCGTTTTATAGTCGCAAGACCAGTGGAATCCCCAGTGGAGTAAAACTGAGCCTCTAGCGTCTTTATTTGTTTTTCAAGCTTTTCTAAAGAGCCCCTGATGGCTTTCAACACCCCAGCCTGCCGGGCAATGCAGTTCCCTCTCACCACCGTCTTGAAAGCTTCCCACAAAGTGGCCGCTGAGTCAACCGAGCCTGTGTTCAACGTAAAGTAGTCCACTATGTCCCCTCTGATTTCCTCCTTAAAGGCCTCGTCCAATAGTGCGTCTTGTGGGAGCCGCCATGTGTATTCCCGCTGGGTAGAGTTGGGTAGGTTCAACCGCAAAAGGCAGGGTGCGTGGTCTGACAAAGACCTGGAGTAGTGCAGTGCCTTCCTAACCCATGTGACCACATCTCTAGATACTATCCAGTAGTCGAGCCGGGACCACGCCTTATGATATTCCGTAATACATGTGCACTCCCTTACCCCTGGGTGAAGGTGCCTCCAGATGTCCACCAAATCTCCATCTGCTAATATAGCCTTCAATGTCCCACTAGCCAATGGGTGCAATGTCCTAGAGGTCCCCTTCCTGTCCAGTTCATCATCCAGGACAGCGTTAAAGTCCCCTCCCCAGATTATTGTATCACAATTTGTGGCTTTAACCCTAGCCCACACATTTTGGAAAATTTCTGGGGAGTCCGAATTTGGACCATAGACTGCGACTAATACCACCTCGTTTCCACTGAGGTACCCCTGTAGTATGGCATAGCGGCCTTCAGGATCCAAGTGCATCGAGCCCTCTTTCCAGTCCAACCCCCTTCTTATCAGAACCGTCACTCCCCTTGCATAATTGGAATAGACAGCTGAATAAATCGACCCCCACCTGCTATGTTTCAGTCTAGGAGATGAGTGAGTACTGAGATGTGTCTCCTGCAGCATGCAGACATCAATGTGATGCCTAGTGAGATAGGAGTGCACTAACCTAGCTTTTCTGCCATCATTTATCCCTCGGATGTTCCAAGTGAGAAAATTTAGAGCAGTCACAGGGGATACATACCTCGACAGCGTAGCGAGGTAGGCGGAGTTAAGCACAGGAACACATAGTAGTGTACAAAATGAGTCTCATGCATGATGTAAGGCATAGGTCTGGCGAACAATAAAACAATCCCCCACGCCACCCACTCCAACCCCCCAATCAGGTTGTAGAGAACCCATCCAAAACAATGAAACATTTTCAATAACTTGTGGGAGCTCTCCCATGGGGGCGCAGTAGTGCCGGCACACTCCCCTGATTTCTCAGGGTGGCCGGGAACAACTATGTTCGGTGAGTCTCATCCAAAGCTTCGCAGCCTGAGAGGTCTAGTACCTAGCTCTCTAGAGCACGCAGCCAGGATTCCCATCCCCGACCGGCAGCATCCACATATTAACAATTAGAGACTGTTGCCAGCTAACGGAGGTCTTCCAAGTTCCCTTGGCTCCTCCCGATCTATAAGGGTTACCCTCTCAACATCGAATCTTCGCACATTTATAACAATGCCACAAATAACCACATCCACCCCACTTCCACACAGCCAGCGCATTAACAAACCAGAGTCTCCGATTGCAGTAGATCCGGCACCAGGAGTGCCCCTGGACCGGGATGCGTTCAGTCCGTATCACTGAGTCCCGTACGTTCCGTGGCTGCCTCTACTGGGTGTTTTCGCGCCGCCTTCCCGCCAACATGCTTGGCGAACGTCAACGCCGATTTCGCATCCGTGAAAAGGTGGGTAGTCCCGTCATGGCTGACCTTTAGCTTCGCTGGATATAGGAGTGCATACGGGATTTGCGCTTGAAGGAGTATCCGTTTGGCCTGGAGAAATTCCCGCCGTGCAGCCTGCACCGCAGGGGTGAAGTCAGGGTAGAAGGAGATGGTGTTACCCCCATAAACCACGGTCCCCTTGCCACGGGCCAACCGCAGGACTGTGTCACGGTCTTGGTAGTTCAGGATTTTGGCCAAGATCTGTCTGGGAGTGGCTCCCACCGGTGGCCTGGGGCCCAACGCACGGTGCGCCCTCTCCACTGCGAACACCGGAGAGAGATGAGGATCAAACAGTTCATGGAGCATATCCGCCACATATGTTTCCATCTTAGCAATGGCTGTCGTCTCCGGTATCCCCGTGATTCGGAGATTATTTCGGCGGGACCGGGCCTCCAAATCCTCGTTCTTTGCTCTGATGATCCCAAGCACCTTGTCCATTTGGAGGAGTTCCTTTGTTTCCACTTGAAACTCATGAAAGTCCGAGGCCTGGTTTTCCAGCACATCCAGTCTGGTTTCGTGCGTCCCCACCTGCGTCTTCACCGCATCCAACTGGGAGTTCATTGTGTCCAGCTTGGTGTCAATATTTCGGAGGCTAGATCTCATCTCCAACATGAGAGTGCGCAGGTCTTCTCCCTGATCCTCCGGCTGTTGTTCCTGTTGTCGCTCCGCGCCTGCGTCTGTGTCATGGTCCATGTTTCTTGTGTTGCGCCTTTGGTCGAAGGATATCTTCGGCTGTTTGGCATCTTGCTTGCCCATGTTCAAGCTTGGTGTAGAGATAGCGCCCAGGACACCCTCCAGTCTGTCGCGGAGTGACCCGTATCTGCCTATATTTGACACCACCCTATGTTTTGCCTGGCGAGTGGGGTAGTATCCTGTGCGTCCACAGCGCTGAATATGTATACAGTAGGGCCTTCAGCTACCGTAGCAATCTGTCCACCTCTTTCCGTTGGGCTTCCTTGCACAGTGCGCGCCAGAGGCAGCGTCTCCTTAGTCCGCAAGTAGGATCCGCCTGGAGCCCTCCAGATGCGTGCAGCACTTCAGTTACGGAGATTAGGCAATCAGGGACGTAGGCAACAACTCGCAGCCAGTTGTCAGCGGCTCCGGGTCCCTCCGCTCATTGCCCCCTATGCCAGGTCTCAGCAGCACCTACCCTGTCACGGAATGGAGTGAAGAGTACAGGCCTCCACCTGGATCCTCGCAGCGGTGTAGTCCTCTGTCTGCAGGATGTCCGCTCGGTGTGTCGACCTCCTCCTACAACTTCGAGGCCTCTGCAATATCTGGGAGTCGCCGTAAACGCTCCTCCAACGGCCCCGGGATGACGCCTACTGGGGTAGGTTACCAGTGCTGTGCAGGCTGTTCAACTCAGGCGTGTGCACATATTGGCGTCTCGATCCTCTGGCAGCCTGGGTTGTCCGATTTTCCTCACTGGGGCTGTGCGCAGGACCTCGGCGCCACCACAGACTCGATGCGGCCTTCTTCGGCCTCTGCGCCGCGGTCTCGAGTGCTTTCGCCGTCCGACCTACACGGTCTCCGCCATCTTGTCTTCTCAAGCTGCGGCGAATCGGAGCTCACCGCAACGCCGCTCGGTTGCCGATTTTGTTGATTTCAAGGACGCTGGACGCCGCGCGTATTCCGCCTCCCAGGCCGTCTTTTTTAAACCGAGATTGCTCACCGGTTTCGCTTATTATTGCAGGATGATGATTCCGGCCGGCGGAGCTCGCTTATTCAGCGGCCATTTCGCGGCTCGGCAAGCCACGCCCCCCCTTCAATCTTGTTCTTACCTATTTAATGTGCGCTCCCTTTGAGCCGCTACAAAACTGTCCTTTGAGACACTTGACTCTTAAGACTGCTTTCCTGGTAGCCATCACTTCTGCTAGAAGGGTGAGTGAGCTCCAGGCCCTTTCTTCCAAACCTCCTTTCCTGTCTGTCCATCTGGACAAGGTGGTTCTCAGGACCCGTCCATCCTTTCTTCCTAAGGTGGTCACTGCCTTTCACATCGGGCAGACCATTACTTTGCCCACTTTCTTTCTGCCTCTGCATCCTTCGAAGGAGGAAGAGAGGCTCCACCGTCTGGACCCAAAACGTGCGCTCTCTTTCTATCTGGATCGCACAAAACAGTTCCGGGTGAATGACCAACTCTTTGTTGGCTACGTGGGCGCCAAGAAAGGTTGGGCTGTATACAAACGCACCATTTCTCGATGGGTCGTTTTGTGTATTAAGGCATGCTATTCTCTGGCTAAAAAGGAGCCTCCGGTTGGGCTACGCGCCCATTCCACCAGGGCGACAGCAGCCACTACTGCCTTGGGAAGAGGAGTTCCTCTGAATGACATCTGTCAGGCGGCTACGTGGGCATCGCTGCACACGTTTACGAAACACTACTGCCTGGACAGCCAAGTCCGGAGAGACTGCTTCTTTGTCCGTTCTGTTCTCCAGGACTTTCTGGTGTGATCTTGGTTCGCAGACCCACCACCGGGGTTGGTATTGCTGGGGTATCTATTCTAAGGTAAGGAATCTATAACTAACGTGTTTCTTTCAGATGAACAAGTTACTTACCTTCGGTAACGATATATATGTAAGAAACATTAGTTAGTTATAGATTCCTTACCGCCCCACCCATCCTCCCCGTTCTGCGAACTGATTTCTAGGGTTAAGGACATCCTTTCTGGGCCCTAGTTTTGTGCACTAGTGGTCAGTGTCTTGCATGGCTCTGCGTTTCTGGCGTGGAAAGTCGTGTACAGAACTGACGTCAGCGCGCGAGGGCGGCGTCTAAGTAGCTGCCGCGACGTCATCCCTATGACCACGACGACGGACGCGGAGCCGACCGACGCCACATTTCGACGCGCAGAGGTACTGCTGACGAAAAAACTTTCCGGATCCGGTCTGACGCCTGGGGGTAATTTTAAGGTAAGGAATCTATAACTAGCTAATGTTTCTTACAGATATATCGTTACCGAAGGTAAGTAACTTGTTCAATAAGACTTGTGTTTTGGGCTGTTTTTCTCATAGATTGTGGAATTTGTTCTCGCACCTTCTCCCCTCCGTCCCCGATGACTCTTGGGACACTTGCTCTGGTGATCCAGGATGGCCATCAGGTGGCTACATTGATGATTCATGATGACGGATTCTGTTGGGCGGGCCATGACCCTTTCGGTAGCTCTTTGCCGTCGTGCCTGGCTATGTACCTCCAGCTTCCCTGAGGCTGTTCAGTCCACCTTGATGAACATGTTTTTCGATGGTCAATATCTGTTTGGCTGTCAAGCTGACTCCGCTTTATGCCGTTTTCGAGTGCAGTGAAATCTTAATCCCGGATTGCTACACCGTCCTCTTTTCCCCTCAGTACTCAGTCTGGCTGGCGATGGTCTCCTTCATTTCTTTTTGTGTGAGCCATTACAGGGCGGTGCCAGTTGGATTCTTCTTTTCACTCATCCCTCTGTGTGCCGTCAGGTGTGGTGCCCTGCCCCGGCAAATATTTTTTTGTCTTGCATTCTTACCCTGTCGATGACAAGTTGGGGTCCCTGGTTGTTTTCTGGGACGCGTCTAAGTTTCTGACCCTATTTGGTGTCTACGCCGGTGACTGCACAGTGTTCTTTGTTTCTACCCAAGCTTTCTGATTGGGGTGTTTTCGTGGTATTGTGTGGATGCACTGTTGCCTTGTTCCCTGTCCGACAGGGTACTTAATCTGTATGTCTTACAGGTATTCCTCAATATGTTTCTGACGCCATAGTAACCCTTATAGGGGACTCCACATGCCGTGCTTGGTACACCGGTTCAAGTCAGAAGATGGTGCACGGGGTTCTTCTTGCACCCTCCCGCCCCCTCTCCCCCTGTATTTTGAGTGTTCTCCACACTGGCCAAGGCGTTCTTTGCTTCCACTCTGTCTGGTGCCCTTCTCCCTAGCAGATGCAGGGAAAGGGGCATGGTTCTTGGCCTTCGGTTCTTTGTCTGGTTCTGCCCAGAGTGGTGTCCCTTCTTTCCCTCTTCAGGCATTGGCACTTCTTGTGCTAGTTCTCACTATACACGGGCGAGACCAGTTTCTTGTGGCCATTCCTTGTCAGTATCTTGGCATGGGTGGCCAACTCGGCCGCCCTACCTCTTCTTTAGTCTGCATGGCCTGTTTTTTCTCTGCTTTTGCTTTCAGCGCAGCTGCGGGTGCTTTCACTTTTTGATTGGAGCGGTTTCCATGACACCTCCAATACCAACCCCAACGTTTTGTTATTGGCCTGGCTGTTCTTCAAGTGTGCCTTCTACCCTTTTGGGGTTTATGGCTAATTTTCATCGTCCATTCTTCTCGGACATGGGTCCTTAACCGTCCACTCTGGGTTGGATCGTGAGGAGGTTTGTGATCCCTTAGGATTCTTTTCCGGGGAATTTCCTCCTCTTCTTGCGAGCACAGTTGCAGTTCTAACCCATTTGAGGGTTTGTCTCCCTTGTACTAAAAAGCATACCGAATACAATCTTGGGTGACTTCAGGATCCTCACTCACATTGTTCCCTGGCTTGTTGGCCGGGTACGGGTTGTCCCAAGCACACAAGGGCTTTCCTTTGCTTCTGACCTTCATGCTGCTTAGGCTGTGGGCACTGCCTTTCTATCGGTTACTTCAGTTTTTTACACTGGCCTTTTGGTTGGACCTTCATTTCTGGTGTTGGTCTTCCAATACTAATATCTTTTATGATGTAGACTGGTTGTCTGAATAGGCCTCCCATGTGTTGGACCTGTTCAACTCAACCATTTTTCCAGTCCTCCATTGTGGTCTTATTTCTCTAGTCTAACAGGGTTGTTCCTCCCCTGCAGTTTTCTTTTCAATTGTCTCTCGACTGCCTAATCGCACCTGTTCAGTCAGTAGTGCTATTTATGTCTGCTCCCTTGGTTTTATGGGATGTGTGACTTCCACCGCACCCTCTCCCTTTAGACAGGGCCATGTGGCTGGTTTCCAGCTCGCCATTGTTCCTCCTTCGACCCATGGCCGCTGTTGTGGTCATTTGTATGTAGCCTTCTTGTGATTTCTGTATCTGTGTATGTATATATGTGTGTATATATATATATATGTATGTGTGTGTATATATATATTTATATATATATGTCTTATACCTTCTTTCTTGGGATTGTGCGTTTCATAGGATACCTTCTCTCTCAAAGTGTTTCCTCTACCTCACGTGGTCTATGGCTCTGATTGTTGCTATTGCTTGCGATGTTTTTTCCAGCTCTTGGTTGGGGCTCTTTGCCTTACTTGCTTCTATAGCTAGGAGCCTTGGCCCAATAGTTTTAGCTGTTGTCCTTAGCCTTCTGCCTCTGTCTCTTGTGCCGGTTGCCCTTCCGGGGGGCGTGGAAGTGCTATGTTTATAACGAGTGTTCTCTCACTAGTCTTGCTCTTTTGCCATGGGGTTTTCTCCCATGTTTTTGCAGATTCGGTTCCATACGGGGTTCTCCCCAAGTAGGCGGTTGGGAGATTTTCTTCCTCACCCTCCCTTTCTGGTAAGCAGTCTCTCTCTCTTTTTGTTATGCAGACGAGATAGCCTAGTCGGGGATCTTTCTTGGAATCTGTTTGCTCACCCTCTGGGATGGTATTGCTTGGGTGTCTATTCTAAGGTAAGGAATCTGCGGCTAGACGTCTCTATCAGATGAATACGTTTCGTACCTTTGGTAATGCCTTATCTGGTAGAGACTAGATCTTTCCGCAGATTCCTTATCGACTCACCCTTCCTCCCTGTTCTGCGAACTGATTCTCCTGTTATTCCAGGTCCCTTCTATGCACCCTAGTGCCTTTCGTTGGTAAAATAAATTTTGAAAAAACTAAGAAAAATACAAACCAAACAATCACTAATAATTAATGTAAGCGTCTTCCAAAAGAGTTTTTTTTTTTGGGGCTCACTGTTTCCATGGCAGTTTTTATACGTGGCTATGCATTTTAGGACGAAAAGTAGTCATAGATGAAACTGATGTCAGTGCGTCGGGGGAGGGCTTATATAGACTGTGACAATGTCACATCCGGTGGACGACGTCGTTACGGAGTCAATCGACGCCCTCTACCAACACGCAGAGGTTCTGCTGTAGAAACATTTGTAGAAACATTTGCAGATCGAGTCTGGTGCCTGAGGATAATTCTAAGGTAAGGAATCTTCGGCAAGATCTAGTCTCTACCAGATAAGGCGCTACCCAAGGTAAGTAACTTATTCTAATGTTTGTCTGTCCTGTGAACCTTCACCAGCGTTAGCGTTGGAATCAAATCCAAATGGAAGTTGACCTCTCAACTTTGCCTGAAACTTCGACTGAAGTTTTCTTGTCCAGCTATGAAATAGGAATGGAAAGTGTTTGGAAAATATAAATGATTCTGTTTACAAATACTGTTGTAAAAGGGAATTGTTTCTCAGCACATTCTTTTGCCATGGTGCTATCTGTCTTAGAAACAGTAGGTTGCTCAAAAGGTGGAGTGCAAAATGTTCTGCAAAACTGCATGTTGAAAAAATATGCCATATTACACTTAAAACAGCATTTTTCTGATGAATACGTCTAGCGGAGTTTCCTCACTTTGTGAATACCTCCAGGCACCAGACTGAATCTGGAGAATTTTCTCAGCAATTCCCTTATACTGGTTGGTGGCATCATTCGATTCCGCATTGAATCCGTACCACCCTGGAGCCAGCTCCCTTCAGACAGAGTAGTTTTTTTGCAATATGTTTTCCAGTGTGCAAAGGATAGATCGTCTCCCAAAACAACAGGTTTTAAACCCTGTAAGGATTGCCACAAACATGTCATTGATCTACCCCCACAACAAGGTCCATCTCTGGTGTGTGGGCTCCTCGCATGACTCAAAATCATGGGGCGACTGCGCTCAAATGAATCCAAAGACCAGCGAGGCTACGCTCTGTCACTGAGCATCACAGGAAAGTTCACAAGACCCATTCAAGGATACTGGTGCATTCTCATTCTTAACGCCATTATCGAAAGAGGTCATTATCCCACTCCAAAACTTTAGGTAAGTCAAAATAGGAGAAACACATAAGACTTTCCTGCTACTCTCTTCAGAAGAAGTGATGGGGTCGTCAAGGTACCCCGTAGTCTTCATTTCTGACCATAGAACCGATTCACAAGCTAGTCCTGATTCAGCCAGAGTTCCCTGGGCCTTCGGCAACATTGCAGTTGTACCTCAAAGAGGCCATGTTGTTGATTTTTGGTACCCTACTGGATCCCTTTGGCACGCCTTCGGCCCCACAGATCAGAGGAAGCCTCCAGTCTGGTTACTGCCGGTGGATCCATCATTGACACAGACTGTGTTTCTAGACCCCGAACTGTTGTCTTGCCTGACCCCAGGGTCATCACTGACTCCTCTTACGGTGCCGAGACCTGCAATGGGCTCTTGTGCAATGACGCCAGAACCGCCGGTGATTAGGGAAAGAGCCTATAATCTTTTTAAACTCGGAAGAGAATCCCATGCTACCTTGGCTGAAGTTGCACCTATCTCAACCTGAATCCCAATCAGACTCTGAAGGAACACTTCCATTGCTGCAACGTTTCTCAGACCCGTAGCTCCACGATGATGATCATGGCGGTGACTAATAGCACATGTTCCTCAGGACCCAGCATTGAGCCCCACACTCTTTAATATTTAGGTGGCTCCTTTGACAAGGCTGATTCGCTCCTTTGTATTGGCCCCTATGCCCTTTGCTGATGATACTCAAATTATTGTGTCCATTTCCAATGATGTTGTTGAGAGTGCACATTGCTTAAAAAACTGTATGGGTGCTGTCGTAGAATGGATGAGTAACAACAGTTTTATCTTGAACATGAACAATACTGAGATTCTCTTGTTTGGCAAGGACACGACTTTCTAGGACCAATCTTGGTGGCCTCAGATTCTTGGCCTTCCTCTCATCCTGGGTCTTCGGTCAGGATTTTGGGAGGTATTTTTGATTCAAGTCTCTCTTTTAATGCGCAAATTAATAACCCTACTACTTCTTGCTATTTCCTGCTGTGCACCTTAAAGAAAGTTCTACCCTTTATTCCTTATGAACTGCAGAAATCAGTTGTCACTGCTTTAGCACTGTCCGGGCTGTACTATTGTAGTGCCTTATATTTAGGCATTCACCAACCCTCTCTTAAGAAACTGCAAGGCCTACAAAATGTGGCAGCATGTCTGCTAAAAAAATCACTAAGTTTAAGCCAGTCTTTGATGACTCACTAGAGCTCCACTGGCTCCGTGTAATGAAAAGAGTGATGTTCAAGACCTAATGTCTGTCACATAAGTTTTTGTATGGTGATGGTCCTAGCTATCTCGAAAGGTATCTATCTTGGTGTACACCTAGAAGAACTTTATGCTCAGCAAATTCTAGGATAGTCAACGCCTCCAAATTCAGAAGAAAAAACTGGGACAGTCAGAGCTTTATCCACATTACATCTCAACTATGGAATAACCTACCCTACCAGCTTAATGCACAGTTGTAACTTTTTAGCTTCAGGAAACAACTGAAAACCTGGTTATTCTCCTAATCAGTGTGATCAGGCATGGGCCTGCCTGGTGATCAGTGTTCACCTCTGTCCACTCACTTCCTTGCATAGCAAGCTCAGCGCCAAGACTCCTTTGGCATTCATGCGCTATGCAAAATCTCTCAATATCAACTATATGATGAGGGTATTTATTTTTGGACCTCCAGCAGGTGGAGACTAAGATGCTTCTCTGGACTCTTGCCTCAACTCTCCACCTGGTACCTCCACAGGGGAATCCACATCCTTTGCAATGGTCACCAGGAGGGTGGCAGGGTTCCTTGGCCTCCAGCTTCCTTTCGTGGAGGAAAAAAACAATGTCCTCACAGAGGTCCTGCAAGCACAGCAGGCCTCCTTAAATCCACTTCTCCCTTTCAATTAAGCTTACCCAGACACTCTCCTGTGCACCTGAGTGAAACCAGGATCATATCCTCCCCCATCATACCCCCTCCATCAATAGATAAATTGCCAGACAACACAGGCCAGCTCTAGGGGACCCATCAAGCCTCCACTAGTAGGTTAAACTCGATTGTGTTCCCCATTACTGTAGGAAGATGGTTCTGTATATACTATATCAAAGTAAGGTATAGTGTGCACAGAGTCCAGTGGATCCCCAAAGGCTTTACAGAGGTTAAAGTAGATATTGGCTTACTCTCTTTTGTGGTAATGTGGTTGAGCAGTCAGGCTTATCAGAGGGCTGTGTTAAGCATTTGTCATACACACTCAGGCAAGAAATGATTACACACACTCAAAGACTGAATCCAAGAGCAATTGTTTTGTATAAAAATATTACTTTATTTTTATTTCTAGAACCAAGAGAAACTCAGTTGCAAGTAAGTGCCAATTTTAAAATAGCAATACTTTTCAGCTACAATAGGATTTGTGTTGCAAAGGCAATAGAAATACTTTGCAGTGTATAACTGAAATACTTTAGTGGTGTCAATCGACAATAGCAAATGTAAAAGATGGGCACAGTGCAAATAGGAAGAAATGCAATGCAATCCTATAGGAGGAAAACAGTTATGCACATTTACTGGTAAGCACTTGACTTACACATCCAGTATTCAGGGGCTTAGACCAACACTGGGGAAGGGTCAGCTCAAAGTAGGTACTGCATCACCAGCGGCACTGGGGTGGCCCTGTGCAGAGGTTACTGAGCCCAATGTTAGTCAATGGAGACTGGGAGCACCCGCAAGAGGTGCTGGTTGCAGGTAGGCACCTGCTATTTCAAGGCATAGGCCGGGGGTTAAGGCACGCAAGGGGGGCCACAAGGCAGCACCAAACATACACCACCAGCTGCACAGGGGCGGCCAGGTGCAGGGTGCAGATCAGTGCCAGGCGACCAATCCTTTTAAATGGAGAACTCGGTCGCCCAAAGAGGCTGCAGGCTCAGACCAGGAGGCTGGACGAAGGTGACCAACAGCTGGGCAGGTAAGTAGAGGTGTCGGTGGATGCCTGGGCACTGACGGCTGGGCTCCCCAAAGTCGTGGGGCTGAGGATTCAGGGCAGGAAGAGGTCTCAGTTCCAGCTGGATCCAGAGTCCTTGGAGTTGGTTTCTTGTGGACAGGGCCACTGTCCTTGGGAGACCTGGTTTTTGTTGAAGAGCAAGCAGTCTTCCTTGGGTTCTGTCGCTGGCCGCAGGACAGTCGTCGTCTTCTTTGCAGAGTCTCTAAAGCGGGAGACTGGCCGGTATGGCTGAGGCCAAATCAGTAGTTATCCAGTATTTGTAAAGCGCAAACAATTACCCAAAGGCGTCAAGGCGCTGGGGGCCGTCGGGAAGATTAAGCAAGCTATTACCCATTGACACATGGTGCTGGGCTGGCCTGCCGCTGGCAACGGAGATCGAACCGTGAGCCCCCGTGTTCCGGCGTCAGTCGCCCTGGCCGCTGCGCCACACCTCTTCCCTCTTCAGGCTTTGCTGCACTGCATCTTCTTTCGTCTTTCTTCTTCATAGGTCGCAGGAATCTGAGGATCAAGATTCAGGGCTGCCCCTAAATACTGAATTTAGGGGCATTACTAGCACTAGCAGGTAGTAGCCAATGGGTTACCTACCTTTAGGGAGACTATACCCTTTGTATGTCCCCTCTCACTGAAGGTGGGGCATCCCCTAACCTGATTGGCTAAAATCCTTTTATTCAAGAAGGAGTATTTTCCAAGGAGGGGGTCACCTCAGTCCAGGACACCATAGGGGTGGTCCTAGCTAAGAGGGAACACAACTCTCCTGCTTACTAATTTTCCTGCAAACTTTACTGCCAAAAGTGGGCTTAGTCATTGGGGCGGGCATCTCCAGTAGCTGGAGAGGCCCTGGCTAGCATAACAAAGGGCAGTAAGCCTTTGAGGCTCACCGCTCTGAATGCTGTTCCTGCTTGGGGGTAGGTGAAAAGCACCTCTACCCCAAGCAGGCTTTGTTTCTGACAGACGAAAGCACAAGGGCTCCCACCTCAGGGGGTCAGAAACATGTCTGAGTGTGGCAGGCTGGTGCAGACCAGTCAGCTGCACACTAGAGAGTTGGTCTCTTTTCAGGGGGCATCTCTAAGATGCGCTCTGAATGCATTTTTCAATAAATCCAGCAATGGCATCGGTATGGGTTTATTGAGCTGAGAAGTTTGGTACCAAACTTCCTAGCATTCAGTAAATCTACCATGGACCTGTGAAGTTCGTAACGACAAACTCCCAGCCCATGTTCTCAATATGGCTCACTGCACTTACAATGTTTGAGAATGGACTCAGACAATGTAGGGGCCTATTGCTCATGCCCCTATGCCCTCATCTGTGGTATAGCGCATCCTGCCTTAGGGCTGTGATGCCTGCTAGGGGGGTGACTTACCTATGCCGCAGGCAGTTTATGGTAGTCATGGCACACAGGATTGTGTGTTTTGTGGACTCTGTGTTTTGGTGCAGACAACACTTAAGTCTGCAATGGCAGTCTATATGTGTTAGGTGAGGGGTCTCTGAGGGTGGCACAGTACATGTTGCTGCCCTTAGAGACCCTCTCTGGTCACAAGGCCCTTGTTGCCAGTGGTACCTTTTACAAGGGGCTTAAATGTGAGCCAGAGATGTGCCAATTGTGGAAACAAAGGTACATTTGGGAAAGAAAACAGGCACTAGGACCCTGATTGGCAGGGACCCAGTGCACACTCAGTGAACGTGCATCAGAATCAGGCAAAAATTGGGGGATAACCATGCAAAAAGGGGCACTTTCCCACACAACCACCCCATACTCCCAAAACGAAAGAGGATAACACTAACCTTTCCCAAGAGAGTCTTCATTGTTTAAGTGTGGAAAAACCTGGAAAGTCCCTCTGCATTGGCATGGGCAGTCCCGGGTCTGTGTTCCACTGTGAAGTCCATTTCCTGTAGGGAGATGGACCACCTCAAAAGTTTTGGGTTCTCACCTTTCATCTGCATAATCCCTCTGAGAGGTCTGTGGTCAGTTTTAATAAGGAAGTGAGTACCAAACAAGTATGGTCTCAACAACTTCAGGGACCAAACCACAGCAAAGGCCTCCCTCTTAATGGCACTCCAACCTTGTTCCCTGGGGAGTAACCTCTTGCTTATAAAAGCAACAGACTGGTCTTGGCTATCCTCATTGGTTTGGGATAGGACTGCTCCTATCCCTAGCTCAGAGGCTTCAGTTTGCACAATGAACTGCCTAGAGTAGTCTGGAACTTTGAGAATTGGCAATGAGCACAGGTTGTCAAAAGTCTTTTAATAACGAACTGGCCAGTTCACTTTCTTGGGCATCTTCTTGGAGGTGGGTTCTGTGAGGGGTGTCACAATGGATCCATACCCCTTCACAAACCTCCTGTAGTACTCAGTCTAGCCAAGGAATGTCCTGACTTGGGTCTGGGTTGTTGGAGCTTCCCAGTGCAGAATTGTCTGGATCTTGGGTTGTAAGGGTTGCACTTGCCCTCCACCTACAAGGTGAGCCAAGTATACAACAGTACCCTGCCCTATCTGGCATTTGGATGCCTTGATAGTTAGGCCTGCAGATTGCAGGGCCTGTAAAACCTTCCCCAGGTGGACCAGGTGATCCTGCCAGTAGGAGATAAAGACAGCAATATCATCAAAATATGCTGCACTTCAAGTCTCCAACCCAGTAAGGACTTGATTCAGCAACCTTTGGAAGGTGGAAGGGGCATTCTTTAAGCTAAAAGGCGTAACAGCACACTGATAATGCCCATCTGGTGTGGAGAATGCTGTCTTTTCTTTGGCTCCTAGGGCCATTCCAACCTGCCAGTACCCTGCAGTTAAGTGAAAGGTACTGAAAAATTGGGCTGCTGCGGATTTGTCTATCAGCTCATCAGTCCTTGGTATAGGGTGAGCAGCTGTCCTAGTGACAGCATTGAGGCCTCTGTAGTCCACTCAAAACCTAATGTCTCTTTCCATCCTGTGGGTGAGGTTTGGGGACTAAGACCACTGGGCTGGCCCGGGGGTTCTAAGGGTTCAATAACCCCTAACTTCAGCATCTTGCTTACTTTAGCCGTGATGCTCTCCTTAACTTGGTCAGACTGCCAGTAGATCTTTGTTTTGACAGGCAAGCAGTCCCCAGTGTCCACATCAGGGGTACACCAGTTTGTCTATCCTGAGCTTAAGGAGCCCAGTATACTGTTGCAAGACGAGCTTGCAGTCAGCCGGCTGGTGGGCATAGAGGGTGCCTGAGAAGACAACTCCATCAACTGACCCATCTGTTGGACTGTAAGAGAGGAGGTCAGAGAGAGGGTGAATCTCTGTTTCCTGATCCTCATCAGTAACCATAAGCATGGTTACGCCAGCCTTGTCATGGAAAAGTTTGAGGCAGTTCACATGGATCACCCTTTTGGGAGACCTGCTAGTGCCCAGGTCTACCAAGTAGGGGACCTCACTTTTCTTTTCTAGGATAGTGTAAGGACCACTTCATTTGTCTTGGAGAGCCCTTGGAACCACAGGCTCCAAACCCCACACTAGCTCCTGGAGTTCTTGGCTAGCCTCATGATTCTAAGACGCTTTCTCCCTCTACTCTGCTATTCTGGAATGTAGGCCTAGTACATAGTCCACAATATCCTGTTTAGGTTCTTGAAGTGGCTTCTCCCAACCTTCTTTCACAAAGCAAAGTGGTTCCCTAACAGGATGGCCAAACTTAAGTTCAAAGGGGAAAATCCCTACTCCCTTCTGAGGCACCTCCCTGTAGGTGAAAGGTAGGCATGGCAAAAGGTCATCGTATCTCCTTTTGAGTTTTTCAGAGAGCCCCATGATCATACCTTTCAATGTCTTGTTGAATCTTTCAACAATGTCATTGGTTTGTGGATGATAAGGTGTGGTGAACGTATAGGTCACCCCGCACTCATTCCACATTTGTCCGGTATGCAGACATGAGGTTGGAACTCCTGTCTAATACCACCTCCTTAGGAAACCCTACCCTGGTAAAGATACCAATGAGGGCCTTGGCTACTGCAGGGGCTGTAATAGTCCTATGGGGAAGTGCCTCAGGATACCTGATAGCATGATCCACGACTACCAGTATGAATTTGTTTCCTGATGCTGTGGGAAGTTCAAGTGGACCCACTGTGTCCACACCTACCCTTTCAAAGTGAACCCCAACCACTGGCAGTTGAATTAATGGGGCCTTTGGGTGTCCACCTGCCTTGCCACTGGCCTGACAGGTGACACAGGAGCTGCAAAGCTCCTTTACATTCTGGGACATGTTTGGCCAGTAGAAGTGGCTGACAAGCCTACTCCAAGTTTTTGTCTGGCCAAGATGCCCAGCTATGGGAGATGTCATGGGCCAATGTGAGGAGGGATTCTCTAAACGCCTGAGGCACTACCTCTCTCCTAGTGGCAACAGGTTTGGGGTCTCTGGCCTCAGTGTAAAGGAGTCCCTCCTCCCAATAGGTCCTGTGGGAGCCACTGACCTCTCCCTTTTCCTGTGCAGCAGTTTGCTGTTGCAGGCTTTCAAGAGTTGGACAGGTCCTCTGTCCAAGGCACACCTGTTCCCTAGAGGGCCCCCTGGGCCCAGGAGCTCAACGTGGTAAGGGTCAAGTGCCACAGGCTCAATTTCCTCTTGGGTTGACAAGTCCTAACCCTGAGGAGAGCAGTCCTGAGCTTGTTTCTGTGCAGAAGCTGGTTTCCCAATCGTCTTACCTTTCCTCTTCGAAAGTTGGGCCATTATTCCTGACTCCAACACTTCTTTTTCACCTTGTGCTCAGCACTGTGCCCTTGTTTTGACACACACCAACTCAAGGATTCTCAGCATGGCTGCATGGGTTTTCAGTTCTACCTCAGCCCATGCTGAGGTCTCCAGATCATTCATTAGCAGACATTCAACTGGGATCTTGGAAGAGACCACTACCTCTTTTAGGCTAGCAACCCCCCCCCCAATCTAATGACCTCATAGCCATGGGGTGAACTGTAGTGACATTATCGGCGTTGGTGATTGGAAAGGTTTTTGTAGTCCGATATCGTCCTGGGGAAAGCCGTGTTTCTTACCATGGTGACACTGGCACCTGTGTCCCTCAGGGCCTCTACTCTAATCCCATTAATCTGGGGGTACTGCTGGTACTTTTTCATATTGGGAGGCCAGACAGCAAGAGAGTGGCTAAATCCTCCCCACCCTCAGAGACTAAAATAGCTTCAGTGTGAACCATGATTTGCTTTGGGCACACTATTGATCCCCCCTGGAGAATTTCCACCCCAGTGCTTTCTGGATGGGGGCTAGGGGCATTCTTTTTAGGACAGGCAGAGTCTCCAGTTTTGTATCCCAGCTTCTTACAGTTGTAACACCAGGCCTTTAGGGGATCAAAATGTTTACCCTTGTATTCACCACTAGGCTGGGAATAGTTCTGGGCCCCACCCTCCTGTGTAGGTTTTTAGGGCCCTTTAGAAGACTCTTGATTTTTATTTTTTGGATGATCACCCACTTTCCACTGGGAAGGCTTTGTAACCCCTTTCTTTTGGTCACCCCCAGTGTTAGTCTTGGTCACCCTAGTCTTGACCCAGTGATCTGCCTTCTTTCCCAGTTCTTGGGGAGAAATTGGACCTAGGTCTACCAGATACTGATGCAACTTTTCATTAATGCAATTACTTAAAATGTGTTCTTTCATAAACAAATTATAAAGCCCAGCATAGTCATGCACTTCACTTGCAGTTAACCAGCCATCTAGTGTTTTCTCTGAATATTCTATGAAGTCAACCCGGGACTGACTCGAGGTTTTATGAGCTCCCATAAATCTAATTCTATATTCCTCAGTGGTGAGTCCAAAGCCCTCAATCAAGGTACCCTTCATGAGGTCATAGGACTCAGCATCTGCCCCAGTAAGGGTCAGTAGTCTGTCACTGCAGTTACCAGTGAACAGTTCCCAAAGCAATGCTCCCCAGTGTGACGTCTTCACTTTTCTCATTCCACAGGCCCTCTCAAAGGCTGTGAACCATTTTGTGATCTCATCATCTTCCTCATATTTGAGGACAATACCTTTGGGGAATTTTAGGGTCATAAGAATTATCTCTGTCCCTAAGTATGTAATTGCTGTCACCATTTATGGGTGCTAGACCCAGTTCTGCTCTTTACATCTCTAGAGCCAGGGACCTATCCTCCAGGGTTAGTCTTTTATTATCCTTGCTATAAGGATGCCCTCCTCATTGAGGCTGTCCTGAATGTCACTTGAGGTGCCTGACCCACCTGTTTGGGACCTCGGTACCCTAGTTGCTACCTTTGGAAAGATGGATGCAGGGACCACATCTAATCTATGTAGTTGAGGGGGTTGGGAATTATCCTCCTCATCACTACTTTCTCTTTTGGCAGGGGAGTCTTCTTCTTCAGAAGGGTGTTCCTTAGTCTATTCTGCCAAGAGCTCCTGGAGCTTAACCTTGGTAGGATTGGTACCTGTTTTGATTGTTTTGAGTTTGCAGAGGGTCCTTAGCTCCGTCATGCCAAAATGGAGGTAAGGAGTCAGGTCGAGTTCCACAACCATGTTCTCTGCATCTTTCATTCTTTTACTCATAGTTGGGGACTTTTTATGCGGACTGGAAAAAGAACTTCTAAGTATTTCCCTGATTACAGTAATTTTTTTCCATCTTTTCTCAAAATACTAAAGGGACGTAATCTAGGACCTGACAAGACTTTTAAAATTTTGGAAAAATGTTCATTTAAAAAATACAGTGAATCTAAAGGCAATTTTTGGATTGTAGTTGTGTGTTCACTTATTGTCAGAGTGGTCCATCAAATGCAAAGTCTTTAGAACCCACCGCTGATCCACCAATGAAGGAAACTGGCTCGGTATATACTATACCAAAGTAAGGTATAGTGTGCACAGAGTCCAGTGGATGCCCAGAGGCTTTACAGAGGTTAAAGTAGAGAATACCTTACTCTCTTTTGTGGTAGTGTGGTTGAGCAGTCAGGCCTATCAGAGGGCTGTGTTAAGCATTTGCTGTACACACACTCAAAGACTGAATCCAAGACCAATTGTTTTGCATAAAAATATTACTTTACTTTCATTTCTAGAACCAAGAGAAACACAGGTGCAGGTTAAGTGCCAATTTTAAAATAGCCATACTTTTCAGGTACCATAGGATTTGTGTTGCAAAGGCAATGGAAATACTTTACAGTAGTACCGAAATACTTTAGTGGTGTCAATCGACAATAGCAAAACTTAGCAAATGTAAAAGATGGCCACTTAGTGCAAATAGGAAGAAATGCAATGCAATCCTTTGGGAGGAAAACAGTTAAGCACATTTACTGGTAAGTACTTGACTTACACATCCAGTTTTCGGGGCTTTAAACCAACACTGGGCAAGGGTCAGATCAAGGTAGGTACTGCACCAACAGCTGCACTGGGGCGGCCAAGTGCAGAAGTCACTGAGCCCAATTTTAGTCAATGGAAACTGGGGGCACCCACAAGAGGTGCTGGTTGCTGGTAGGTTCCCGCGGTTTCAGGGCACAGGCCCTGAGGGTTATAGCATGCACAGGGATGGGCCACAAGGCAGCACCAAACATACACCACCAGCGGCACAGGGGTGGCCAGGTGCAGGGTGCAAATCCGCGTAGGGCGCAAATGCTTTTAAATGGGGAAACTTGGTCGCGCAAAGAGGCTGCAGGCTCGGACCAGGAGGCTGGACGAAGGTGACCAACAGCTGGGCAGGTAGGTAGAGGTGTCGGTGGATGCCTGGTCACGGTGGGCTGGGCTCCCCAAAGTAGTGGGCTAAGGATTCAGGATGGGGGGGGCAGGAGTCGCAGTTCCAGCTGGATCGAGAGTCCTTGGAGTTGGTTTCTTGTGGACAGGGCCGCTGTCCTCAGGAGATCTGTTATTTGATGAAGAGTAGGCAGACTTCCTCTGGTTCTGGAAGTCGCTGGCCGCAGGACAGGCGTCTTCTTTGCAGAATCTTTAAAGCGGGAGACAGGCCAGTAGGGCTGGGACCAAATTTGTAGTTGTCTTCAGGCTTTGCTGCACAGCGTCTTCTTTCGTCCTTCTTCTTCATAGGTCACAGGAATCTGAGGATCAAGGTTCAGGGGTACCCCTAAATTCGGAATTTATTGGCGTTATTAGCACTGGCAGATAGTAGCCAATGGGCTACCTACCTTTAGGGCCACTACACCCTTTGTATGTCCCCCTCCCTTTGGGAGGGGGCATCCCCTAACCTGATTGGTTAAAACACTTCCATTTAAGATGTAGGATTTTCTAAGGATAGGGTCACCTCTGTCCAGGACACCTTAGGGGTATTCCTGGCTAAGAGGGGACACACCTCTCCTGCTTACTAATTTTCCCGCTGACCTTGCTGCCAAAAGTGTGGCTTGGTCAGGGGGGTGGGCATCTCCACTAACTGGAGAGACCCTGGCTAGCATAACAAAGGGCAGGAAGCCTTTGAGGCTCACCGCCCTGAATGCTGTTTTTGCTTGGGGGTATGTGAGAGGCACCTCAAGCAGGCTTTGTTTCTCCCCCATGAGAGTGAAAGGGCTCCTACCTCTGAGGGTTAGAAATATGTCTGAGTGTGGCAGGCTGGTGCAGACCGGTCAGCTGCACACTAGAGTGTTGGTTGTTTTTCAGGGAGCATCTCTAAGATGCCCTCTGAGTGTATTTTACAACAAATCCAGCACTGGCATCAGTGTGTGTTTATTGTGTTAAGAGGTTTGGTACCAAACTTCCTAGCATTTAGTAAAGCCATCATGGAGCTGTGAAGTTCCTAATGACAAATTCCTAGCCCATTTACTCAATATGGCTTCACTGTTCTTACAATGTCTGAGAATGGACTCAGACACTGTAGGGGCGTATTGCTCATGCACCTATGCCCTCACCTGTGGTATAGTGCACCCTGCCTTAGGACTGTGAGACCTGCTAGAGAGGTGACTTACCTATGCCACAGGCAGTGTTTGGTAGGCATGGCACACAGGGTTGTGTGCCGTGCCAACTTTTAAGTTTTGTCTGCACCAAAATACACAGTCTGCAAAGGCAGTGTATATGTGTTGGGTGAGGGGTCTCTGAGGGTGGCACAATGCATGTTGCAGCCCTTAGAGACCTTCTCTGGTCACAAGGCCCTTGGAACCAGTGGTACCTTTTATGAGGGGCTTACATGTGGGCCAGAGGTGAACTAATTGTGGAAGCAAAGGTACAGTTTTGAGAAAGAACACAGGCACTGGGAACCTGATTGCAGGGACCCAGTGCACACTCAGTGAAACTGCATCAGAATCAGGCAAAAAGTGTTGGATAACCATGCAAAAAGGGGCACTTTCCTACAATTACTCCTTCAGGTAGAAAGTCCAAGCACATGGAGGCATTCGGGAAGCAGATGTTCTCCTCGGTCAGCCTTGCCCTCAGGTCTGTGTTGCCTCTCGGGTCGCTACTTGTATGCATTTTGCAACATGATAGGCAACATCTTGCCCACAGTCCCAGACGATATTCGAGGCAACCTCCAACAGGTAAAACAAGGCAGCCCAGATGCTGCAAAGTATGTCATTTGGTCAGGCCTGCACACTACTGACTGGGTATGGCAGTTGGTACCAGTATGGTACTTCAACGCTATGTATGGATCAGATATACAGGCTTTTCAAACAGTGTCCAGGCATCCTTAATGAAAATATAATTTGATGACACCTGTCTCTTCAGGGACAAGGCAGATGCTGCCTTGGAACAATTTAAGGAGAGTAAAGCTACAGCACACTCAGTTGGCCTTGCACTGCCATTATGGCTGTTTCTCCAACAACAACCAGCCTTTTTATATCTCTGGGATTGTCCATCAGTATGCTAAAGTCACACATAACTCCTTTGCAGAGGCCCCCCTTCATTAGAGCCATCCCGGATATGGTGCTATTCTGAACTCTCCCTCCACCTCAACAAGCCCAGCATATTCCTGCTACAATGTAGATGTTTAAACCTTTGACCCGTGCCTCAGTGAAAGCGGCTCTGAGGCTTTTTGGCCTCGTGCATCCTGCTTGTGCACAGTGCGAGATGATGCATGCAGGCTTTGCAGTGGGATCTGAAGTCTCAGTGGGTGCCGCACCAAGGGAACATCTCAGATTCCATCCAGGTGTAGGTGGAGACTGCGAGTAAAGACCCCTCTCCCTTCCCTACCCAGAACTAATGGTCATGACGGATGCATTATTTCTGGCTTTGGAAGGTCATCTGGGAGACTTGGAGATCAGAGGTCTTGTTTCTGACAGAGACCTTCCTCCACCTCAGTCTGTTGGCTTTGCGGGCGATTCGCTTGGCACTTACATCCATCAAGGGGGAGCAGGTGAAAGCTCCTCACAGACAACTTCACCGCCATGTAGTACTGCAGCAAGCAGGGTGGAGTTGGGTCATGGGTCCTGTGCCAGGAGGCTCTGCATCCCTGAAATTGGTTGATTCATCTTAGCATCTCCCTGGCTGTACACCTAGCAGGATCTTTAAATGCCACAACGGATAAACTCAGCCAGTGTTGCTTAGTGGATTATGAATGGCGGTTACATTCATAGGTGGTGCAGTGCGTCCTTCAGCTGAGGGGAGAGCCCTGGCTTGATCTTTCTGCCAGTGCTGTGCTCATTGGTGTTCCAACGGAAATTCTCCCTCAGAGATGCTTTACAGTTGGACTGTAGCTCTGGACTCCTGTGCACCTTTCCACCTTTACCACTCCTGCACCAAGTTCTTAAGAAGATGATGAATGACTCGGTCCCAGTCTTCATAGTGGCTTCCAGTGAGGCCAGGATAGTGTGGTAACCGGACCTTCTGGCCATAAGCATCTGTCCTTTGATCTCTGTGCCTCTTTGGGTGTTCCTCCTGTAATAGTAGCAGGGCAGTGTCCTGCACCCAAGCCTACACACCTTACACCTCCATGGTTGGAGAATGAGCTGTGGCAGTTTATTGCATTTGATCTCCCTCAAGAGGACGTCCTATCTACGCAGAACACTGGGAGACGTTTGTTGTGTGGTGCTCTAGGCACATCCAGCCCCTCCAAGCCTAGTTATCTTATGTCCTACTTTTCTCCCTATCATTAGCCCAGACAGGCCTTGCTGTGGCCACAGGTAAATGTATTTTTGTCTGCCTTATCAGACTTATTTGATAGAGACTTCTAAACGCAGATTCTTTACCTTCGAATTATCCCCAGGCATCAGATTGGATCCGTAAATGTTTTGTGAGCATTACCCCTGCGCGCGAGTTTGAAGTGACATTCGCAGTGTCAGTTCTTTTCTTTCTGCGTCAGCCAGCGCAGATCCGGAGCTACCCCTTAGTCATTTTTTGTCGAAGTTTTTTTTATTTTTAGGTTTACCTCCTGGTGTGGCAGGGATGTCCTCCAAGAAGGCCGGCTTCAAGCCCTGCGGCGCCTGTCACTGACAGTTGTCGGTGACAGACCCACACCTTGTATGCCTTTGGTGCCTGGAGCGGGATCACTACCCGTAGGCCTGCTCTGACTGCCACTCAATGTGCCCAAAGGCCTTAAGGGAGTGTTCCCTCAAGCTTATGGTGGCACGACGTACGGCGTTGCAACGATCAAGATCCCGGGATCTGCCGCAGAGCCTGATCCCGTTGTTACATTCAAAGTCGTCGAGCCATTCAGGTAAGTCCAAGTACTACAAGAAGAAGAAGTCAAAGCATGCTTCGACTTCACCTCATCAGTCGGCCAACAAGACGAGGGAGAATCACCACTTAAGACCTGGCTCCACGGTTGAGCCATCGTCTGGGTCAGTTCCAAACCTGCCTGAGTTTCCGGGAGCTGGAGTGACCCCCGCCCAATTGAGAGAGTTTTATGAGGCCCTGCACCTCATCTTTGGGCGACCCGTTCTCTCCGGCATACCTTTGGGTACCGTGGTATCCCACGGCTGTGGCTCCGGCACCAATCATGCACCAAGGATCCACAGATGGATCAGCGCTGGTCATACCATCTTGACCTTCCCGACTCCAATCCTGAGGATGGTGCCCACCGGCGACACCATCCCATTTCCATCCCCGACTCCGACACGGAGGGGCGCCAGCTGATGACTGCTCTGGCGTCAACTGGAGCCATTCCTTCCAGGCTGGAGCCTGCGCCCTATTCTTATGGGCTAGTCTCTGGGAGAATTTAGAGAGGTCGCTGGACCCTGAAGAATGCCAGCCTTATGAAGAACTGGACAGGGCCTCGGATCTGGGTGAAGCCAGTGGACTGGATACTTTTCCAGATACTGGCATGCTTTCTCCCCCTACCGTGGCTATGGAGGAGGGATCTTCATTCGCAATGGTGGTGCGGAGGGCAGCTGATGCCCTCAGTGGCAGTCAAGACTAATGTCTTGACGAATTGGTTCAGCCGGGAGTGTCCCCATCAAAACTGCTTCTTTCTTTCAATGAGACACTTACTGATGTCCTGCTTGAGAATTGGTCCAACCCCAGCTCAGGGGCTCCTGTGAACAGGATGATTGACCGCCGCCACCGCCCTGCTCAAGGGGACCCAAATTTCCTCACCCAACACCCTACCCCAGAGAGCTTTCTTGTCCAAGCCTCCATGTCCCACATAAATCCTGGCACATTCGATACCGCATCCCTGGACAAGGAATCCAAGAGGTTGGACAATCTTGGAAAGAAGATGTTTTCTTTTGCCAGCCTGGCACTGTGGTCTGTGAACACCGCATGCATTTTGGGCTGCTCTTCCCATGCGCAGTGGGATTCGGTTGCGCAGGTGCCCGCCCAGGCTGTTGCCGAAGAGAGGGATGCCGCAGCAAAGTTCACCATCCATTGTGGAATTGATACCACCGACTCTCTAGGCAGAGCGGTTTTGTCGACCGTAGCCCTGCAACGCCACGCCTGGTTGAGGACGACTGGCTTTTCTGGGGATGTCCCGTCTTCACTCATAGACATGCCCTTTGATGGCTCCTGTCGCTTCGAAGACCAGAAGGATTCGGCGCTAGACACTTTAAGGACAGCAGGGCTACGGCCAGTTAGTGGGCCTGTCTATTGCTCCTCATCACCCTCAATCCGCCTTTTGCTCCTTTCGTGGCCACAGAAGGGGCGTGCAACTGCATCTTTACCCCCCCAGCTACTGCAGCACACCATCTTTCCAGCCTCTGTGTGACCGCAGATGCGGTTCCCACCGGCCCTGTGGGTTGGGTGGCCAGCGTTTGGGTCAGTCCACCTACCCCGTTGCAGCCTCCCTACTCTCCTAGTCTGCCCACTTGTCATGGGCACCCGGTAGGCGGCAGGATTCGCCATCACCTGCCCCGCTGGCAGTCCATAACATCAATCAAGTGGGTTTTGCAGATTGTCTGAAAGGGCTACTCCATCCCCTCCCTCAATGCCACCTACTTACGACAGATTGACTTAGGACCACCTATCTCTTCTCCACCGGGAAGTGATGGGTCTTTTGGCTAAAGGAGCCATAGATAGAGTGCTGGTCCCAGAAGTAGGTTGCGGTTGGTATTCCCGCTACTTACTGGTGCCCAAAAAGGAGGGAAACCTTCGTCCTATCCTCGACTTATGCTCACTCAATTTCTTCCTCAAGAAAGAGAAACTCAAGATGCTCACTCTGGCTCAGGTCCTGTCTGCCATGGAGACTGGATGGTAGCGTTGAACTTGCAGGACGCATACTTCCACGTTTCCCTCCTGCCTGCCCATAGCCGTTAATTGTGGTTCACGTTGGGCCATGAGCATTATCAGTTCGCTGTACTCCCTTTTGCCTCACCAGCGCCCCTCGGGTGTTCACCAAGGTGATGGCGGTGGTTGCAGCTCATCTGTGGAGATCAGGGGTGACAGTCTTCCCCTATCTCGATTACTGGCTGTTGAAGACAGGCTCGCCCCAAGCTGTCGTCTCCCACCTCCAGACTACGGCAGCCCTCCTGCATTCGCTGTAGTTCACTGTCAACGTGCCAAAGTCACACCTGACTCCCTCTCAGACACTCTTTTCCATCGGAGCTGTTCTGGACACTGTGCAGTTTTGGGCCTATCTTCCTGAATGACGAGTCCAGGATATTCAGGTTATGATACCGATGTTTAACCTCTATCCTGGATTTCGTTGAAACTGACTCTGAGGCTGCTGTGCCTGCTTGTGACACATATTCTTTGGCATAAGTGGACTCTGCAGGGGGGCCTGAGTTCCAGTGGACGCAGTATCAGGGGGATCTCTCCGACATGGTCCAGATCTTGGTGGGAGCTGCAAAGAACCTGCAGTGGTGGATTTCAAACTGCGATTGGGTCAGTGGGAGACCCCTCTCCCTTCCCCAACCAGATCTGACAGTGGTGACAGATGCGTCACTCCTGGGATGGGGCGGCCATCTGGGAAAGATGGATATCAGAGGACTCTGGTCTCTGGCGGGATCCGGACGCCACATCAGCCTGTTGGAGCCCCGAGCAATGCGATTGGCATTGAAGGCCTCTACCCTCCATCCAAGGAAGGCTAGTAAAAGTGTTCACGGACAACCCCACCGCCATGTGGTACTGCAACAAACAGGGCGAGTTGGGGTTGTGGACCCTTTGTCAAGAGGCCCTGTGTCTCTGGACATGGCTGGAGCATCAGTGCATTTCCCTGGTGGTTCAGCACATGGCGGACTTTCTGAACGCCAGGGAGGACAAACTCAGCTGCAAATGCCTAGTGGGTCACAAATGGCGTTTCCATCCAGAGGAGGTGCAAGATCTCATTTAGCAGTGGGGAGAGCCATGGGTTGATCTGTTCACCACAGACGAGAACGTGCAATGTCAGCAGTTCTGCATGCTGCAGTTTCCAAGGCAGCTCTCGTTCGGAGGCTCTTTTCATCTTGAGTGGAGCTCAGGTCTCCTGTATGCCTTTGCACCCATACCACTCCTGCCCAAAGTTCTCAAGAAAATCAGAAACGACCTGGTCCAAGTCATCCTTGTGGCTGCAGATTGGGCATGGAGAGTCTGGTATCCAGAGCTGTTGAGCATTGCCATCGGTCCTCCGATCAGGCTGCCCCTTTGGGAAGATCTTCTGTCACAGCAGCAGGGGAGGGTTCTATACTCGAACCTTTCAACGCTCCACCTTCTTGCGCAGAGATTGATCTGCGACAATTGATAGGCTTCAAACTACTGCCCGAAGTCTGTAATGTTACCTTGCCAGCCAGGCGTCCCTCTACCAAGGCGGTTTACACCTGCCGTTGGGGGTACATTTGTGACATGGTATTCAGAAAGACACACTGATCCCCTTTCTGCCCCCTTTCCTCGGGTGCTCCTTTTTGTTCTTTCCCATGCCTCACTGGGCTCTGCCCTGGGCATTGTTAAGGGATATCTATCTGCAATTTCTGCTTTTCTTCAGTTGTCTGACCAACCTTTCTTTTTCCAATCCCCTTTTCTACATAGGTTTTTGAAAGGTTTGCAACATATGTTCCCTCCCACTCCCTTCGTTATGCCACAGTGAAATCTCAATCTCGTCCTTACCTTTCTTATGTGTGCTCCCTTTGAGCCTCTGCACAATTGTCCACTCAGGCTCCTTTCCATCAAGACGGCCGTTCTCGTGGAGATAACATCTGCACTGAGGTTCAGTGAGCTTAAGGCCTTGTCTTCCAAGCCTCCTTATCTAAACATCTACCCAGACAAACTGATGCTTCATACAAGGCCTTTCTTTCTTCCAAAAGTGGTCACTCCATTTCATGTAGGCCAAACAATCACTCTGCCCACTTTTTACGCTCACTCATCCCTCCAAGAAGAGGAGCGACTCCATCGTCTGGACCCAAAAATTGTGTTGTCGTTCTACCTTGACCGCACACGTGAGTTCTGGGTAAATTACCAACTCATTGTGTGGTATGTCGGAGTGAAGAAGGGCAAGGCTATGCAGAAGCGGACCATCTCCAGATGGGTTGTGCTGTGCATTAAAATCTGCTACGCATTGGCTAAGAAGCAACCCCCTGAGGGTTTGCGTGCTCATTCCTCTAGAGCTAAGGCAGCAATATGGACCTCCTTGCACACGTTCACCAAACATTACTGTCTGGACAGTGAAGTCAATAGAGATGGACATTTTGTCCGTTCGGACCTGCAGGACTTCCTCATGTAAATTTGGTTCACAGACCCACCTCCAGGAAGGTATTTCTTAGGTATCTATTCTAAGGTAAGTAGTCTGCGGCTAGAAGGCTCTATCAGATGAACAAGTTGCATACCTTTGGTAATGCCTTATCTGGTAGAGACTCTATCTAGCTGCAGATGCCTTACCTACCCGCCCATCCTCCCTGCTCAGCGAACGGATTTCTAGAGATAGGGTTTTTTCCCTTTAAGGGCCCTAGTTTCCCACACCAGTGGTCAGTGTACTTTGTGGCTCTGCGCTTCTGATGTTGAAAGTCATGAAAAGTAACTGATATCAGCACGCCTGGGTGGCGCTTATATAGGCACCACAAATGTCACTTCAGGCACGGACGACGCCAATGATGCCACCTACTGGCGCGCAGGGGTACTGCTCACGGAAAGTTTCCGGATCCAGTCTGACACCTGGGTATAATTCTAAGGTAAGGAATTTGCGGCTAGAGTCTCTACCAGAAAAGACGTTATCGAAGGCAAGTAACATGTTCTTTTCAGTTTATGGTTTGAATCGCCTTTTGTGATTCTGACCCACATGTTTTCTGCCAAAACCTTTTGTGATGTCCCAATGGGATCTAAATCTGATTCTCACATTTCTGATGGGCCTCCCATTCAAACCAATGCACATGTTCCCACTAAGATGTCTAAACTTGAAGATAGTGTTCCTCATAGCGATCACATTAGCTCTTCTTGTGAGTGAGCAACAAGCACTTTGTCCAGCAACCAAACACCACTTTCTTCCCAGACACGTTTGTGATAAGGACTAAGGTGGAATTCCTTCTGAAAGTTGTTCCACCTTTCCACATTGGGCAGCCTATCACCCTGCCGGTATACTTTGCCCTGCCTCATCGATCTAAGGAGTTAAAAAGACTCCAAGGCAGTGCAGAAAAGGTCCATCGCAGATGTATTGTCCTTCGCATAAAGATCTGCTTCGACTTGGCCAAGAAACAGCCCTTGGGAGGTCTGCAGGCCCATTCCCCAGAGCCAAGACTGCTCCCATTGCCATGCCTTGTGGTGTCGCCTGTCTTGGATAACTGCTAGGCTGCAACGTGGGTATCAGTTCACACTGAAGCACTACTGTCTAGATTGCCAGGTCCGATGGAAGGGGCACTTTGCCCATTTAGTCTTGTATAACTTTTTGGTCTGAGCCATACACCAGATTCACCACCCGGGGAGGCTCTGCCTCAGTATCTATTCACAAGGTGAGGAATCTGCGGTTACAGGTTTCCATCAGAAGAAAGTTTCTTACCTTTGGTAATGCTGCTTCTGGTGGATACTCTATCTAACCGTGGATTGCTCACAACCCTCCTTCCCTCCTTTTTCTGTGAAATACTCTTTTCTCCATCTTAATAAGGTCAAAGATCCCAGTCAGAGATCTGCATACTGTCAAATTTGAATAATGAAGGCTACCCATCCAATGGCAAGCGGGTATCTGAAAGCAAATATCAACATGCAGAGGCGAGGTTATATGTCACTTCTGTGGCGGGATTGACTCGATACCGAGCGGCACATGAGGAAATTGCTGTGAAATTCTATGTATCTAGTCTTGCACCTGGGGGATATTCACAAGATGAGGAATCTGTGGTTACCTAGAGTATCCACAGGAAAGAGCGTTGCTGATGGTAAGCAACTTTTTTGTTTTTACTTGCTTGACCATAAACATTGCTTTTTTTTTCATGTGTGTTTAAAAGTTGTGGAAATAAATACATTGAAGGTATTCCTTAAACTATGCCTTTAAAATCTATTCAGAACATTCCCTTAATTGTATTTTTTTATAACAAATTTTATTGGTTTAAAAAAAAAAACATGTAGTTTCAAGCCAGCAGCATAGACAAGTCATAGATTTAGCGCAGTACATGTTGTCACAATTCTTCTTGGTCTGTTTACAGTGTGAAATCCTAGTAGGCCTGATCAGCCCCAAGTCCTCCCTCAGCATGCCCACCATCCAATTAAATCACTAGTCCCAACCATTTCCCCAATACACGGCCATGCTTGGCCGGACAGCCTCTTACTATGTAAATGGGTTTTTGTTGTGTTGTGCACCAGTCGACTCCCCTACACCATTTGCTGATACTAGGGGGGGGCAGAGTCCTTCCACGCCGCTGCTATATCTCGCTTGGCCACCAGAACCGCCGTGCCAAGAAACGTTTTGTCTGCCCGGGTCCCATCTAGGCCATTTATGACACCCAATAGTAAAGCTAGTGGATTAAGTGGGACCTCCCAACCCAAGATGGTACTCTGTTCAGACACCACCTTCCCCCAATATACGGTGAGAGGGCCGCAGGCCCATACCATGTGGTAGAAATCAGCAGGCTCAGCCTGGTACAGCGGGCATGTGGGGGAGGCCAGAAGCCCCGCTCGGTGAAACCTGGCTGGGGTCAAGTATGCACAGTGGAGGTAGTAGAGCTGGATTAACCTGAGTCTGACAGAAATAGTGGCAGTGCAGGGGGCCATCAGGGCGTCCCTCCAGTCCTCCTCCTCCAAGGTTCCCAGCCATGTCTCCCAGATCCCTCTAAGGGGGCCAAGAGAAGTTGGGGAGTTAATGACTAGCGAGTGGTAGATCTTGGATACCCCTCCCTTCCCAAGGTCTCCCATCAGGAGCTAGGCCTCCAGGAAACTGAACTCAAGAAACGTGGTGTTCACAGGCATGTAGGGGGTGAGAGCAAGCCGGAGTTGCAGGTACTTATAGAACTGGGTGGGGTGCAGTTCATAAGAGTTTTGTAGGTCTTGAAAGGAGCATATGTGGTCTCCTTTCCATATGTCCCCAAGCTGGGAGATTCCAATCAAGTCCCATTTGCGAAAGCCCTCCAGTTTGCCAACCTCACCAAGCCTGGCGCCATCCCATAAGGGTGTTTGCAACGTCAGTTTATTGTCCCACTGTGTGTATCGCAGCACGGAGTGCCAGGCGACTAAAACTGCCCTAGTGATTGCGGGGAGGGATCGGGGCTCCGTAGAGCATGGATTGGATCAGAGATAACCCCAGACTCTCTAGTTCAAGTCGGTATGCCAGATCAGACCATCCGCCGGTGTACCAGTCGTGTATCACCAGGAGGCGAGTGGCCAGATAGTATAGGAAGAGGTTGGTCATGCCCATTCCACCATCGTACGGGGCCTTTTGACAGGAGGTGAGGGCCATGCATGGTCTCGAAGTATTCCATAAAAAGGCCAGGATCATGCCATCTATCGCTCTGAACCATCCACGAGAGAGGTGGAGTGGAAGGTTCTGAACAATGTAGAGAAATGGGGGTTGGGGGGGGGGAGGGGGAGTACCATCATTTTAAATAACGTGACTCTACCCATCGGGTTGAGAGGAAGGGATTGCCATTTGCGGAGATCAGTTTTAGTTTTCTGGAGCAGGGGATTAACATTGAGTGACCAGGTGAGTTCCGGGAGCAGTGTCACTCAAATACCTAAGTACTTAAAGGAGAGATGTTTTATGGGGATGGTCGCCTGCCAAGCTATGCATTCCCTGGACATGTGTAGCAGTACCAATGTTGACTTGACTGGGTTTAGGCGCAGACCTGAAGCCGCCTCAAAGGAGTCAAGAAGCTGGAGGCTTCTGGGGCCCGACTGAGCCAGGTCTGCAAGGAAAAGCAGAACGTTGTCCGCAGAGAGCGATGCGGTCTTCATGCGCCCCCGGCCAGTTCCACCCCTGGATCTGTGCATCTGCCCGGATATGGCAGGCTAAGGGCTCGATGGCAAGGGCAAAGAGGAGGGACGAAAGAGGGCACCCCTGCTGCGTCTCCCGCCGGATCGGAAAGAGGTCCAAGAGAGCTCCATTTATGAGTACCTGCACCGAGGGGTTAGAGTATAATACTCGCACTAGACTACGGAAGTGGTTTCCCGTGCTCACCGCCTCCAGTACTAACTCCAAATATCGCTAATCGACCGTGTCAAAGGCTTTTTCGAAGTCGAGCAGTAAGAGGGCGAGGTAAGGGGTGAGACAGTGGTGGTGAGCCAACACCGAGTGAAGACGTCGTATGCAGTGCCTTGTGCTTGCGGGCATGAAACAGCACTGGTCTGGGTGGATGAGACTGCTAAGGACCAATTTTAGGCGCATGGCTAGGACCGTCGCGTAGATTTTGACTTTGGTATTAATTGAGATAGGGCTTTACTCTGAGCAGGAGGTCGACGGGGGGGCTGTGTTTTGAGTATAACCACGATTGTTGCCATGTCTGTCTCTGGCAGAAGGGCTCCCGTCTTTACCACTACCCCATACAGTGCATGCAAGTGAGGTATCAGAGTGTCACGGAACGCTGTATAATATTCCGCTGGGAACCCGTCGAGCCCTGGTGTCTTTCCAGCCGCAATCAAGTTGACTCCCTCCCCTATTTCGTCCGCCGTGATGGGATGGTCCAGCAGGGTCTTTTCTGACTCTGTTAGACGAGGAAGAAGAGTGAGGTCCATTGGCCCGAGGCCAGGATTATGGGGCCGGTCAGCCATGTAGAGCCAGGAGTAATAATTGGCAAAGGTTTGGGCGATGTATGTAGGCGTGCAATGGATTCGACCTTGTTGGTCGAGAATCTCCGGGACTATTCGGTTTGCCAAGAGTTGGGAGGCCAGCCAGTGCAGTAATTTGCCATTTTTGTCGCCCCATCCATAGACCCGGGAAACAGAGGACCTCCACAGAAGCTTTGCTGACTCAAGAGATAGGCGCTTTAGGTCTTCCCGTAGGAATTAGAGTTGTCAGGTTTCTCTCTCTGTTTCTACACCGGTGACGGTCTGCTCCAGGCGGGTTGCCTGGGCTTCTAGGAGGGCGAGCCCGCCTCTCCCGTGCAAGTCGTTTGGCTTTGAGATGTCCCTTAGCAAGGCCTTGAATTGTGGCTTTGCTAGCTTCCTACAATGTACCTTGCAAGGGGACTGAGTCTTCGTTATCCTAAAAGTATTGTTTGATTTCCTTCCCTAGTAAGTGCCGAAACTTATCGTCCTGGAGAAGCCAGGCGTCGAGTCGCCAGAGGGGGTGCAGGGTGCCAGCAGGGCTCCCCACTTGGAGGAGGGGGGAATGACCGATATGCCTCGAGGGAGAATACGGACGTCTGTTACCGCGTGACAGTCGGGCCGGCATGAACAGCAGGTCAATGCGCGCATGGGTATGATATGCAGCTGAGGTGTGTGTGTCCTCCATACATTGCACAGCCCCATTTGTGTTTCCCACTCCCATCATTCGCGTTGCCTGTTGAATCCTATGTAGGGATGGTGTGCCAGTGATGTTTATGGTTGGCTGCAGGGCTGCATTGAAGTCACCCCCAACTATCGTTAATCCCGGGGGCTTGGGAGGAGATGAGTTCAACCGCAGTGTGCAAGGTGGGTGCGAGGGCTGCTGGAGGCACATAGAGTGAGACCAGGTTGATGGTCGCGCCTCCTAAGGTCCCAGTGAGGGCCACGAAGCGGCCCTGCGGATCTCTGGATACGGTGGTGGGAGTGAGAGGGAGGGTACAGCGCAACAGAATCGCAGCCCCTCGGTATCCCTGTTCGAACCCATGACGGGTGAGGAAGGGACATTGGTTACCCATGAGATTTGTCTCTTGGAGCAAAAGGGACATTGGGGGCTAGTCGTTGAGCGTCTCAGCACCGCCGTACGTTTTATTTTGTCAAGCAGCCCATTCACATTCCAGGAGAGAATCCTTAATGGGTCTCCCCGATACTGGGTCATGGCCTTAACGTGCGCGCAGGGTGGGGGGGTTAGCAGTAGCGCATTCAGCGGGCTGGGGAGCCAGAGGTCGGAGCAGTTTGGAGGTCTAAGCAGATCACACTGGTGGCAATGCAGGAATGCATCTGATGTAGTGTAGTAAATGCTGCGTCTATGAAGCAAAACTGAACTTCACTTTGGGACAACGGTCCCAATCCCATCTCCCAACCAACCCCCCTCCCTATTTCGTGAAAGGAAGCATCTGTCGCCTTAACTATAACAGGGTATGTAAGAAGATTAAACTATTTGCTTAATGTGTGAGTTACGTGGTGGACCCCTCCATGTATTAGGATGTGAGCAACTCTCCGAATAAGACACACTAAGTATATCCGAACCATAAGTGACAAAGGCGGCTTTTAGCGCAAGTCGTCTGTAAATGACTGCAAGGACTAGATTCAGCCGCGTGTCCGTTAGATCGTCGGGCTCGGCGACAGTTCGGTGTCCCCCGAACCAAGAATCAGCGGTGAGTGAGGCCCTCCTTCGGATCTTGTCTCCTCCATTTCGCGGTCTTGCTGCTGGTCTGTGGTTTGCGCAGGTTTGAGTGGCTCATTGGAGGCCCGGGCGGTAGCCGCGGGCGAGACGGACATGTCTCTATGGTTATTCTGTCCCTTGCGAGAGTGGGTGTGGTGTCTCTGTGGCCTGGAGACTTTAGGCACTTGACCCCGGGGTACGCTGCAGGAGGAGAGGGGGCCCTGTGAGGTCGGAGGAGACGTTTCTCAGTTGCCCAAGTGCATGCCGCCTCCCGGGTGTCGAAGAAGAGTGTTTTGTTCTGGAAGTCCACTCTGAGGCGAGCCGAAAACAGCAATCTGTATTGGAGGTTCAGAGCTCGCAATTTCTGTTTTACTTCCACATAGGATCGGCGCTGTGTCTGAACCTCCCTAGTATAGTCTGGGAAAATCCTCACTCTGTGGCCTTGATAGGACAGTGTTGGTTTGGAGCGGGCAGCTTGTAGGTTAGCGTCCATGTCTTTGAAGTTGAGGATTCTAGCAATTAACGGCCGGTGTGGGGCACCCGGCGGCGGTCTAGGCGCCAGAGCCCAGTGGATGTGCTCTAAGAAAGACCATGCAGAGAGCCGGTCCGCTGGCATCCATGATTTGATCCAAGTCTCGACAAAGGTTGCCACTTGACCAGGCTCCGTGCCCTCGTGAATGCCTACCAGGCGGAGATTGTTGCTTTGCGAGCAGTTTTCTGCATCCTCTGACCGTCTGTGTAGCTCCTTCGTGTGGGATTGGAGTTGCGTGATCTGTTCTTTTAGACAGTGTACCTCATCCTCCACTGAAGACAGGCAGGATTCTGCTTGCGTTATCCGGGCCGTGGCATTGCGGAGGTCTTGTCTTATGAGGGCCATGTCAACCCGAACCTCTCCTATTTTGCCCTCCACGGAATCTTGCGAGGACCGTATAGCTTGCAGGATTGCTGCAAGGTCTCCAACAGGGAGGGCGGCGTTGCCGTGGGCAGCCTCGCCGGACCCGGTCCCTCCCGTGGCGTATTGCTCCATTTGGGTCTGCGTTGAGGGAGGTTTGGTTGCTTTATCTTTTCCCATGGCTGATAGTCAACAGGTATGGGGTTAGCGTAGGCCTTTCAGCCTCTCACCCCATGACCGGTGAGTGGTCCACTACCACCTGGGCGGCTTTTGAGGGGGCGGTTTTGGCCTGTTCAATTGTATGCGTATCCAGCTGGATGGATAAGATGAACTCAGTTGCTAGGCCTCCGCCAGCATAGGCTCATTGCCCAGCGGATTCCGGGCATCACTGCTGTCAGGTCCTCGGCCCGTGAGTTAGGCCCCGCTTCTAGTTTGGTACTGCTTCTACCCTGCATCACTCCCTGCTGGATGCATCCCACCACGACCGATCAGGCCAGATCACCACTCCTCCTCCCCTTTTACTTTTGCTGGCATCTATAATGGTGTGCAATCAACTGAGGGGGGGGGGGGGAGGAATCGACCAGCTTCTCCTTTAAGTTTCTCAGCCTCTCCCCTCTTAGATCGCTGGAGCACAGGAGGATCCGAGTTCTCTTATCGTGGGTGGACCAGATGGGGATTAGCTAACAGGGTACCTGGTGAAGGTGCGGGACTGCAGATGGTCAGCAGGCAAGTGAAGGTGGACACAAAGCAGTCTGTTGGCTGCAGTTATTGTTATCTTCCACAGGGCCGTCTACTTAGTTAGTGTGCTACCTCCATTTTCCCTCTTGCCTTCTGCACAAGTGGGGCCTGCCAAGGTGGCCGCAAGCCGCACCCAGTCCTAGCCGGGCCGCCTCCGCGAGCTGCCCGGGGCTCACTCTTCGCAGGAGCCAGCTGCGGCTCCAGCACTCGTGCTCTGCAGGGAGGGAGAGTGACAAGGCCAGGAACTATTTGATGACCAGAGAGCTGCAGACCAGAGTATCTTCCCGATGGTCCTCTCGAGGTACACGCGGAGTGGAGTGGGCAGACCCCCAGAGGCGATGAGACCGGGCTCCAAGCCCTCAGGAGCATGCAGGGTCCAGCCCCACGATTCCGGAGTCAGATGCCTGGAGACTGCGAGTGCGGATGCAATGGCGATCACGGCTGTGGGCTCTGGTCCCAATGCAGCCCCAGCATTAAGCCGTCCGCCGCACACACCTCAAGGGCCTCCCCTCCCCGATGCGACGGCAGGACAATGTGACTTCTTCACCGGACCCTCCAGTGTTATGGGCTCATACCTGGTGTGAAGGCCGTTGCCTCAGTCTTCGAGGACACCCCTGCCGAAGGGCCCACCATCACTTCTGCAGCCCCGGGCCCCGCCGCAGTGGGAGGCCCTCGGATGCGAGTCCTTCCCGGGCCTCGTGCCGTCAGGGAGCGCCTCTCTTCGGGTCTCGGCACGGCCACCACCCGATCTCCAGGGACCACCTCACTCCGGGCCTCAGCGTGGCCGCCGCCCGGTCCTCTGCCCATGAAGCAGGGCCTGCCCCCCTCAGGCACAGCGATCTCTGCTCTCTTCCCGGAGGTCTGCACATCCGCCCGAGGGGCCGCCCACGGTCTAATTGCCCCCGCCGCAGCGTCGTCACTCACCACTACTGCCCCTGGAAGGGAGATGCAGGTCAGGGCTCCGACGTGTGAGTATGACGCCGGGAGCCGCGGTCAACCGAAACCCTCTGCCTGGCCCCGCAACGGTCTCGTTAGCTCCAAGCCGCCATCACAGCCATCTCCTGCCTGGCGACTGCCATCTTGTCCTGGCACAAGGGTCAGGCAGAGGGATGCCCCCCATGTGTCAGTGCAGTAAGAGACCGGAGCAGCCGGTGACGCAGTCGGCGGGCCCCCCCCTGCGTCAGAGAGCCAAGTTCGTCCCGGGCCAGTCTCCACCGCAGCTCACAAGTCACCGCACTCAGGCAATGGAGCTCGGATGTGCCGCCGCCATTTTACTTGCAGGCGCGCCTCAGAGCGAGTCGGCATCGTCGCGGCGACACTGCAGGATGGTGAACGTGGGCTTTCAGACCATCGCCGGTACCATCAGTGTGTGTTAAACGGGCTGGTTTTGATCACCCGCTGATGATGATAGGAGCTATAGGATGCGAGCGGATGACGAAGGGGTCCAGAGCACTCTTAGAGTGCGACCGCCATCTTGTCGCTCGATGCCACGCCCTCCACATTCCCTTTATTAAAGTGAAATTAATGTTCAGTTTCTGTTGTCTTTTCCTGCTTCTACAAATGCAACATTCTTTGTTCAAATATTCCATTTCTGATGGATACTTCTACCTGCAGATTCCTTATCTTTGAAGATTCTAGGTGCACACTGGATCTGGAAAGTTTGCTATAACTCACTGGCGCCGTTAGGTGGCGCGTACTCCATTTTGACGACAGAAGTGAAGTCAGTGACGTCTCACTGGAGCCATAAAGCGTCCACCTCAATGCCAGTTCTTCTTTTTCTGTGCCTTTCAGCATGAGTCTGGAACTTCTCTGTTCACCTTACATGAGGAAAGAGATTTGGCGCAGTGCAGGTGATAATGTTGTCTAAAAAAAAAAAGTCGGGTTTCAATCCCTGTCTAAAATGTGATGCACAAATGTGCATTAGGGATTCACACAGTGATTGTCTCTGGTGCCTTGGATCCAGAAAAATTCTTCTTGTCCAAGAGCATCGAAATCCAAGGGTAATACTCCTCCTGTGACTTCGTCCTAGCTCCAGTCTTTGCTGGAGCCACAGCTAGTGGGGTTGTTTTCACTGGCTTTGCCAACTCCACCTGCGACTTTGATACCCCCTCTCCCTCCACCTTTCTCAGTACTGACACCAGCTAACCCTGAGTTTCTTTCATCTGAAACGGATCCGGCATCATTTCTCTACGCAATGCTTGAAATATTCCAAAGGGCAGTTATCCTATCTGGTGTGCTACTTGACTCCACTGGTTTGAGGCTCCATTCAGCTCCCTTCTGACAACAAATGTTCCATTGACTTGGTGTTCTCCGATAGGTAGTATTCCGGTGCTGCCCTCCGGCTACTATTCCAGCACCGAGACTGATGCTTTGACTGATACTGATTGTGACCATGCACATGTGCCCTAAATTATACTACCACCACCTCTACCCCCAGTCAAGAGTTGGGTCAAGAAGGGAAATACAAAGGCTTCTAGGGGAAGAATAATATAGAGTGGACACCCCCTGTGTTTATTGGGACCATATTCATGAACTGTTTGGCTCAAACTCTGATCAAGAGCAGGCCAGCAGTCAAATAGATGAAGGTTCCTATAGAAACTTTTCTACATTAAGCCACTGACACATCTCCTGAAATAGATATTGATCCAACTCCTGGTCCTGCTCCCTCAGAAGTAGATTCTTTTCATATAGCCTTAAAGAAAGGGACACAGACCCTGGAACTTCCCCTTTCCTCAGTAGAACATTGTGCTAACATTTTAAATGATGTACTTCAAACCTCAACTCCCTTTAATGCAGCACTCATAGCGATACTGAAGGCACCCTGGTCACGCCCTACCACTACACCTGCGATGAACAAGGCTATTGCATGAAGACAGAGATCAGCTCCAAATGATCCAGCCTTTCTTTCTCTTCATCTCTCTCCTGAGAGCTTGGTGAGTCAGGCTTCATCCACCTTTAAACCTATATCTGGGGACGATCCCCACACATCCCCAAGATAGAGTCTTAGAAATTAGAGGGAGTAGACAAGACAGTTTTTTCCTCAGGTACTCCAAGGCTAAGATCCATGGATGCACCTCGACAACTGGCTGGTAAAAGCCAGTTTGCAGCAACTGGTGTCATTCCACTTGCAAAAGATGACTTTGCTGTTGTTCAAGCTGAGATTTTCGATATTTCTACCGAAGTCTCACCTGGAGCCCTCACAGCACCTGTAGTTCACAGGGGCAATACTGGATAGAACTCTACTCCGAGCATTCTGTCCTCAAGAAAGGATTCAGGACGTTGTTAACACGATTCTGATATTTCAACCGGGTGCTTGTTTTACAGTACTGATGGTTCTGCACCTGTTGGGTCTGCTGGTCTTCTGTATTCTCTTGGTGCCTCAAATGTGTCAAGCATTATCAAGATTATCCTAGTTCAAGCATTTCACAGGAGTGGATACCATTGTTCCAGGAATAGCTGCATTATGTCAGCAACTGCCACCAGTACGCAAGTTCATATTTGCCCCAATATCATAAATCTTAAACAAATGTTTGTATTTGCCCCTTCACTCCTCCACAATTCTTAGCACATGTTTAGATGTGTCTCATTACTAATTATTCCTGAATCTTAGGATAAGACACCTCTTATCCTAAGAGGTGTCTTATCCTAAGAGGTGTCTTATCCTAAGGATACACTTTGACCTATAAAATAATCCAGACTTATTGGCATGCCAAGCATATTTAAGTTTATATGTCAGCCGTTAAGTGTTGTAGAAACATCATTACAAGTTAATGTCTGCTATTGAGGTGCAGGAAAGAAATAACAGATTTCCTACACTGTCTCCTTGTGTGGTCAGTCTTTCAGATTCAAGCACACTGGTTTTTTTTGTTTCCTGCATATTTTATTTAATGTTGATTTTTTACGTATTAGGTTTGATGGATTTGGATAAAACCTTTCCAGAAGAGTCACTTCAAGAATTACAGACTTCTGATTCTGAAGGCAGCTGTGCTGGAGCCGCAAGCCCCAGAGACTTGCAGTCACCTAACTTTCTAAGCACAGTTTACCATGATAAAATGGAGGTCTGATATTTTCATTTTTATTTACATGTGTATTATCAATGTGCTTTTTCTTTTTTTAAAGTTAAACAGAAATGATTAAATAACAAGTCTGATACAACTGGAAATCTATTAACGAGATCTTGACGATAATGTGGTTAAAATAGATCTGCAAAGTATTTTAGTTGTAAATAAGGTTCATACATGTGTTTCTAATGGATACTTACTTCCGTTGGTTCCTCATCATGAAGCATATTCAGTCTTCATAGTGGATTCCGACGATTTTAAAAATCTTCACTTCCGCTTTGGTGGTGCTCTTGAGCATCAGTCTTACATCAAGTTGAGATCACATTGGATGTGACGAAGCAGGGCAATAAAGGTGAAAAACAGTCTCAGTGAGATTGTTCCTTTTAACGTTGCTTGCTGTAGAGACACACTGATCCAGAGCATGCCAAGTCCTTTCACAAGCATGATGCAACCATAGTTATTCAAAGGAAGTAATGGGTGTTGCAGGTCATTCAAAACTTTAATGAAAAACTGCCCAGTCACAATCTGATCACTGTGCCCCTTTTTTTAGGTCGAGCCTAGCGGCAGCGCGCATGCACTGCTCGCTCTGCGAGACTGCTGTAGTAGAGTATGTGAGAGAAGCCAGCGCTCACTCTCCGCCGATATTTTTCATTGGCTTGTGTCATTGTCTTTCGTAAATGCTGCCTTTGGATTCGTTAATAGGCTTGTTAGTTCCTCATTAGTACAGCCTTGTCTTCATTTGTAACCTCCCATGGCTACTGGCCCCTTTACTTCGGTTGTTACACGGGACCTGTTAATTAGTCTGTAAGCACTATTTACTTTATTGAGTTTCTCTTACTGCAGGCCGGACATGCACTGCTTCAGCTGAAACCTCTTGTGTATTTTTAAGCAGCACAGCCGCCCCCATAACACAGCGCCCGCTTTCAATCACTTTAACCCGGCATTATCTCGTGCCTGTTTCAACCCCCCAAGTAAAGTGGATTTTAAAATGATTAGCGAATTCAGTCATGTGAATTCCAGGTAGCACATAATCCTGTGCTAATGGGCTGAAGCGGACAACAGCATCTGCACTAAGCCACCTGATGGGTTGTTTTTAAAAGCCTGTTTTATCAACAACAACACCACCACCACTAATACCACCACCACCAATACCACCACCAACATCAATACCATCACCTCCACCAATACCACCGCCACCACCAATACCACCGCCACCACCAATACCACCGCCACCACCAATACCAACATCACCACCAATCCAATACCACCACCAATACCACCACCACCAATACCACCACCACCAATACCACCACCAATTCCACCACCACCAATACCACCACCAATACCACCACCAATACCACCACCACCAATACAACCAATACCACCACCAACATCCACACCATCACCTCCACCACCAATACCACCACTACCACCACCAATACCACCATCACCACCAATCCAATACCACCACCAATACCACCGCTAATACCAATAACACCACCACCAATCCAATTCCACCACCAATCCAATTCCACCACCACCAATACCACCACCACCAATACCACCGCTACCAATACCACCACCACCACCAATCCAATACCACCACCAATACCACCAATACGACCACCACCAATTCAACCAATACCACCACCACCAATATGAATACCACCACCAATACCACCACCACCAATCCAATACCACCAATACCACTGCCACCAATACCACTTCCACCAATAATACCACCACCAATACCACCACCAATGCTACCAATACCACCACCACCAATACCACCAAAACCACCAATACCACCACCAATACCGCCACTACCAAAACCACCAATACCACCACCACCACCACCGCTACCACCACCAATACCACCACCAATACCAGTACCAATACCACCACCAATACCACCACCACCAGTACCCCCACCAATACCACCACCACCAATGCCACCTATATCACCACCAATACCACCACCACCAATACCAGAACCACCACCACCAATACCACCACTAATACCACCACCACCAATGCCACCATCACCAATACCACCACCAATACCACCAATACCAGTACCACCTATACCAATGCCACCACCACCAATGCCACCACCACCAATAATACCACCAATACCAATACCATCACCACCAATACCATCACCACCAATACCATCACCACCAATACCACCGCCACCAATACCACCACCACCAATACCAGTACCACCACCAATACCAGTACCACCAATATTAATACCACCGCCACCAATACCACCATCACCACCTCCAATACCACCATCACCAATACCACCACCTCAGCGCCTTTCGCTTACTAGTAATAGCAGGGGCACTGTACGAGGCCGGAGCTGCAGCCGAGACCATCCCTCCCTCCATGCCTGCCATAAAGCACAGCCCGCCCTGCACCAGGAGGTGAAGCCAGGGCCCTACTACAGCTGGAGTGTTTTTTTATTAGGCCAAAGATAGCAATGACATAACGCAATGCCAGACTGCACACTCAAATCACGGAGAGGGCAGGAAATAGCACCCCCCCCCTCCCGCTCTTCCTCCTGAGCCGCGACAGTGTAATCACAGAGCGAAAGGTGTTGGAGCGCTTTGTTAGTGCTTATAGCTCGGATCATATGTAATTCACACTTTGTGTCTGTGTAATTTACAACACTTACACATCTTCTTCACTGCACTATTCATCACTACTTTGAAGACGTCACAGGCCGGTCTCTTCCTCTGATATTTACAATCTAACAAGCGGTTGAGAAGGCCCTTTATTGCAATGCAATAGGTCTCGCATTTGCGAGAGTTTAAGCTATTAGTATTGTAAATGACAATGCCTTTTACTTGTTTTAAAACCCAAAATATAAATAAAAGGCATTGTCATTTACAATGCCGATAACTCAAAGTTGCGTGAATGCGAGACCTATTGCATTGCAAATGCTTGTTTTACAGAGGAACCCAAATAAATCCTACCTTGTGTAGCTACCTTCTTCTACCTCTTGCTTTCTTAGTGTCCAATCAAGAACTCTTAACTCCCACTCCCCCCGCCCCCCAATCCTCTACCCCCAAAGCTAGGAACAGTTAAGCTCTTCTTCTCTGCCCCTTTCAATACCACCAAGTCAACAGCACTCACTTTTGTCTCTGGCCCCCTCCTTCTTCTGAAGACTTGTCAGTGTTCGGTTGGTTCTCGAGACTCAGCAGGGTCTGTGAGCTCGGCTGCCACCATTCCCTTCAGGCCGGTTCTCCACTCCTGCACCCATGGTGACCCATACTTTACCAGTTCAGCACTTAGCCACTGCAGTCATTTTCATCACTCCATGTATTGCTGATGAAATTATCTGCTCTGCTGCCATCTTAAGCCATTATCATCCCTGGGGATGACCTCTAATGCATGGATCCACAAAGGACAATCCTTTAGCTCTAGTGCCTAAACTGTACACGATCACTGGGGCTGCAAATGGGTGGGTGGATGAAACTTTAGTCCTTCTAGGCACTGGATATATGCAGCTGGTACTGAGATCTATTGTGCTGTTTCACATTTTAGCTAGCTCTGCCTTTTAAGAACATGGTGTTGATTGACCTCTTTTAGTATGTTTCTTGGCAAGCGTGTCCTGGCTAGATGACTGGGTAGACGCCCTTTCCTGTAGCTTCTGGAGTGGAGAATCCTGGAACATCCTGGGGGTTTTCTCACTTGTACGAGCCCCAACTGAATCGCTCTTGGTGCCCTGAGAAGCCGGGTGTAGGAAGCTGGCTCTTTCTGTAGTATACCAAGAAGAGGTATGCTGTGTAAGGAGTCCAAGTATCCCTTATTAGTGGACAGGGCCTTTCTCTAGCAATCCCAAGATCAAGGGAGTAGCCACAAAATTCAAGTACCCCCCACTTTGAAATGAAAGCTCTGATGGCACAAAGCAAGTGAGCCAACCCCTTCGTAGAATAATTTCCCTGTCTCTTCCATCCAGGCATCAGTCCATTCATCCTTTCACCCTTCCATCCACCCACTGATATCCACAATTCTACCTTTACATTCTTAACATCCATTCATTTTTCATGCATAATTCAATATTTCCCCATTACATCAATTCTTCCCCTCTGCCATCAACTAATCCATCTGTCCATGCATCCATCCATCCACTCTGCCATCCATTTGCTCATCCTTTCACCCACTCATCCCTCCATCTCTTTATTCTACCATACTTTCCCCTGTACATCCACCTATCCTTTCACTCACTCATCCATCCATCATCCATCTTTTCACCTGTCTACCCACCTATCAATTCACTCATTCTTTCACCTATTCCTCCATTAACCCACCCATTCATCCACCCACCTACTCATCCCTCCATCCATCCCTTCACCCTTCCTTCTATTCAATATTCTTTCCTTCTTTCCCTTTTCTATTTATCCATGATTTGTTTTTCCTTGCTCGCTCTTCTATTGAGCTGTATTCCTTCACAATGTTTATTGAGATTTATTCTGCCAAGTTGCTGTCAGAAGGGACCCATAATGAGCCCCACCCGCGCTGTAGCTACCAAAGCAGGGGGTTCACGACCACAGTGCCCAAGGTGCTCTATCTAGGGTAGTGTGGTCGAGCGGCCTTAGACTTATCAGAGAGAAGTATTAGACATTTGTTGCACACACAGAATCAATAAATGATGCACACACTCAAAAAAGAGAGCCACACCAATTTAGAAAAATAAGTTATTTTTATATATATTTTGATAGCAAGAACTTCGTAAAGATGAAAGTACTTTTTCGGGGTAGACTTTTTACAGATTTAGCTATGTTAACCAACAGTGCTTTTTTACGCTAATGCTTTCCTATGGAAGAAAGAACATTCACTGCATGCATATACTTGCAAGGTATTTCCGTGGGACCCCTTTCGGTCGTGAGGTGGTAAAGGGACAAGGACCAAAGTTCCACCAGCAGATCGGTCGTATCGTCCCTGGTGAGTCCGTGTGCAGAGGTGCTGGATGGGTTGGTAGCCTTTTGTGCTATGCCGCAGAAAGAAAGGGGGACACTTGCAAATAGGTTACAAAGGGGGACTTTGGGACAAGTCCAGGATCTCCCAATTAGGGGCTTGGGTTGTGAGGGTTCTGGGGGCACGGGGAAGGAGTTGGTTCCACCCAAGTTGCCTGGCCCTGGCAAGAGTTTTTGTAGCCGGCTGGCTCTTGTGCGTCAAGGCGCTCACTGATTTCGGTCAGGACCTGCAAGGGAGACAAAAACAGGACAGCTGGGCCACTCTCAGTGCTGGCCTCTGCAGTGCTGATGTCCCTCGTCGCCTGTGTTGTCATTGGATTCCAGACTGGACTTCTCAGCAATCTTTGGTTGTGGCAAGGATCCGGTACCTCGGGTATTGGTGCAGGAAAGCTTGTGGAGATCCTGGCATCTTCAGGCTTGGCAGGAAGACTAATCTGACCTTCTTGAGTGTGCTGACTTTCTCCTGGGCGGCTAATGCTCGGTGGACACGGTGTACAGCAGCCTTTTTAAACCGGACGTCACGCCTGTAGGCTGCAGGGGAGTAGATCCTCTTCTCCAAGGGAGATGCTGGCTGCTTTGTGAAGTGCTGGCAACCCTCCAGGGCTTGTGGAGGATGCACAGCTGTAGGATGAGTTGGGTCTTTGCAATTGTCGAGTCTCTGTGTGACAGGCAGGGTTTGGTGCCAGAAGTCCACAGCAGTCTTCAGTTCTTGTGGAGGTCGGCTTTCTCCTCTTCTTTTTACTTAGTGGAATCTGAAGTTGTGGATTCAGAGGGCCCCCCTAAATGGTCAATTTAGGGGCATTAGTGGAGTGGAGAGTAGTAGTCAGTGGGCTACCTACCCTTGGAGTCACTACGCCTCCTATATGACCACTTCCTGTGTGAAGTGGGCATAACCCTGTCCCAGTTTCATCAATTCTACCATCACCAAGATGGTGGAATTTTCCTAGAGTGGGGCACATCAGGCAGTTCACCTTGGGGGTGTTTTCTGACTACGCCTACTCGCATAATAATTTCCCGCCTGTCGGGATGCCAAATGGGCCTCAGGGCAGGAGGTGGCATCTTCCATTTCTGGAGGATGCCGGGATCGTATATCAAATATATCATTTGAGAGCAACTTGACCACCGGATTAATCACAGCAGCTGCGGACTCTTTCAAATGACAGGATAAGTTTGCAACTGAACCATTACAGGCCCCGTGAAGCATTATATCCTGGCATATGAGAGATCCACTTAAAGAGTTCTTGCAGTTTGTACTGCTTAGAAACACTGCCATGTCCCCACTCCTGCATCGAAATCTGTATGGCAGTTCCCAAGATTTCTTGATGAATTCCCTACCCATCGCTTCATATCTACCTGCCTGTTTTTCTAGGCAATACTGAAACTGGAAAGTTGTGACCGGTAATGTTATATGGCCATGGATTAACCATTCTGTGGATGGTGACTGCCACAGTAAAAGGTAATTGGTCCAGTTTTTCAATACGCAGCATTGTATATTTTGCTCCCCTTTGTGCCATAGTTATCTGTCTTTTGGTTAGATTGTATGCAGAGAACAAGGACGTACTGTTAATAAAACAACATAATAGAACTTAACTGAGACTGTCCGTGCTGTAGTATGGACAAATCCTGTTCTAGTATATGTATAGCAGAAGATACAATATTGCCCAGTGAATGAATCCTGGATGTTGATGTAGTCATACCATTACCGACTACAGCTAACGCTTTTTGTAGGATAATTCTATCAATTTCACATAGTCTCTCCGCGGCTGCTTGTTCAGAGACTTTCCAAATTTCATTCTAAACAGCTATAAGAAAAGTTTCTGACGTGGCTTTTGGGGGCCTAATACAAAGTCCCTTAGATCCATGTCTTCTGATAGTAAGGATAGGTGTTGTTTCACCTGGGACAGTGTTGAGGTTTTTAGCCAATCGAGGCATAACTTCCCAACACTGTATGATGTCACCACCCCCGGATGTTCTCTTTGTACATAGCGTTGGTCTGGCCTATGGATACTGAACCCTTCGGTGGTACCCATGAATTTTGACTGACACCTATTTGTGTCCTTGGGCCAAACTAACCATCCCTTCCAATTGTGGTCTGATGAATTGTACTGTATGCTGTCATCTACTATATCCCCACCACGTGTTGTTAAGTTTTGCCACCCCTCAAAATGTGTTAGTGAGGGTATCCGAGGTGTGTTCAAGTCCTTGTTCTTGGCTAGTCCAAGACATGAGGTCTGTTGCACAGTGTCGTTCAGAAATATTATCTGCTGTGAAATGAGGCATGCTCGAAATAGTGTTTCTGTTCCCTGGACTTGCTATTCCTTTGAACCCCAGACTGATTTCATGTCTATAGAGTCCTTCCATAAGTCGAAACCCTGTTCAGACAGTTGGGAAATAAAGGATGCAGAGTAAATCTGTTTGGTGTTAGTTAGCATATTTTTCTGTGCAGTTGTAGGTGCAACCTTATAATAATATGAGGTCGGGTCAGAGGTGTTAAACCCTGAAAAATAAGGAAATTTCTGTGCAAACGTTTTTGAACTACCTTTTGGTGGTGTCGGGCAATGTTCCCATTGGTGGTATGTAAAAACATTACGTGGGATACTGGATTTATGTAAAAAGTGATGACCATATTGTTGGTAACAGTACATAGTGTCAAAATCAGATGTGTCCTCTAACATTTCAGTGCTTGAAAATGCAGCGGATTGTTCCAAATCAGACAACATATTCACAGTTTCAAAATCCAAATCGTCAGAAAATGTACTGGAGGTAATATCATTTAAAGAAATTTTGTACACATGAGGTATTTTCAAAAGTTCTGTTGGACCAAATACATCATAATCAACCCTGTCCCACACTAGACCGTCAGGAATTGGAACAGCTGTAATGTTCACGAGGGCAGGTCTCTTTGTTCACAATGAGATGACGTATGAGGTTTCAGGACCAAGTTCACGTTTGAAACTGCAGAGCGTTCTGGGAGATAGTTTCCATTCATGAGCAAGCAAAAGACAGTCACTAGTCCAATCCAGAATAGAAGAAACAATATTCCAGTTATTATACAGAGTTGTAGCCAAGATGATACTAGGTAAGTCTTTTTCAGAATAATGTAGAATTCATGAAGTTGTTGTTTACGGGAAACTTGAGCTGGCGTTGTTTCAGGTTCTCTCGGATCAAGAGAAAAGGTATCAAAATCGATGAAGTAGCCAGATGCAGTTCGATCCATCTTTGGTAGCTCAGCAGGTTTTGATGGACTGGCAGACGTCTCTTGTAGAGGCATATTGATATAGACATCGGTGTTACACCGAATTGATATTTGTCTTTCATTTGGGTTTTGATGTTCTGTTTCAACAGGAACGAGTTCCATTTCATTGTTGGAAATTTCATTACTTGGTATTGGTGACTCTTCAAATGTTATGAGTCTTTCTGTCTGAACTTCCTGTATGGTAGCGAGAGGAGAGCATCGGCTACCCAGGAGCCCACGAGGCCTACTATTCAGTATCAGCCACATAGTGTGGTTTGATCAGATCAATGGAGATAAATCTCTTTTCTTTTCTGCCGGCAAGAGGCGGAAGAAGTACTGTTCTTGTTCCTTCGACAGCCAGGACAGGTACAGGCTTTCTGTATGATGGCCCAAATTCTTTCTTGTCCACAATCTTTTCTCTGACCAGATCCCTGACTTTTGAGATCCAGGCAGGTCTTGCCTTGACTGATTTGACTTCCCCAGTGGCGGTGCGTTTTACTTGCACGTTGCTTTGTAGTGCCCGGAATTCATTGAGATCCTGTAAAACAGCCAAACGTTTATTGATGTCAAATAGTTTTTCATCCGCCACTGTGCTTTCACAATCGAGATCAGGTACCCACATTCAAATAGGACTTCATAAGGAGTGACACCTACTAGGGAACTTCTTGGCATATTGTTAAGAGCCCTCTGGGCCCCCGTATAAGTGACTGACCCAACTACCACCCGAACCTAATACCCTTGCTGTTAAAGATTGCTTTAAGTCTCAGTTTTTCCTCTCCACGTCCGAATTTTCCTCCGGATGGTCCGGAGAGGAGTACCGCAATGCACCACCCAAACTTCCCATGGCCTCCTTGTAAGCCCTAGAGCTAAACGCGGGGCAGCGGTCAGAATGTAATGTGCCAACTGCGTATGTCCCCATAAAGACTCGCAAATCTTTTATAACAGTTCGAGCGTCAGCCGAGCGCTGAGGCCAAACCCACAGGAATCTGGAGCATGAATCCACTGCCAACAAGATATACTTGTAAGCCCCATCCGATTGTAGGGGGCCGCAGTGGTTCAAATAGACACAAGCGAGTGGTCTGTCTGATATCAATAATGGTGTCTGCTCTGGACGTGCTACGGTGGAACCCTTCATCTGCTGACAGATGTTGCAATTTAGGTCACAATTCTTAGTCTGTTTAGTTAATCCTGGCCACCAATAGCGTTGTTTCAGTAAAGAAACCGTCGCGGTAACTCCTGCATGTGCAGAACCTAGACCCTCGTGTGCAGCTAGCATTAAGCCTAATCTGCTATCTATGTTTGGTATTACTCTATCCCCCACTCCTGGATTTTTAGCATACGGAATGTTATTTGCATCTAACTTGTGGGAGTACTTGAGTGGAAAGCCTTTCAGTAAGGCTGTGCTGTTTTTGCGTGAAGCAATGACAGCTACCATTATCTGTCCGTCTCTTCTCGTTTTTGAACGAGTGATTGCAGCTATGGCAGCAGTACGTACTGCCCCTTTTGCGGCTTCTTCAGCCAATGAATTCCCTTCAACGTGAACGACATCACGTTGATGACTCAGCGTGTGTATCACATGAGCTCTCGGTAGTTCGTTTTTCAACTCAGCTAGCTGTTCCCATAGCAATTTATGCTCAAATGTGCCACCTTTTGAGTCTTTAAACCCATTTTGACCCCAGTAAATGTAGATATTCGTTGTATGACTGGACACAGTAATAAGAATCTCACACAATCAGTGTGGGGAATTCTCGTTCTGTATTTATTAGTGCCAGTAACAGGGCTTTTAATTCTGCCAGCTGTGCAGTCTCCTAGAGTCTGTGTCTTCGTACTGCTACGATGGAACTTGCCTTCCTGCATACGACCCTTCACAATCGCATATGCGGCGCTGTATTGTTGTTTGCTACCTATGGCTGACTGACAGAACCGTCAGTCTAAATAATGTATTCATACTGATCTAGAGGCATTATTTTATTCGGGAGAGGATATTCTTGGTCATATTGCAGAAAAGCTTGTGTTTTAAGTGTAGAGTCAAATTTGTAATCTACATCTGTTGCAGTGGGAGAATTAGCCCATTGTATCCATCTTGGATGTAAAGCTTTAGCATTCTGAACACTTGCTTTTGTAACAGCCTCTAAGGCCGGTACCGGAGTCACGACAATTGTTCGTTTCCCCTGAGCCAGTGCTCTCTCTTACCACAGCAGTCTGTACTGCTGTCAATTTTTTCTGTAGAAGCAAAACGCATTTCAGTATTTGTGTACAAGTGTGATTTGTATGCTATGGGTACTGTTTCTCCCTGATTGAAGGTTAGGTAAGTATATCCTGATTGACCCGCTATAACACGGATCACCAAATTTGTGGTGTTTACAAATGTGTGTAGGTGTTTTGAAGCCATCATGTCAGCTTGTATGGAACGAAGGATATCTGTGTGTTCCTGAGTCCAATGCCTAACTGAAAAATCAGGTCTTTTTAAGTCGTAGAAAGGTTTCACTTTTTCTGCGTAATCTAAAATGTATGTTCTGCCAAAATTCAAGAATCCCAATATGGATTGTAAGTTTTTCAACAATTTAGGAGGTTGGAACAGCTCACACTTTTCTAAAACGTTAGCTGCCAGGCTTTTCCCTTCACTTGAAAGCTCATATACCAAAAATTGGACATTGAGGTGGGCTATTTTTGACTTTTTAAAGTTGAATTTGTAGCCCTCAGAGGCGAAACCCAAAATGATGTTGCTCACCCTGGTCAAGTGATCCTTCAAATCATCATCCATCAGATAAATATAAACTACATAGGACAATGCCTCTTCATCCAAATTCTGAAGTAACTCTGTCACCCTAGCGGAGGACAACCCAGGGCTATTCTTATACCCTAAGTCGACAAAATTGACGCTGAGAACCGGGTGCTGAGAATGCTGTTAAATATCTGCTTTCAGGCACTATATTTTGGCAGGAAAATCCATTTGAGATAGCTAGTGTTTTGTATTTTTTCCGCACAATGTTATTCATTAATGCGGCACTATGTGCATTCTGTACTGCAAATGTTTTAGTGCATGTTTTCAGATGTCTGTACTCTAAAACTAGACGGTATGAATTATCAGGTTTCATTAGGGAAACAAAGGATTATTCATTGAAGAGGTGCAAGTTTCAATTATACCCTGGTATTCAAGTTGATCTAAGATCTCCCTGACCTGTTTTTTCGCTTCTTGTTTTATTGGATACTGTCTCTGTGGAGTTGGAGTAGTTTTTGCTGGGATTACATGGTGAGGTGACTCAGCATCCCACCCAACATGGTTGCAATATAATGCTGGAGCAAGTGCTATCGTCCACTCCTGCGCGTATGTATGTTTTAAGTATATTGAAACGAGGTCGCATAAAGCCGGTAAAATTACCATTTCTCCCTTTGGACAATCCATAACAATTTCAGGCGGCCAATCTTTTTCAGCCAAAAGGATGTCATATCCATAAGTCAGGTTCTCCCAAAAGAGAACTTTGATTTTCCGGGTTTGTCCCCATCCATTTGGAGTGTTATTTCATGTAACCTATGTGGGACACTTACCCTTGTATCAGGTGTCTCCACCGTGATATGTTCATTGAACTCCGCTGTCACCAGAAATTCCATCAGGTCTGGCGAGCTATTGTTACTTCTGCCGCGCTGTCTAGCATCGTCCGAGCCCATTCCCCGTTCAGAAGTTGAGTCCTCAGAATTCTGTGCATGTCTAACTTTAAGACCTGCTACTTTCTTCTTTTTAAATTGAGGTTTTGATTTTGGTTTCTCTTCTTTTCTGAAAGTATAGTCGGATGCGCGTTGCGTGTCTCTGGACTTTGTACGCTCTTCCTGTCTGTGTTCTGACCGTCCTTCCCTCTCTGAGTTTTTTGATGAACCCTGAAAGGAACGAGAGGACTGTGTATCAGTATCCTGATACCTGTCAGGTTTTTTTATGTTATCACGATTCCTAAGGTTGTACCTCCTTTCGGAGGTCTCCTGCTGAGAAGATCCACCCCTGGATTGTGATCTATTCTCTCTATTCTTTTGTTTTTTATTATTGTTATCCCATTTCTTCTTGGAAGAATCAGGTGCTTGCTTGATGTTCTCTTTTTCGGGACCACCCATGAGTTGAGGTTTTTTTGCTCTAGCTTCCAAACTCTCTACCTAATTCAGCATAGGTGTCTTCAATAATTTTAGATAATTCACGTTCCTGTTGTAAAGGAGTGAAATCCCTCAGGCGTTGGCGTATTGCCACTGCTTCTGCCTCCCCTTTTATGTGTGCTGATATAATAGCCGATACCTGGGCAAAATGTCCTAACAATTTCATCCCTAAGTTCAGAGCAGGTTCTGCTCCATACTCATTCTGTATGTGTCTTAATATATCTGGTATTACTGCTAATGAAGGGATACCATGAGTTCTGGTATATATGGCAGCGAAAATTGTACCCCAAGAGGTACAATCCTCTATCTGGGGAGCTATCCCCATTAACAAGCAGATTGTTAGCAATCTGTGTTTTTTTTTTTTTTTTTAGGGCTTGTGTGTGGAAATACTGCCTCTAGTAGTGTTATTTTTTGAGCTATCCAGAATGGCATTTGCTCACGTCTAGTGGGCATTTTACCCATAACTGCGTGTAGCGTTTGTGGGTTTATTTAGTAGATCCCTGAATTTGTCCTGCTGGTGTAGCCCTTGCTGGCTGAAGTGTGAGTGTTCTCATCACGAACTGTCAGGTTTCTGTAAAGTTTTATTATTTCTTTATGAAGTGGATGTAAGTCTGCTACTGGTATTGTGTCAATGTCTGGATGTGCTGTGTAAGCCGCTAGGACTGGCCAAGTTGCTCCATCTATCCGAGCGGACCGAGTCTCACTTTTTCTTTTGTGTCTGGGAAGGCGCCTTTAAACCAGTTTATGTGCTCCTAGTAGGTGAGCGGAATTTAAATGTCCTGATACGGACAGTATTTATCTGGTGTTTCATCTTTAGTATAAGAATGAAATGTATGTGTTTGTGCATCTGTTTGTGGGAATTTAACCCATGAATAGAATACCTCTGTTCTGTATGACTCGTGTGCCTCAATCACGAAAGTTACTGTCCCACCCCTAGCTGTTACTCCATAGTCTGCTAGTTTTAAAGTAAGGGCATTTCTGACATTTTCTGAAATGTTTATTTCATCTTCTTCCTCCCTTGCTGCAGCCGCACGTTGTGCTGGCGCAGCGGCGTGTTCGTCAGCCATTATTTTGATGAAGGAAAAACTTTCAAGGAAGCTGAAATAAGGTTTTGTGCACAATAGGAACTATTTGTCCTTCAAGCTTGATAAACCTACAGCCAATACATAGGATATGCCTACTCAGCTGAGGCGTATAGTTCCCTTCCTACTCCAGACGTCTCTGGAAAAATATGAGTAGGGGTCTCTGAGAACAGCACGACTAAACTACTCAGATTTGACCGTTAAATAAGCACCAAACCAACTTTGGTAGCGCCATGTCGCGTTTCCTATAAACCTATATAGGATCTGCTCTTTTATGACAACATAAACTGTGGGATCGGTGTCCAGACTAATTCCAGACACCACCACCGGGTATCTTTGCCTGTATACCAGCTAGCTCACAGTGGCACAAGAAACCCCTCTTGCCAAGGAGAGAATAGTTCTTGGCAACTATCTAACATGACAACTCTGTCCCATCAGGGATCGTGGAAACAGTACAGTACTTTTCGCTCAGTCACTTGTGCTCACTTTGTCTCAGAGAGATGCACAGAATAAACGGTGGGGACGTTTTCAATAAGCTTTTATTGAACCAGCGTCATTCTAATGTAAAATAGGTCTTCTGAAACAACCACAAGACAGAAACAGATATAAATGATTGTAAGCACCAACAGAGTAAAAGGATGGTAGATTTCTACCATAGTGCTAAAACAATGAATGCAGGCAGGTATAAAAATACATGACAGTAATAATGCCTACTCCTATGATGCAACCCTAACTAGATGTACCGAAGTGTACCTAGCATGTATGTAGGTGTGGAGCCAAGAATCCCTCTAGGATAAAGTCAACCCTGTTACCTGAAGTGAGAGACTGTGTGACCCAGTCTTGATCTCGAGATGGAAACCCTGCGAGGGATGTCAGACCACTGCGAGCTGGAGTGTCTGCATGCAGGAACCTCAGCGTCTTGAGTCAGTGTGTCAGCATGGAAGTCCTTTTTCTCCTCTCCCTGCCTCAACAAAGATATGGTGTTTATATACCCAAAGTGGTACCCCCAGGGGATCTACCTTGCTGTGTCATGTCGGACTTAGGATGACGGAAGGAATGACCCTTATACATAGTTATTATGCAGGAGATGGTAGCCCTGCTGAGTTTCCAAGAATCCTCATGCATAATAAATGAGGCTAGTTTTCAGGGAAAACCCCACGTCCTGAAAGCAGTACCGTAACTAGGTAGAAGGTCAGTCCCAAGAACCGTTATGTAGTGTAATGGCAGAGGAAATATGGGTGAGAGGTTAGGTTGCTACCTGAGCCTATATTGGGGTAACTATATGAAACATAGCTGACAGACAGGAGGAGACTGAGAAGGAGAAGTAAAGCTGTGCAAAAGAGAAACATTATTTGACAAAAGAGCGGTATAGACTGTTAAAAAGGAGGGGAAGAAGCAGGATAGGAGGAGAGCATAAAGGAGAGACTAATGCCATGGATGTAGGACAATAAAAGATGAGAGCACCGGATAATGAGGGTTCTCAAAGACGGAGTAACAGCAGCATACGTTGCATAGCAAAAGAAAGAAACTTGGAAAAAGGATGATAAAAGGTACAGTGAAGGGCAAATACAGAAACGAAGATGTAAACATTAAATGGCAGTTTTCAAATAGGGCCAGGTAAAGTGAACAGTTAAGGAGCCATGACTGATTAATGGCAGAATGTATGTGTTTGTATGTGTGTGATATACAGAGCAATACAGGTGAGAGTAGGGTGAGATGCAAAATATTTAAGAAAGCAAGAGATTAAGTGAAAAGAAGGCAATGAAAACTGAAGACAGAAAGTAAGGGCATGTTTGAGAGAGAAAAGGCGGGAGTGAGACATGATTATAAAGTGAAAATGGGGGTGTCAATGGTCAAGCGTGACCACAACTACATAAAGGATATCAAAGTAATAAGATTGCAAGAGACAAGACCAACTAGAAGAAAGAGGAAGAGGCAGAGAGGACAAATACATCATAGTGGCAGTCAAAGAGCGGCAAAGGAAATATACATAAAAAGTGATTTTCAATGGAAAAAGAGAAGTTGTTGGGAAACGTCATATGCAATGTGTTAAATGAGGAAAGACAGTCATCAGGAATTAGCACCCTAAATGCAATGCTATGCAGTGCAATTATATTTCAAATTAATGTTTTAAGGCCAGCAGCAAAGCTCTGACATCTTTCGCGTGTTCTGCTGCAGTATTAATATCTGCATTTTAAAGACATGCAGAGGAATGTCGAGTCATAATCATGAAGCCATTCAGAACTAAGTTAGTTTGCAGGCCATGGCACTCTGAACCAGCAGTCCCTTGAACACCTGACCGGGTTGCAACTTCACTGGCATTAAATCACAAGAAATTAATCTTGCAGAGCCTAATATACAACAAAAGGGAGCCTTGAGCAGGTGAGTGTAGACATGTGTTTACAGCCTCAAAGATCTGCCTCTGCTCTGGCTTGGCTAACTCAGCTGCCCTGTAATGAGTTTTACTGTCGGAAGGCGAATCTGAATCAAATTGGACTTCCTCACACTCCCATCAACAATACTCCTAGTACCAGCATAAGGTGACATTGTTTATTTTCATGTCGCTGCTGGTGCTATTGTTCAAGATGGCAGGGACCTGCCTATATCTGAAGGGTAAACACCAGCAACCAAACCTTCAGCTGCCGCTATCACTGCACTCTTTCTGTTTCTTCTTCTAAAACAAATGTGTAAAAAGTGTCTCGCCTTAAGGAGTGAACCGGGTGCATTAGGAATGCAAATATATAATTGTGCGTCTTTGCTTGCTGTTTTCCTGCCAGGGAAGGGGAAGCCTTTCCACGCATTTCCCTATGTGAATTTGGGTGCGTCAAGTTATGTTCTCAGTTAGGCTGGTATATTATTTCAGCAAAAGTATAAACTGTCAATCTTACCTCTCAATCAGAAGCACTTGCAGACTCCCAGGGTCTGAAGCAGGCCTGCTTCTCTCGTCCCAATGCCTAGGCTCGCGCACGTTTCACTGCAGTGAAATTGAACCAAACTCTTTCTGAACTGCTGCTCTCTACAGGGATGAGTCATCTGAGGAGCCAAACGCCTATAACCTTGAGGCCAGAGCCAGCCACGAAAAGGAGGCACAGTTAAGCCCTGCATTTTATAGCCTTGTATATATTCATTCTCAAGTAAACATCTTTACTGACCTGAGGGGGTCATCTGGGTGGGGGTTGGGGGGGCAGATAGAAATATAGGCTGCCCATCCACCCCCCACCCCTCCCGTCGCTACGGCCCTGGGGCTAGGTATATTGTTAATCACATTATATCATTCCAGAGAAGTATTTTAGCCTCACTGACATGCCATTGGCCGTTTGGGTGCTTCATTTCACTTCTTTAGAAGTGCTTCTAGACGATCGCATGAATTAACCTTTGTCTCCTCGCCAGGCGCAGAGCTACCATTAGTGCAACAAATGTATTGACACGGGTTAATAAGTCTTTTGCACCCACATTATTGCTGTCTTTTACTAATCAATCAGTTGGTGGTAGAAGCATTTTCCTGCAATTATTGGGGCCTGTAGAAATCTTGTTTTACTGCTGCCCCCTGTAATGTTGTCTTGAAATAATATCCAATTTTGACTCTGCATACTTTACTATACATAGCTTGTCACACAATCTCCCCAAAATCTTCAGAGAAGAATACAATCCCAAAATAAAATGCATAGTGTTCTATTAAATCTCACTGATATTGCACTTTTTAAAACATACACAAGTCAAATAGAAGCTTGCTCTAGAACTTTTCCTTTATATTATCATCATGGGGGCCATGGCCCCCCAAACAATTACTCCTGGCTAGGGCCCTAGCCCCAGGCCCCCTACCGTACAGGGCTGGCATAGTGATATTCTGGAATGGGCAGATGCGGAGAAGAAGGTACACATGAGAAAGACACAGCGGGAAGGCAAACTGGCAAATGATCTGATTGTCTGGGGAGCTATGGTACAGGCTTTCACCCCCCCCCCTCTCCCCTAATGTTATGCCCCCTTGAGGGTCTCACCGGGTAGCTAGCTAATGGATACGAAGCGAGGTGAGGTTGGCCTCCACGGGAGGGGTAGACTGGGTGTTGATTATGTCTGAGGAACAATACCAATAGGTTTTTTTTCTTTTTAGAGGATAAGGTGCTGATCAACAGTGGCAGAATGTGGGCCCTGCGAACCTGATGCATGGATAGGAGCATGGGGGAAGGGGAGGGAAGTATACAGGTTTAGAGGCATTGCTTTTATAACAGTTGTTCGAACTGCACTATGTGGTTTTGATTGTCTTTTGTGCGGGAGTATTTTTCTCGCTTTTTATGTATTGTTGTAGAAATCACCATACTGTAACAACATTGAGGTACAGTGTGCCACGTTAAGCAGTGTAACTGTTATGTTTCGACGAAATGCTAATACAAATTATAACTTTTAGTAAGTTTCTCTAGTGCTAAAAAAAAAAGTGGTGATGAAATACTGGACTTTAAGATGAGTCATGCTATGCATTAACATATGTTACAAATTGGCTCAGAAAACTCATGGGGAGGGTTTAGGACTCACAATATGTAGAACAGCTATTGCAGCACTTTCAAGCGGGATTCCCACTTGTGTAATTTGGCATACAGCAAACTGGGCTTCACCCCACTTGTTCAACAAGCACTCTTGCCTTTATTTCAATGAGAGGAGTTGGATTCAATTTCAATATGCAGTTTCACAACACATCCTTCACTGAATTAAAACACACAGTTCTCAAATCATCCCCTCCTTGCTTACATCATTACAGTTGAGAACCTTTACCAGGTTAGTGACTTTCTCTGAGGTCCATGGATCCGTTTGAGCTCTCTGGGCACTTTGCGACACTCTAATGACTGATTGGTGATCTGCTGCATTTTATTAGACCTATTTAAAAGGGTATTTTTTTAGTGCAGGAACTTCATGTTTGAAAGAAGCTGGTATATGTTTAGCAGATTCATTTCTTAAAGAGACTTTATATTTTTGTTTTTATTTAAACCATTTATAGGTACACATCCTTGGGTATTATTATATTGCTAATGATTTATGTCTTCACTTTCCTTGTTTTGTTATTATCAGAACTGTTATTAGTTGAAAAATGTGCCTTGTATTTCAGGGTGATACCAAAGGGGATGATGGACGGAGCGCTTGAGCCAATCAAACACTCACCCCCAGTCAACTGATCTGGGTTTAATCCATCATCATTCTTTAGCTCACTCCACCACCCCAGTTCAGACATGGCCATATGCAAATCAGTCTGACCCTGTGCCTCATGGGAACAGTCCAGCCCGAACTGCCAAGCCATGTCTTCCCTGGACCGGAAACAAGCATCCTGGGACCGGTTTCTGGCCATTCAGCCGTCATCAGCCAGGCTAGCTTGAATCCAGTGGCAAAGTGAGCAAGGGACCCACGTCTGGGCATACCCTGCCAACTTAGGGCGAACAAAGCGATACCAAAGGGGATGATGGACGGAGCGCTTGAGCTAATCAAACACTCACCCCCAGTCAACTGATCTGGGTTTAATCCATCATCATTCTTTAGCTCACTCCACCACCCCAGTTCAGACATGGCCATATGCAAATCAGTCTGACCCTGTGCCTCATGGGAACAGTCCAGCCCGAACTGCCAAGCCATGTCTTCCCTGGACCGGAAACAAGCATCCTGGGACCAGTTTCTGGCCATTCAGCCGTCATCAGCCAGGCTAGCTTGAATCCAGTGGCAAAGTGAGCAAGGGACCCACGTCTGGGCATACCCTGCCAACTTAGGGCGAACAAAGCGATACCAAAGGGGATGATGGACGGAGCGCTTGAGCTAATCAAACACTCACCCCAGTCAACTGATCTGGGTTTAATCCATCATCATTCTTTAGCTCACTCCACCACCCCAGTTCAGACATGGCCATATGCAAATCAGTCTGACCCTGTGCCTCATGGGAACAGTCCAGCCCGAACTGCCAAGCCATGTCTTCCCTGGACCGGAAACAAGCATCCTGGGACCGGTTTCTGGCCATTCAGCCGTCATCAGCCAGGCTAGCTTGAATCCAGTGGCAAAGTGAGCAAGGGACCCACGTCTGGGCATACCCTGCCAACTTAGGGCGAACAAAGCGATACCAAAGGGGATGATGGACGGAGCGCTTGAGCTAATCAAACACTCACCCCCAGTCAACTGATCTGGGTTTAATCCATCATCATTCTTTAGCTCACTCCACCACCCCAGTTCAGACATGGCCATATGCAAATCAGTCTGACCCTGTGCCTCATGGGAACAGTCCAGCCCGAACTGCCAAGCCATGTCTTCCCTGGACCGGAAACAAGCATCCTGGGACCGGTTTCTGGCCGGGCTGGACTGTTCCCATGAGGCACAGGGTCAGACTGATTTGCATATGGCCATGTCTGAACTGGGGTGGTGGAGTGAGCTAAAGAATGATGATGGATTAAACCCAGATCAGTTGACTGGGGTGAGTGTTTGATTGGCTCAAACGTTCCGTCCATCATCCCCTTTTGTATCGCTTTGTTCGCCCTAAGTTGGCGGGGTATGCCCAGACGTGGGTCCCTTGCTCACTTTGCCACTGTATTCAAGCAAGCCTGGCTGATGACGGCTGGAATGCCAGAAACCGGTCCTAGGATGCTTGTTTCCGGTCCAGGGAAGACATGGCTTGGCAGTTCGGGCTGGACTGTTCCCATGAGGCACAGGGTCAGACTGATTTGCATATGGCCATGTCTGAACTGGGGTGGTGGAGTGAGCTAAAGAATGATGATGGATTAAACCCAGATCAGTTGACTGGGGGTGAGTGTTTGATTGGCTCAAACGTTCCAACCATCATCCCTTTTGTATCGCTTTGTTCGCCCTAAGTTGGCGGGGTATGCCCAGACGTGGGTCCCTTGCTCACTTTGCCACTGGATTCAAGCAAGCCTGGCTGATGACGGCTGGAATGCCAGAAACCGGTCCTAGGATGCTTGTTTCCGGTCCAGGGAAGACATGGCTTGGCAGTTCGGGCTGGACTGTTCCCATGAGGCACAGGGTCAGACTGATTTGCATATGGCCATGTCTGAACTGGGGTGGTGGAGTGAGCTAAAGAATGATGATGGATTAAACCCAGATCAGTTGACTGGGGGTGAGTGTTTGATTGGCTCAAACGTTCCGTCCATCATCCCCTTTGTATCGCTTTGTTCGCCCTAAGTTGGCGGGGTATGCCCAGACGTGGGTCCCTTGCTCACTTTGCCACTGGATTCAAGCAAGCCTGGCTGATGACGGCTGGAATGCCAGAAACCGGTCCTAGGATGCTTGTTTCCGGTCCAGGGAAGACATGGCTTGGCAGTTCGGGCTGGACTGTTCCCATGAGGCACAGGGTCAGACTGATTTGCATATGGCCATGTCTGAACTGGGGTGGTGGAGTGAGCTAAAGAATGATGATGGATTAAACCCAGATCAGTTGACTGGGGGTGAGTGTTTGATTGGCTCAAACGTTCCGTCCATCATCCCCTTTGTATCGCTTTGTTCGCCCTAAGTTGGCGGGGGTATGCCCAGACGTGGGTCCCTTGCTCACTTTGCCACTGGATTCAAGCAAGCCTGGCTGATGACGGCTGGAATGCCAGAAACCGGTCCTAGGATGCTTGTTTCCGGTCCAGGGAAGACATGGCTTGGCAGTTCGGGCTGGACTGTTCTCATGAGACACAGGGTCAGACTGATTTGCATATGGCCATGTCTGAACTGGGGTGGTGGAGTGAGCTAAAGAATGATGATGGATTAAACCCAGATCAGTTGACTGGGGGTGAGTGTTTGGTTGGCCCAAACGTTCCGTCCATCATCCCCTTTTGTATCGCTTTGTTCGCCCTAAGTTGGCGGGGGTATGCCCAGACGTGGGTCCCTTGCTCACTTTGCCACTGGATTCAAGCAAGCCTGGCTGATGACGGCTGGAATGCCAGAAACCGGTCCTAGGATGCTTGTTTCCGGTCCAGGGAAGACATGGCTTGGCAGTTCGGGCTGGACTGTTCCCATGAGGCACAGGGTCAGACTGATTTGCATATGGCCATGTCTGAACTGGGGTGGTGGAGTGAGCTAAAGAATGATGATGGATTAAACCCAGATCAGTTGACTGGGGGTGAGTGTTTGATTGGCTCAAACGTTCCGTCCATCATCCCCTTTTGTATCGCTTTGTATTTCAGGGTATCATAACATGTGTTTGTAAAGCGCACGTGTACGAGGGTACAGGATCAAATTTAATTATATCAATAGTTTATCTAACTCCGATGAAAGAGAGCATCTGCAATTTATCCATCTACTCCAGCAGAATGAAGCAACTGAAAGAGCAGACACCATTTCAATGCAAAAACTGGCAACACCCATCATCACTGAAATCCTTCTCAACTCCACCTCTACTAACACCTCCAATATCCTTCATCACAATTCAGCTGCCATTAAAGGTAGAACTAGCTACAAATTCACTGCTGAAATCTCCAATATTATAACCTCAGGACTCGTTCAACCACTCCAGCAAAGTTTTTGCTGTTGCAACATCCCTGTAAAAGCAACAACCTAGACTATGAAAGAATCACTTCTTAGCTCCCTGAACACAACCAACATCAGACAACATACTTCAGACGCACACCAAAAACAGCACTTATCTACTTCTCCATTTTCATGCCTTTTCTCCAGTCTACCAATACCAGTGAAGTGGACAGACCATAGTACAGCCCCCATCATAGTACAGCCTGTAGGCATCTGGGCACCTTGCCTGCCACTTGCCTGTGGCCTCCATTTCCAGTCTTGTTGCAGCCTGATCCAGTGACACCAGCACTGCCTGGGTTTTCCTGCTCACTGTTCTTCCTGCTAACAGAAGCCCCGCCCACCCCAGGGCCTACTTAATGCAGGCCGCAGCTCAACTGCACTAGTAGACACCTGGGCACCTAGCTTGCAACTTGCCCGTGGCCTTCAGTTCCTGTTTGTTCCAGACTGATCCAGTGACACCGCCACTGCCTGGGTTTTCCCGCCCAGGCTTTCCCGCTCATTGTTCTTCCCGCCAACAGAAGCCCCGCCCACCCCATGACCTACATAATGCGGGCTGCAGTGCGACCGCGTAGCGGACGCGCCAAAGATGCACCAAAGGCAAGCCCATCTGTGCCCATCCGCACCTGGAGCGCACCCAGCACCACGACCCCTGGCCTTCTCGCCCCCCACCCCTGCAGATACACCATCGCCGAGCACTACATCCCCACACCTGGATGCCGCAAAAAAAAACACTGCCACCACACCCACTCGAGCTCCACAGTAGGACCTTTCATCTACACCCCTTGCCACTTCATCTGCCACTGCACACACACTAGCCCACCGACCAGGCCCCCCCCCCCAACACACCACAGACACCACCTGAACAAAAATATTAACTTGCATGTGCCCTTCTCAACACACGCTCACTATGCAAACACACCACAGAGATTTGGGACTTCATCTCCACCCTCACACCAGACATCCTCTTCCTCACTGAGACCTGGCTTATCCCCACTTCTGCACCCAACATTGCCATCTCAATACCCAAAAGATGCAAGATCACCCACCGCGCCCACATCAACAAGCCTGTCGGAGGGCTCGCCATCATGCACAAGGAATACATCCAATGCACCACCACAAATGACGACATCACTCCAGCCATGGAGCACCTCAATTTCTGACTCCAAACAGACAGCAAAACCACCATCAGGGACACACTCGTCTACCATCCTTCAGTACCATGTCCAGCCTTTTGCAGCTTCATCACCTACTTCATTGCCCCCATCGCCATAGACTCCAAAAACTACATTTTCCTTGACCATCTCAACGACCACAATGACATTAACACTACCAACCTCTTTGACAGCATGAAGAACATCGGACTCGCCCAACTCATCCACGACCCCACGCACACTGCGGGCCAGATGCTAGACTCCATCTTCACCTCCAGCGACCACACCAGATACAGCCACACCAGGAAACTCACCTGGACTGACCACTCCATCGTCTACTTCAACATCACCAGCTCACGGACCTCCCCCCCCAGTATGCCTCACGCCCCCACCGCAGCTGGAGCAAAGTCTTAGAGAAAACATGTATCAACATCACCCACCACATCTCCTCCAACAGCCTAGACCAGAACATCAGAAACTTCAACAACTGGATCACAAACTGTGCCGACATCATCACTCCCATCGGCAACAACACCCACAGAATGTCCACCAAGAAGGGCAGCTGGTACACTGAAGACCTCAGAACTGCTAAATGACACTGTAGACAACTGGGAAGGAGATGGCGCACCAACAAGGATTTGATCGACAAGACCGCCTTCAAGACAGCCCTCACCCTCTGCTACAGACAGTTGAGAGAATCAAAGAAAAAGCCTTAGCCTCACGTATCGACTAAAGCTCCAATAACAGCAAAGAACTCTTCAACATCATCAAAGAATTGTCCAGCTTCTGAGCTGCAACAAACAGCAGTACCCCCTCACAGAAATTCTGCGACAACCTTGCAAACTTCTTCCATGACAAGATCACCAACATCTACATACACTTCAAACCCCAGCCCAAGGCCACCGACTTCTATAATGGAGCCAATTCGCCCCACAGGACACTGCCTTGATCATGAACTTGGGCCATTCAGGGACCCCAACCGACCCATGCCCTCACCAGATCTTTAACCTAGGTAAAGCCATAATCAGCCAAGTACTCACCGCCTTGTTCAACACCTCAGTTGCCAAGACCACCTCCCCCCAGGGCTGGAAACCCGCAGAAGTCCAAGCTCTACTAAAGAAATCATCAGCAGACCCCAGCGAACTCAACAACTACCGACCGATCTCCCTGCTCCCACTCCCGGCCAAAGTATTAGAAAAAGCCATCAACCAACATCTCTCCTCACATCTCTAAAGGAGCATCCTAATCTACTCCTTCCAGTCCAGATTCCGTAGCATCCAGAGCACTGAGACACAGCCCTCATCATGACTAACAAAGACATCCAAGCCCTACTCGACCCAGGAGAAACTGAGGCTTTGACCATCCTAGACCTCTCTGCAGCCTTCGATACGGTCTCCCACCTCACACTCATCACAAGGCTGCACAGCATAGGCTTCCACGTAGCCGCTCTAAGATGGATTGCCTCTTTCTTCACCGGAAGAACGTAAAAAATCCGCCTTCCTCCCCCTTCACCTCCAAACCCAAGGAAATCATATGTGGAGTACCCCAAGGATCCTCGCTCAGCTCCACCCTCTTCAGCACTTATATAGCACCTCTGGCCAACATCACCAAAACCCATGGCCTCAACATCATATCCTATGCCGACAACACACAACTCATCCTCTCCATCTCCGAAAACACTATAAAACACAACTTCCACAACTTCATGACAGACGTCTCCAACTGGATGAAGAACAACTGCCTGGAGCTCAACACGGACAAGACAGAGGTACTGATTTTCGGAAACAATAGCTCCCCATGGGACGCATTTTGGTGTCCCTCAGAACTCGACCCTACCATATCCTCACTAACAACGCTAAGAAACTAGGCATCATTCTAGACAACAAGGTAACCATGACGACTCAGGTCAACTCCATCTCCTCCTCCTGCTTCTTCATCCTCCATATCCTTTGTAAGATATTCAAATGGCTACACCAAAGCTCAAGACGCACCGTTAACCAGGCCATCATTTCCAGCTGACTAGACTACGGCAAAGCTCTCTACGCAGGGATCGCAGCTCTCCTCCTCCAACTACAGACCATAGAGAATGCCGCAGCCAGACTAGTCCTGGATCTCCGTAGATGTTCCCACATCACCCCCTACCTCAGGAACTCCATTGGCTCCCTGTACAGAAAAGATGTCAGTTCAAACTCCTGACCCATGCATACAAGGCCCTACACAACTATGGACCACCGACTGAACTTCCATCAGTTTACCAGACACCTCTGCTTCGCGTCCCTTTCTGTAACCCTCACCCCCCACATCTGACATAGCAGATGAGGAGGTTGCTCCTTCTCCTACCTAGCAAAGACATGGAACTAGCTACCCTTTTTCTCTATGGACCTCCTCATCTCTTCAAGAGTTGCGAAAGTCCTTGAAGACCTGGCTATTTGGCTAATCAACTGGATGCTGCCAGCGCCTGGATATCCTCACAGTTGACCAGTAGCACTCTACAAATCTACTGATTGATTAACCCCTACACATTCTAGACAAGTAACTCATGGTTAGCAAACACCCTCTATCCCTCATAGACAAGCACATTTACACTCTGTATAGCAAGACCTGATTGCAATAACCACTTAATCAGATCTCTCTACAAAGGTCTGCTCTTTTCTCAACACCCTCAGCTTTGTGCTTCTAATTGATACTTCTAACTTCAGATTCCTCACTTTAGACAAATCCTCAGGCACCAGACTTTTCTTTCAGTGTTCCAATGTGCTGCTTGGTGGCAACATGCAGCTCCGTACAACCCAGGAATTAGAGAAGCATAGCCACCCCTAGGGCTGATGTCAGTTCCCATCAATCTGCAGCTTCCAGATTGGATCTGCAACTCCCCACTCATTTTCTTCAGTCTTTCGATGACTTCTAGAAACAAAATCCAGTATGCTATTAAACCCACCCACCCAGTGTCCCCACCCAACATTATAGGCTTAAAACTATGCTGCGACTGAGAAAACAGATGTCAGCCATGGACCCCGCATGTGATGTGGCTGGGCTCAAGCCAGGACTCAGTCACAAAGTCATGCAACATGCACTCAAAGGCCATCCAGGACCAGTAGGTAAAGCTGTATGTTGCCTGCTTCAAGTTGTAAGTATGGAATCCATCTCACTCTGAGGCCGTCCTAATGAGCTGTTAACGGAGTCCAAGCACAAACATAGGTAAGCGAAGCTGTGCTCCACCCTTTCCTGCCGCTCTCAACCCAAAGAGAAGGTTTGAGGGCGTCATGATGTGAGTCGTTCACTTTTGGGGTTTCCAGTCATGGAGGCGATTCCTTAGCTGATTCTGATGAGCCAGACGTTCCCTGGTCATTGGCAACACTGCAGTAGATAGAAGCCTTGAAGAAGGACATCTACAGATTTTTGGTGCTTCAAATTCCTTTTGACACACCTTTGGACTCCAAGGTATACTGGGGCCACCAGTCTGATAATTGCCGGCAGATCAATCCTCAGAGCTGTCTAACCCTTTGGGACCCACTTTAGACCTTGCACCCCCACAGGTGCTGGCTTCCACTGTGGCTCTAGGACCCTTCCACTTAAACGTCAGTACCAATGCCACTGGCAAAGTATCTGAGATTGATACTGATGTCAGACACCGAGCCGGTTTTGGCTCAATCTCAACTGATGTCACTTGGTGGGATTACAAAAGTACAACCGTTTTTCCTAGACCTGGACTCAGTCCCAGTTCCTCTACAAGGATGTACACGCCAGCAGAAACTCCATTATTTTTCTTGCTCTGGTTTAGATCAAGAGACAACCCAGGATGTGTAGATGATGATCATGGTGGTAATGGGGTTGGCTTTCTTGCCCCTCACCGCACAGATGTCACCATTTACATGGATTTGCAAGAGGCCAGTGGGCTTGCCACCTCTTCTGAGACAGGGCTTAACTCGCTACTTTAACCACCAACATAAGAAACGGCATCCTTTGCAGTGGTGGTCTGGAGGGCAGCTGAGGTTCTGGATTTGCAGCTACCCTCAGTTGAAACCAAAACAGGCGCACCGGCAGACATTTTGCAGCCTCGGCTCTTGCTTCCTTTTAACAAGGCCCTCACCAATACCTTGATCGCCACTTGGTCAAAGCCATGTTTCTTGCCCACCAGTAAAGATACAGGCTTCACAGTCTGTCTTCTGGTGATCCTAATTTTCTCACCAAGCATCCTACTCCAGAGAACCTAATGGTTGAGCCCTCAACCAGTAAAGTGAATCACATTTAATTTCTAGCAACTTCTGTGCATAGATAATCAAAGAGGATTGAGGCTTTTGGCAAGCCTATGTTTTCCTCATGGCCAGCAAGGTCATGCTGGTGTTCCCGGAAATTCTTTGGCTCAAACAATTCATGATGAGCAAGATGGTACTGATTGCTTATGGAGGGCACTTGGCACCAGTGTTGTACTTTGTCAATACGCGTGGATGCTCTCCACAGGATTTCCCAGTTATATGCAGGCCTCCCTCATGGATATAACCTTTGATGTGTCACGCCTTTACGATGAGAAGGCAGACTCTACTCTGGAGTGCTTTAAGCAGAGCCATAGCACGATTCTTAGGTCGGTTGACCCCTGTCAAGCAGTTTCTACACTAAGTCAAAAGGCTCAGTGAATATTCCAAATGGCTGGCGTATAGGCAGAGACAGCCTCCCTAACATGTTCAGCAGAATCCCTGTCCTTTCGAGGCTGTGGACGTGGATCTATCAGGCAGTGTGCAGGCCAGGATGGGCATCAGCCCTCTCATTCCCCTTCCCCAACAGCCACAAAACCCACTTTATTTTTCAATTCGTGACCCATACCCATCCATTGGAGGGGTGTCAGGATTCATCATTTCCTCCCAGGGTGGCGATTTATCATACCCAACTGAAGGGTCTTAGTTCAACATGGCTGGTCCCTGGCCTTCCTTTTTATTTTGCCAAATATTCCCCCCACATCAGAGCGAATTTCAGAAGAGCGCTTGCCCATCCTGCTGCAGGAGGCGTGTGTTACTTTTCATGGGTGTTATCGAGGGGGAGCTCTTGCTATTTCCTTGTGCTGAAGTAGGACTGGGGTCTCAGGCCTATGTTATGTTAAACTAATTTATAAAGCGCAACTTATACCCGGAGGTGTCTTGGCGCTGATCCTGTAAGCAACTATGGGTGGGAAGAAAGACCTACTGATTGAAGAGCCAAGTCTTCAGAAGTTTCCTGAACTGGGATAGGGAAGGAGCTGACCTGAGATTCAGAGGAAGGAGATTCCAGGATGCGGCTGCTCGCACCGCAAAGCTGCTACTGCCCCATTTAGATTTTTTTAAATCTAATGGGACTTATTCTGAAGGAGCCTGCAGATCTTAGGTTTCTAGTTGGGATATACCATGATAATGCTTTCTTCAGAAAGAAAGGTCCAGAATCGTGGAGGGCTTTATAAGTAAGACTAAGGGCCTTAAACTTCTGTTTTTGACTCTCAGCCAGTAAAGGTCGTTAAGAGCGGAGGAAACAGAATGGTGCCTAGGCAAATCCAGTAGAAGTCTAGCTGCAGAGTTCTGAAGGATTTGCAATTTGTTCAGGTGTTTAGCTTGTAGGCAGATGTAGAGGCCATTGCAGTAGTTGATCTTGGACAAAACCAAGGTGGAAATAACTGATTTCCTGACTGACCAGGACAGGAAAACTAATATTTTTTGAGTATTCTCAAGGTATTGTAAGAGGAGGAGATCACTTCGTTGATTTGATTGCCTAGAAGTAGGCGATCGTCGAGCCAGATACCTAGACTCTTGGCTTTACTGGTGGGAACAGGAATGGGACCCAACTCAGCTGGCCAGCAAGGAGCAGTCCAGAGAAGGGGGATATTGCCGAATAAAATCACCTTGGTTTTTCCGGCATTAAGCCTAAGGCGGTGTTTGTTCATCCACCCATAAATGGATTTCATGCAGTCGTGGATATGAAGACGTGTGTGGTGGACATCGTCGGAGGCCGCTAGTACAATTTGCGTATCATCCGTATAGGAGGTGAGGGAGAACCCAAAAGATTCAACCAGTGGAGCCAGATCAGTGACGTATATATTAAAAAGTGTGGGGCTGAGAGAGGAACCCTGCGGAACCCCACAGGGCAAGCGGAGAAGGCATCAATGTTAATTGTGTTTTCTCTGTCCGATAGGAAGGATGAGATTAGTTTCAAGGCCAGATTTTTTATGCCTATTGCTTCCAAACGGAGGATCAGTGTAGGGTGATCCACCGTATCGAATGCAGAGGACAAATCCAACAGGTTAAGTGCGGCTGCCCCCCCTTCGTCCAGGATGAATTTAAGCTCATCAGTGGCCTTGATCAGGGCAGTCTCAGTACTGTGTTCGGATGTAAATCTGAATTGAGTGTGATCCAGGCAGTTAGAGTCCTTAATATACTGATTTAGCTGGGTATTCATCACCTTCTGAACAATTTTTGCATGGAAGGGAAGTCTGGAGATGGGTCGATAGTTGGCCGGGTCTTCGGGGTCCAGATTCGTTTTTTTCAATAGAGGCAGTATGGAGGCTCTTTTCCATTGGGATGGAAAGATGCCTGTTCTGAACATGTTGTTGAACAGGTTTGAGAGATGGTCTGCCATTCTGTCAGGGACCATCTTTATAACTGAGGGTGGGCAAGGATCATCCGGGGAGCCGGATTTGGTAGTCAGGATAAGCTCCTTTATTTGTGATGAGGTGACAGGGGAAAAAGACTCTAGGCCAAACTTGGCCTCTTCATTATCGGAATTGATGTCCATCTTATCTTGTTTGACCTTCAGCCTCCAAATGCTTTGCTGCAGAAGGACAAATTCAAAATGCTCACACAGGCTCAGATCCTGTCTGCTCTGGACCCAGGTGACTGGATGGTATCTTTGACCTGCAGGATGTATATTTTCATATACCTGTCCTGCTGTCCCACAGACATCTGAAGTTTAAGGTGGGCCAGAAGCATTTTATGTTTGTCATGCTCGCCCTCACCAGCACCCCTCTGGTGTTCTCATAGGTGATGGTGGTGGTCGCTGCTCGCCTTCGGAGGTCGGGGTTGACAGTTTTTTCTGCCGCAGCAACTGCAGTTGAAGGCGAGCTTGCCACAGATTGTCGTAGACCATCTCCAGATGATGACGAACCCCCTGACTTTGTTGGTGTTCATTATCTATGAGAAAAGGTTGCACTTGACTCCTCCTTGGCACCTGTGCTCTTGACTCTTTTTGACATGGGAGTAGAAAATTATCTGTTGGGATAAATGCAATATGTTATTTGCTACATATTGCTCCGTATATTAAAAATGCCAATTAATATATGCTAGACCTGAAAATACTGTTATATGTATAAGAAATGCTCAATTATGAGATCCATATGACTGAGGAGATTTATCCCTTCTGTACAAGATAATTCATTGTTGTCTGGAGTTTACTTATTGATATATATTGAGTTCATGCTGAAGAGGTATTGTTGTACGTAACAAACGGCGTCTCAGCAGGTAATATTTATAGGCAATTAAATAAAATACAAAATAAATTGCAACAGAACAGAAGCAAGGAGACATAAACTTTAGGAAAAAAGCGATTTGTATTTAAGAGCTACAAATACAGATTGTATCTGAAAGAAACACATAGTGATAGATTCCTTACCTTAGAATACCTTTCGAGCTATTTCAGCCTTTCTCAGGCTCCCTGATCAGCCCTCTCTTTTCAAGTCCCCTGTTGTAAATAGGTTTCTTAAAGGCATTACACACCTTTTTCCACCTATTCCTTTCGTGATGCCTCAGTGGGACTTGAATCTGGTTCTGACATACTTGATGTGCGATCCCTTTGAGCCCCTCCACAACTGTCCTCTTCGTCTTTTAACATTAAAGACTGCCTTCCTGGTGGCCATCACTTCCGCTAGGCGGGTGAGTGAGCTCCAGGCTCTTTCTTGTAAGCCTCCTTTACTTTCCGTCCATCCGGACAAGGTTGTGCTCAGGCCCCGTCCTTCCTTTTTGCCAAAAGTGGTTACGGCCTTTCACATTGGGCAGACTATTACCTTGCCCACCTTTTTTCCGCATCCTTCCAGAGAGGAAGAGCGGCTCCACCGTCTGGACCCAAAACGTGCGCTTTCTTTTTATCTCAACCGCACACAGCAGTTCCGGGTGGCTGACCAGCTTTTTGTTGGCTACGTTGGCACCAAGAAAGGTCGGGCGGTCCATAAGAGAACCATCTCCCGCTGGGTTGTCTTGTGTATCAAAGCCTGTTACTCTTTGGCTAAAAAAGAACCTCCGGTGGGGCTGCGTGCTCATTCTACCAGAGCTACTGCAGCCACTACTGAATTGGGACGTGGTGTCCCCCTGCAAGACATCTGTCAGGCAGCCACGTGGGCCTCGCTGCACACGTTTACTAAACATTATTGCCTGGACAGCCAAGTCCGGAGAGACGGCTTCCCTTGGCCGTTCTGTTCTCCGTGACTTTCTGGTGTGATCTTAGTTCGCAGACCCACCACCTGGGTTGGTATTGCTGGGGTATCTATTCTAAGGTAAGGAATCTATCACTATGTGTTTCTTTCAGATGCACAAGTTACTTACCTTCGGTAACGATATATCTGTAAGAAACATTAGTAGTGATAGATTCCTTACCGCCCCACCCATCCTCCCCGTTCTGCGAACTGATTTCTAGGGTTACGGTCATCCCTTTCAGGGCCCTAGTTTCAATGCACCAGTGGTCAGTATCTTGCATGGCTCTGCGTTCCTGGCGCGGAAAGTTGTGTACAGAACTGACGTCAGCGCGCGTGGGCGGCGTCTAAGTAGCGCCCGCGATGTCATCTCGGCAACCACGACGCCAACGACGGACGCGGAGCCGCACGACGCCCCTACCGACGCGCAGGGGTACTGCTGACGAAAACTTTCCGGATCCAGTCTGACGCCTGGGGATATTCTAAGGTAAGGAATCTATCACTACTAATGTTTCTTACAGATATATCGTTACCAAAGGTAAGTAACTTGTGCATTAGGTATATCAGCACTATTACATTGTATATAGGTGTAGTCCAAAGAAAGTGTGCACAAGGTGCTCGTGTAAAGAGAACGGCACAAGTGAACATGTGAAGAAGTGAAAAGAACCATCGAAAAGGAGCAATAGTATTTCAAATTGGTTACAAAACATTTGTAATGAGAGCACAATTAATGAAGAACATGTTAAGAACCAAAAAACCCCAAGGAATACGCTGAATGGTCGACAGCGTTTCAACCTGTTTGAGTTTCAGGCCATCATCAGGACCGTATTACATATAATTCTGTAGTACTGTAAATAAACAAGGAGCCTCCAATGTGAATGGGAAGGTGAGGCGTCATCAAGTGCTCATAAAGTTTTGTGCGCACAACTGGGTAATATGGAGGTGTTCTAATTGATCAAGTAGATAGTGTGTGAGCATTCAATCAATTCAATCCAGTCAATCGGATACCGGTCCGATACACTGAAGCCGAAGAGTTGAGTAAGCTCTGGCTAGTTAAAAAGCAACAATTCAGGCAGAGGGGGCAGAAGAGTAGTAGGATCCGGGAACGGTCCCAAAGTTGCAGGCTCAATTGTACAAATCTAAGGTGTGCTCTTCCAAAAGTGAAAATATTTGACGGAACGAGTTCCATGTCTGTGAGTGTAAAATTGGATGGTATGTATGGGATGAATGGTATGCATGAAATTTGTGTGCTTTGTGTTTTAGTGGAAGAGGGTGAGACATTTCTCTTCCATTTTAAATTTTTGTATTAGGTGCTGTTTCTTCAAATACTTGTACTAATACGATAAAATAAAGACAAAAAATATGGATAAATTCTGGATAAAAGAAATGTGTTGTGTTGGACTCTGTTTTTTGGGCAGTGATTTGGAGGTGGTTTTTTTGTCCGGTATTCTTTCGCAGGGGGTTCCACTCATTGGAGCTATCCTGGACCGAGTGTAGTTTACAGCTTTCGCTAGCTGCATTGTGTCCAGGACATTTCAGCCTCACCTTAGGATCTCGGTGAGAGCAGCTCTGAGGATTCTTGGCATGTTAGTCTCCTGCATCCTCCTTATTAGCTTCGCTAGGTGGAACATGTAGGCACTGTAATGGAATCTGAAGTTCCAGTGGGGCCAGTAGCAAGGAAATCTAACAGATGTTATCCAGATCTCAGAGGAGGCTGGCCATGATCTGCAATGGTGGCAGCTTAAACTCAGTTGGCCCAGTCGAAAGACACTCTCTTCCCTGCCCATAGCTGATGGTAGTGACGGACATGCTCTTGCTGAGCTGAGAAGGTCATCTGGGGAGGTGGAGATCAGAGAGCTCTGGTGTCTGATGGAAGTCTGGCTCTATATCAGTTTGCTGGAGTTGCGGGCCATTTTCTGGCTCTGAAGGCCTTCCTACCGTCAAGTCATCAGTTTGGACCCAGAAAGTGCAGTACCCGGAACTTCTAGGCATGACCATTTGTTCTCCAAATAGGCTGCCACTTTGGGAGGATCTTCTGTCTCAGCAATAGGGCAGGGCCATCCACCCAAATCTTAACAATGTACACCTACATGTATGGAGATTGAGCAGCGGCAACTGATTGTGTTTGATCTGCCAGTTGATGTGGCAGATGTCATTCTGGCCTCAAGGGGTCCTTCCATGAAATCAGTTTATGTTGGGTTGCTGAGATAAATTTGTGGCCTGATCCTTCACAAGCAAAGCTGTAGGCACTATTAAATGTTATTTGTCATCCTTTCCTGCTTTTCTCTGTTTACCAGACCAACCGTCCATATTTAAATCACAAACAGTTGCGCTCTGCACCTCCTGACTTTGTGATTACCTCAGCTCGTCACAAGTGTACCCCTGGCACTTTCAGTGCAACCGTCACACTCAAAAAATTTTCTGGACAAGTTGGTGCTGAGGACTCGAGCAGCATTCTTGACTAAAATAGGGACTCCCTTGGATGTTGGGCAATCTTTCACTCTACTGTGCTCTCCCTTACCCCATGAAAGAGGACTAGAGGCTACATCAGCTGGACCCAAAAAAAGATTTGAACTTTTACATTGATTGTACCAAGGAACACCATGTAGATGATCAGCTTTTGGTGTGGTTCTCTAGGGCAAAGAAACAAACCGGTGTGCAGAAGCATAGGTGTCAAGGTGGATAGACCTTTGCGTCAAGATCTGCTGATGCACTGGCCAAGAAGCTGCCCCCTGATGGTTGGGGGTCCCCTTCTTCCAGGCCGAAGGCTACTGCCACTGCTTTGGCTCATGGAGTGCCTATCCTTGACATCTGCCAGGCTGTGCCATGAGAGTCAGTGCCCAAGTTCATGAAGCATTAGTGCACCGACAGTCGGGTCTGATGATAAAGGTACTTTGCACGCTAAGTCCTGTAGGACATTTTGTCTGAGTCCAATTCACAGACCATCTACCAGGGTAGTTACTGCTTTGGTATCTTTTCTAAGGTAAAGAATCTGCAGTGAGGAGTATCTATTAGAGGAACAAGTTACTTACCTTCAGAAATGCTCTTTCTGGTGGATAATCTGACTATCCACAGATTTATCACTGCTCTTCCACCTCCTTGTTCTTTGTAGTGGCTTTGTTTTAACATCTAAAATGTCCCAAGTAAAAATCAGCACAGAGGTACCAACAATTTTTCAAGCTCCACATCTGAGGGAGCGGAATGGGAAATGCAAGGAACAGACGTCTGGGTGCCAGGGTGGCACTTATATGTGGCTCTGCTCTGTCAATTCTGGGGCAGTACGAAGCCAACACAGAGCCGTACGGTGCCACCTACCAGTGCATAAGATCACTGCTGAGGAAATGTTTTCCAGATCCATTCTAGTGCCTGGGAAATATTCTAAAGTAAGGAATCTGCAAATAGATAGAGTAACCACCAGAAAGAGCATTACCAAAGGTAACTTGTTCTTCAGGCAGTTAAAAATGCATGCTCTCATTAAGGCTCATTCTATACAACCCAAGGCCTTGGCATGTTTCTACACCTAAGAGTTCTCAGACAGCAAATTCATGAGCAAAAGATAGAATCTGATGTAACTGAGGTATCTGCTCAAGGAAGGTATCAAAGCCCTGAGCACAATCCATGCACTGAAAAGTCATCAAGAAAGCTAACACTAAATAAACACCTTCAACGCAGTTACAAATAGAGAAAAAGTGCTTTTCAAAGCCAAAACAGAATTGTCTCAGGTGCATTTCATGGCCTAAATAGCCCTTTCTTTGTTTCTAGTCTTGTTTTGGATTATTTGAATTGTGGACCACATAGCCACTGTCTTACTGTTTATCTTTAACAACTTCACTGTATGAAGTCTTACAGCTCAGTGACCTATGCATTGGTTATTGTAGTACATCTAATAAATTGACTGTAATTCCTTATATAAATGTTGCTCTTTTTGCAGCTCCTCAAAAGACGGTAGGCCAGCTGGTCTGAAAGTAGTTCAGATTTCAGAATTTCACTCAGTGTGATTGCTTCGGAAAGCCATCAAGCACTGTCAGTCACACTGTGAATCCTCTAATGCTATGGTTCTTAACCTTTGCACTTCTGTAGACCCCACTCAATCATTCTTAAGCACCTGGGGACCCCCACCAAATCATAATTGAAATCCAGGAACTCCCACTGAGTCATTACTGGAATCCAAGGACCCTAGCCTAAGCATTTCCTATGATTTGAACTGCAAAACAATGCCCCAAATAAATACAGAAACAAGCATTGATACACACATTATGAAATATTGTATTTCATTTACAAATATTAAAAACATCTCAGTTTTAAGAGTAAGGTTGGAGCTTCTCTAATTTCAATAGAGGCCCCTCATTGTTTATACTATATTCTGTTTGACACACTCCCGCAGCTTCCATGAGTCATTCTGAGGATACTAAATTAATTTTTAGCCTTCAATATCAAATTACTTCACATTTACAGAATAATTTAAAATATTCAATTGTACGTTTTGCTTTTTTATTTATATACAATTTATTAGAATGTTAATATATAATTTTCTAACCAGTATCAGCACCTTGATCAGGCTTTGCGGACCCCCAGGGGTCCGTGGACTACACGTGCAACGTGATCAGCTTCATCAAAAAACAAATACGCATAATCAGGAAGTTCTAGGACTTAAGAATTCAGCAACTAATCTGCCTGTACCTTCCCAGAATGAACCCAAATTGACATACGTAATTTTGCTTCCTTGACTCCCTTAAACCACCTCCTACAAAAATGCTGTACAAAAATATTACCCTTTCCTCAGTACTGAAATCAATCTCTGGTAGAGCACCAGGAACATTGCTAAACCTAGAAAGTGCTTCCTCATAGAAGACACCATCCTTGACACCCTTGAAATCAGATTGAAGCTTTCTCTGTAGTAGAATGTCAACCTTAACCATGACAATCTTTCCAAAATCTGCCAAATCAGCTGCCTCGTCTTCCTCAGCCAGACTGTTGAAAAGACTGTCATAGATGAACTAAATAGGCAGATCAAGTCCAGTGCTCGCCTACAGGACTACCATTTGGTCAGGATACAAACAGTATGCCCTTATACAGCTTACATCGAATTGTTGCTTGAAACCCTCTTTGTCACGGCCAGTGGCACCTTGTGTCTCCTCATTCTCTTGGTCTTCAGTTGCATTCATTACAGTCCACCACTTATCCCTGCTATATAGCCTACTTCACATGTGGGTGTTGGCACCTTCCTGGAAGTGTTTTCTTACCACATAGCCATGCAGATACCAGTTTGTCTCAATGCACTTCGTGAGATCTGTTGTGTGCTAGCCTGTTGTGTGCCTTCCTGTCCCCTCTCATCTTCAATCTCTACATGCCATCGTGTCACCAGGAGAACACCAAGATACACGAAATGCACAGATGACAAGTGGCTTTGCTTGAAGATATCATCTGGCAGAGAATCCAGCCACCTACAAAAACTGTTGTGCCACAATCCAAATCTGGATGTCAGGGGCCTAGTTAGACAGTGTGTATTGATTGCCAATGAAACAAGGAAGCTGAAGTACACAAATGTCTCACAGCAATGAACCATGATGGTATCTCAAACCAACTCGGCAGTAGCACAAGTCCCATTCTTCAGACACATCTTCAGGACCCACATTGCTAATAAGATCGAGCTAGCCTGGTAACAGCTCTTGCGCCTCTGCAAATTCAAAGTGCATCTCCCAGAGCATGACGTCAGAACACACCGTTCAGCCCACCTTGACTGCGGTAACACCCTGCTTTCCTTTTAAAAAAGAAAAACACAATAAAATGTAACAAGATCAAAGTGATGAATATTGGATAAGGGGATCAGAAAATCTGATTATTTTTTTAAAGAAATTATTTTGAAATGCCCATAGGAATAATTGGGTCTGTGTTAGTGCAGGTGTGTCATCAGGAACAGGCACTGGAGACCTCTCTTGCAGTAAAAGTCCACAAACAACAATAACCAGTGAAAATTCCTTCCTCTCAAGTCAGCGACCTTCCAAGCAGATACTCCAAAATGCTTTCTCTTGTTGTTCTGGTCTGACTCCAGCCGCAGATTCAAGACGGAGACAGACCTCTCCATCTCTGTTTTTTGCTACACACGAGAGTCGCACATTTTGAGAGTCCCACTTTTTTTCAAATGCTGGATAACTTAGTCCCTCTTGAAGCGTGCAGGCAGTTGTTGGAGCCTTCTTGTGTACCAGGACATGATCTGCAGTAGCTGGTTTGCTAAACTACTTTTTCCAGCCACATCTTACAGCTCAGATCCCTGTCCCAGCTGGTCTGCTGATTCTTCTTCCAAGATGTCTTGGGTTGCTTGTGGTCCGGTTCAGGGAGGACCTGGCCTGGCAGTTCAGGCTAGACTGTTCTCATTGGAGCAGGGTCAAGAGTGATTTGCATATGCCTGGGTCCAAACTGAGGTCCCATGGTGTGCAAAATAACGATGGACTGGGATGCAGCAGTGAGTAATTACCAGTGGCTGAGATGAATTAATACATAGCAAACAAAAGGAGATGATGGACGGAGCGCTGAAACTTTTCAGACACTCTCCCCCAGTCACTTTTAGATCTGGGTTGAATCCATCATCGTTCTTTAGCTCACTTCGCCACCCCAGTTCAGACCCAGCCATATGCAAATCAGTCTTTACCTTGTTCTTCATGGGAACAGTCCAGCCCGAACTGCCAAGCCAGGTGTTCCCTGGACCGGAAAAAGCATCCTGGGACTGGTTTAGGGATAATACCCCTCATTAGCCAGGCTAGCTTGAATCCAGTGGCAAAGTGAGCTCTTTGGCGAAAAAGCAGATTTGTCAATGGAACGGCTTAAGCAAAGTAGGGCCACAGCACTTTCCTTGGTTCTTTTTCCCCCCACCAGACAATTCTACCAACACTTTTTCCCTCTCTGTGGTTACAGTCGAGGTTTCAGTTTCACCAAAGCCAGATCCCTCTGCCAGTCCAGCATGCCTTTCAGTCCTTTCATACCTAAGGCTCCAAAAGAAAACACCAAGGACAGCAGCAGCAAAGTGCAGCTCAGTCCTCCACCCCTCTATTATCCACAACTACAAAACTGCTTTAGTGTGTCTTTGTCAGCACACAGACACTCTGTCTGAAGCAGGATCCGATATTTTCTCCAAGGTAAGCAAACCATCATTCCAGGCTAGCTGGTCCGGAAAATGGTACGTCAGGCTATGCCCTCCAATTTCTTTCTACCCCCTTCACCTTCCAACACCATCAGAGTGACTGACAGAGGACCATCAGTCTGTCTTGCAGCTGGAAGTGCAGACCCCTTTGGCCAAAGAAGCCATAGAGATAGTTCTGCCCTTGGAAGTAGGAACTAAGTGTTAGTCCTGCTACTTCCTGGTGTCGAAGAAGGATTGAGGACTTCGTCCTATTTTAGATCTTCACCCTCTCACCTTCACCCTAGCCATTGATAATAGCCTCTAGCACAAATCCCATTGTGTTTAGGTGAATGTGCTTCAGAGCATCTTGATGTTGCTCCCAGATGTCCATAGCAACTAGGTTAAGTGCAACACAGTCCTCTTGGGTCCCTTCACCCATAGTCCACACATTAGCTATTATGGTTCCACCAGATACAGGGTATTTTACCTCTCAACCTCTTGTAAAAATGTCCTTCCTGATGAATACTTCTAACCCTCGATAACTGAGCTTGCGACTATTCCACCAGGCAACAAGCTGGTTCTGAAAACTCAAAAGGTAGTGTCATGTGGCTCTCGAAGTCACAAGCGGTGCCACATATAAGTGCCACCCTGGCACGATGATGTTAGTTCCTTTCTTTCTGCGCCTTCAGACGTGGATCCGGAGCGCTACTTCTCTCATTTTTGACAAGCCTTTTTTCCCACATTTCTTTGTTTTTGTTTTTTACCAATGTGCAAGGGAAGTATGAATATACTAATTTGTCTCACAGAATAAGGACGACAATTTGTATGCAGAATTACAGGATGCCTGTGGTTTGGAACATTCCGTGAAGATGGACTTGTCTATCTCCTTGGCCCTGCCACAGGGGAAAGTGCTTTCTTTGCCATGGTTATGCAAAGGGCTGCAGAGGTCCTTAATCTGCAGCTCCCTACCACAGAAGTCAAAACACAGGTTTCTTCACCTTGGCTAGGTGCCTACTGAACCTTTCCTGCCATTCAACAAAGCCCTTACAGATACCCTCATGGGCACTTTGGCAAAGCCCCTGCTCTGGGCCCCCAGTGAATAGGCATGAAGCACGCCGCCACAGACCAGTTCAGAGCATCCTGTCTGAACGCCTGATGCCAGAGCGTCAGGTGGTCGAGGCATCAACCAGCAGAGTGAACCCTAACACCTTTCCAGTGACTCCTCCTGACTGTGAGGCCAAAGGCATGGATACTTTTGGCAAGGGCATGTTCTTTTCTTCTAGCTTCGCTTTATGCTCAGTCAATGCCAGCTGCCTCTTGGGCTATTACAGCTAGGCGTTATGGATGTAGTTGGTCAAATCACGCGGGCAAGTACGTAGGTCCAAAAGGTGTCTTTAGCTCAAACCATACAGGATGGCTGGAAGGTGGCAAAATTTGGTATCTTGTCTGGACACAGCCTATTGATTGGGCTTGGCAATGGGCATGAGTGTGCTGCTTTGGCGCCACACCTGGATGTTGTCTACAGCCTCTCTAGCGATGTCCAGGCATCAATAATGGTTCTCCCCTCTTTGGTGTGAAAATTGACTTGGCTGTGGAATGCTTTAAGTAAAGTCGTGCCACAGTGCATTCTTTAGGACTGTCTGTCCCTACCAGACAATTTCCTCAACAGTTTCACCTCTTTCGTGGTTATGCCAGAGGCTTCCAATATGGCTACACAACAACCTTCTCAGCCATTTCAGTGCAGAGGCAGCATCTCCCAGAGACAACAGCCAGGGCATCAAGGACAAAGTATAGCTCAGTCCCTCAGCCTCTGGCAACCACAAATGCAAAATCACTTTAGAGGGTCTGTTCTGGTATCCCAGATTGTCCAACGGGGCTATGCCCTTAAGTTTTTTCTACCCCTTTGCACCTCCCCCTGACACCCCCCCCCCGACACCCCCCCCCCTATTAGCACATCTAATAGAGAAGCACAAATCAATTGTTTAGCAAGAATTGCAGACCCTGTTCACCAAAAGAACCGTAGAGAGGGTTCTGACCTCATAAGTAGGTACCAGGTATTACTCCCACTACTTACTTTTTCCGAAGGGCGATAAAGGCCTTTGTCCTACATTAAATTGCCACCCTCTCAATGTCTTTTTGTGGAACAACAAATTCAAGATGCTCACTCTAATATAGGTTTGTCTGCCCTGGATTTTGAAGACTAGATGGTAGCATTGGACCTGCAGAAAGCGTGTTTCCATATTCCTGTCCTGCGCACGTACAGGCGCTATCTGCGGTTCTTCGTGGGGCAGTAGTAATTTGCTGTGTCCTCTGGCCTCACCAGTGCCCCTCTAGTGTTAGCAGACATCACAGCATATCTTCGGAAGTCGGGGTTACAGTCTTCCCCTACCTGGAGGACTGTCTGTTGAAGGTGGACTTGCACTAAGCAGTCGTCAACCACTTCCAGACAGTGAACCTCCTAACATCATTGGGATTCACTATCAACATGCCAAAGTCACATCTGACTCCTTTGCATACGCTCCCCTTCATTGGTGCCATTCTAGACACAGTGCAGTTCATATCCCCCCCACCCCCGCAGAGAACAGGACATTCGGGGTATGATTCTGATGTTTCAGCCTATATCCTGGATCTCAGTGAGGGTGAGGGTGAGGGTGAGGCTGTTGGGACTGATGGCTTCCTGCATCCTGTGGTCAAGCATGCAAGGGTGGCATGTGCAAGCTTTGTAGTGGGATCTGAAGTCCCAGTGTGCACAGCATCAAAGTGACCTCATCGATCATGTCTGGATTTCAGAGGACACTGCAAAAGGCCTGCAGTGGTGGTTGCTGGACCGAGATTGGGTCAGTGGCTGACTCCTCTTATTCCCCTCACCCAGAGCTAACAGTAATGACCGATGCATCACTTCTGGGCTTGGGTGGGCGCTTGGGAGAGGGGGAGATCATAGGCATATGGTCTCTGGTAGAGACCTGTCTCCACATCAACCACTTGGAGCTGTGGGCCATTTGTGCGGTGTTGAAATCCTTCCTACCCTCCATCAAAGGTAGGCTGGTACAACTGCTTATTGACAACACCACCCCCATGTTGTATTGCAACAAACGGAGAGATGGGGCAGTGGGCCTTGTGTCAGGAGGCACTAAGTCTCTGGAAATGGCTGGAAAATAGGGGCTATTCCAGATGGTTCGCCACCTGGCATTTAGAGCAGAGCATACAAACTCAGCTGCCAGTGTCTAGCGAATCACAAATGGCACTTACAACCAGAGGTGGTGTAAGATCTTCCATAAATGGGGAGAACCTTTACACCATCTATTTGCCACTGAGAACGTGCAATGTTCTCACTTTTGCAATTTTGAATTTGAGGCGTCGCTCCTTCGAGTGGAACCTTGGACACCAGTACACCTTCCACCCGATACCTCTCCTACCCTGAGTTCTGAAGATCATCAAGAATGACCGGGTCCTAGTCAACCTAGTGGCACTGGACTCAGCAAGGAGAGTGTGGTATCCCGAACTCTTGGGCATGAGCATCTGCCCTCCGATCAGGCTGCCTCTTCAGGAGAAGTCTGTGAAGTTTTTCTTCCCCTTAGACAGGGATTGCTTCTCCAGCCCTTTGTTAATCCTGTTAGTTAATCACTTGTCAGCCAACACTGCATATTTCTTTGGATCCATCTCTGTGAGATATAAATGATATTGCCTACATGAGGTTGAGCGCTCTTTCATGTGTTGCTTTTTAACCATCAATTGATTCAGGGCACGAAAATTCTTAGCCACAATTTCTCTGCATTACTCATTCCAATCACAAAGTACTGAGTGAAACCAAGTCTCAAATGGTACACCATCCGTTTGCTTACTGTCCATAAACCGTAGCAGGTATTGAGTTGACTTCAGACCAAACCTAATCAGAGCTTTCTTCATCACTCCTACACTATTTTCTCAGCTTCATGCATCCTTCCAGTGACTGCTGTTCCTTACACACGTAACTGACTCATGAGATTTTCTGCAGTAGACACCTCATCCTAAGCCTGAGCCTCACAAGCAAATTCAGAGCTCACAAACCATTCCAAAATATCTTGTCCTTCTACAAAATGTCCACTGGCTCTTTTTGGATCCTTGGCAAGAACTCCTGAAGAGTTTAGAGTGGAGTTGTTTTCCCCAGATGTACCTCTCTCTGTTGCCATCCTAAGATGTTCCTTCTGTAGAGCTATCCTCTCTCTCTGTAATTCCCTCTCATTTTCCATTTCTTACCTTTCTCTTTTCTTACATTTCTCTTTCCTGCTCTTCAAGCTCCCTCTTTTTGATTCTTTACTCAAACGCTTGTGCAGTTGTAGTTTTCTTTTACACAGTAACAAACATGAACCACTGATTCGTGATAATACCTTGGCTTCCTGAATCATTTTCCAGGCATAGGTAGAACTTAGTGTGATCAACATGCATCTGAAATTGCAGACAGTGTATATAAATTCTATGTGCAAGTGGGCACATAAAAATGTTAAATAACATGGGTGAAGGTGAACCCCCATGGAGCACTATTTTCTTCTGAAACCCCATAAACATTATGGTTTAGCTGACTCAATCTTAATTTGTTGACTGAGGTTTTGAAGGAATGATCAATTTTATTACTGTTCCTGATATTGCTGTTCAGTCTTTCAGTCTTCAAAGCAAAATATAATCCACTGGGGGGGGGGCTGCAGAGAGTTATGGAGCATCAGAAGTGCCTGATGACCTTCATCCAGGGAGATGTGATGTTTTCCAATACCGTTTGTCCCACTTTTAATAGTCTTGAGTCATAGCTGGCAGTATCCGAATAGACTATAATTTCAGATTACCCTCATGCTGTCTGATTTCTTCCTGTTCTACGATTTTGCTAGGTAGTAGGGGTTTGGGATGCCCTTGAAGTTTAGTAGCTCCTTGAGGTCTATCAATGTTTTCCCGAGGTGGAGGTGCTACATGATGATTCCACTCCACCTTACTAACCACTGGGTAGAGCTAACAACAAGCACTGGAGATGGGGTTCTTAGATTTCTGTAGCGTCATCTGCACATGGGTGCACCCACAGAATCGTATTGATAGCCCTAAAAAGGGTTGGAAAACAGGTGACCAGAATGTGCTTGATTCCCGGATGCAGGACCTTAAAACACACCCACCTTGGAAGAGTAACACTGGCTCCCTGTGAATGTGAAAATTAGACCAAAGCTCTCAATGCTGTGCACAAGGGGTGTTCTGTAGAGGGTCAGGATATTCATAAGAACACCCCATTTCATTCCCAGCAGATCCCTTTTCTTGGTGACAGCACACATAATTAAACCACAAACCTTCACCTGGATTAGGTATGGATACATGCCCTCAGAAAGCCACTGATCTCAAGCAATGGGACAGGATCAGACTAAACCTGCTTCAGGAAGCTAGAGCAGTTGGCTCATATACCAACTCTGGTGCTCTGTAGTAACCGGTAAGAAATGCCCAGAACCAGATTTTTATAAATATCAGTTACCTAATAAAGCATAACTCATCCATTTCCCTTTAATGAATTTTCTCTGAGAGTGCAAAAGGCGTTGTCACTCATATTTTTTGTCCTGGAGCAATTTTGTGTGACATAAGGAGCTCCACATTTCTGTGTGCCCCTTCTGTTATACCCATGATCAGGCACAAAGTTGCTACTCGTGCAGTACAAAGACCATTACTTGTGAATGGTTCTTTGTAAATGAATCAATACCATGGCCCAGTGACTGCACCTTTTATAATATATAATATGCGCAAGGACAGAAATTCCCTGTAGGCACTTGCTAAGAGTGCAATTCCTATGTTGTGGCACACGCATAATGTGCATCCATCCCCAGCGTGCCCTTTGGGAGAGGTCTCAGATGATCTTGCGGATGATGATAATCAAAGTGTATCTCTGCCCTTAAAGAAGTCATGAAAGTGTAGCGAGTCTGTCACTCTCCCCACCGTTGTTGAGGCCTCCACGGTTCTCTTGAATGGTAGGGTAAACTGCAAACACTCAATACAACACAATCTTTTATGCAGGGCATATCACTCAGGGAGGGAGACGTGTATGCATGTGTGCTGAAACCATGGCCATACTCTGCTACTTTAGTCTGACCTCTGTAAAAGCAAATTAGTCACATTCATACAGCCCATCCAAGGGAGTTGCTTGTTCACTGTTTGTTTTAATGATGGAAATTAATTTGGCTGTAGGTCTTAAATATCAATGGTAGGTTGAAATTGTAAACCTTTTGTGACTCTTATTACATGTGCTTTATTGACTCCGTTACATTCTAAATTATTTGAATAATTTGCTTAATGTATTTACCCATGCAGACTAAAGGCAAAGTTTGTGTCTTGAGTCCACAAAATGAAAATCCTAATTTGGAACTGAAATTATACGAAAAGACACCAGCATCTAAACAATCTACCCCATTGTCTGTACCTGGTAACCAAAGTGGATCTCTAAACTCTGGTAGTTGGATAGCATCCTCATTCAGGTATTTGTATTTTCATATTCTGCCATTCTTTTGCTTAAAAAGACACAAAAGGGCTATGGGTAAAGCATTTAAATAAATAAAGGAAATAACATATTCTTTATTACGTAAAAAATAAATAATGACTGTTTTATGTAACTGTGTCTCTAGGGATGAGCATTATCACTAAGATTTCATTTAATAGTTGGATTTATTTCTGATGGATACTTCTTCCCACAGCTTCCTCGCTTTTTTAATATCCCTAGGCACCAGACTGAATGCTTAAATACTTCACACAGCTGTGGTTGCCAGTGCCTCCAAGTGGCTCCATAACATACCATAAGGCTCCAGCCATACCCATGTATCACTTCTGGATGCAATACCATGGGCTTGTATAAGGTGCCACTATGCTCACTGGTATCAGTTTACTTTTTTGATCCCTTTCAGACTCGCACTCTGAGCTCCCTCTAAGCTGCAGACTCTACCAAATACTTTTTTTCCTTAACAAAGTGAGCAGTGCCAGCTGCCTAATGGGTTGATATACTAATACCTTTGGGACCCTGTCACTCCGGTACGACTTGCTGTACTGGAGGACTTGGGCGACACCCTTACACAAGCCATTCAGGATGGCTGTTATTCACAATTTGGTGTGCGTTAGATACTACCCATTTCCTTGGTATGGACATTGCACTCATACCCTTCGATGGCGCTCGCCTCTATCGCGAGAAGAGAGATACAGCCCTCAAGTGCTTAAAAGACAGCAAGGTCACAGCACACTCTTTGAACCGTCTGTTCCAATGTGTCAGCCTCACCAGCAGTTTGACCCCCTCCGGGACTATGGTAGGGACTTCCAGTACTGCGACCACTCACCCATACAGTCAGCCCAGCAGACCCTAAAGCCATTTTGTGGATGAGGCCACGTCACACACAGACAGCATGGGCAGGGAGGGAGCAGGCCAATACCCAGCCCCATCAGCTGTCACAACTGTAGAACCTCTTTAATGTGTCCTTCCAAACACGCAGCCACCATGCCGGAGGCCGGATCCGGAATTCCCTCATAGGGTGGCAAGTTATGCCCTTCCATTTATTTACACCCCACCCCACCACACCTTTCACCATCCTCAGGATGGATGATGGAGGACAATCTGTCAGTATTACCGCAGGAACTGCAGGCCCTTCTGGCCAAAGAGCCATAGACCGGATGCGAGCATCAAAAGTGGGAAATGACTGTTACTCAATCTGCTTTCTGGCTGAAGAAAGACAGAGGCCTTTGTTACATACTAGACCTTCAACTTTACAATGCCTTTCTGCAGAGGTACAAGTTCAACATGATCATCTTTGCTAAGGTCTTGTCTGCCCTTTACTCTTGAGAGTGGCTGGTAGCATTGCAATAACAGGGTGCTTATTTTCACATCTCTGTCCTGCAGGCCCAGTTTGCCGTGCTCCTTTTTGGCCTTACCAGTGCCCCTCGGTGTTCATTGAAAATGACAGCGATGGGCGCAACACATATTTGTTGGTCAGGAGCTCAGTCTTCCCCTAATGATTGTCTGCTGAAGGTGGGCTCGCCCCAGGCAGTCGTCCCCCCCACCTCCAGACTAGGGCGAGCCTCTTAACATCATTGCAGGGTCAATATCAATATGCCAAAGTCACACCTGACTCCTTCTCAGACACTGTGCAGTTCCATGCTGTCCCTCCCAGAGCGGAGACCAGTGCATCTGATAGAGACTTCTAGCCACAGATTCCTTATCTTAGAATTGTCCTCAGGCGTCTGACTGGAACTGGAATTGTTTTATGAGCAGTACCCATGCGTGCCGGTAGGTGGAGATGTTCAGCTCTGCATGGTGTCGTATGCACCAGAAGTGACGTGCGTGGTGCCTATATAGGCGCCACCCCTGCACGCAGACGTCCGTTCTTTTATTTCCTCACCAGTCAATGCAGATCTGGCGAGAGCTACCCCCAGTCACTTTTTTACTGTCTTTTTAGGGTCGAGCATGCGTCTCGCTGGCGAGACACTATTGTATACAAAAAGGGCTTGGGAACCCGCCCATTGCTTACCATTTGTTGGCTTCACATCACTCTTCTTTACAGCCTCCTTAATTGGCTAATGCAGGCAAAATGTAATTTCCGGTCATTTCTGTGGAGCAGGGTCCAAGCAGATTCATTCAAGTTAATCAGTTCCCGTCCGCTGCTCCCTCGAGATTGAGTTACTATTTCTTTCCCCCTTCCTCTCCCCCTGCCTGCTGCCGACTCTGTAGGGCTTGCACTTGGAACTTCACATAATAGTGGAGCCATACAGGTGCTATCACTCATGCAGTTTATAAATCTCTCCCCCTACATAATGCTCACCATAATGCATCTTCCACAGCAGAATGAGGCATAATTACATCCATTGCTGATATTGTGTGAAATGACACCTTGAAAAGTAATTGTTTTTCTTTTATATAAATATATTGTAAAGTTTGAACTCGACTCAAAAGTATTGGAGCACTGTACATGAGCACCACTTGCATTACACAAAGACTCATACATTTTCATTTTTTTAGACACAAGAGATTAAGTGATTTGCCCAGAATCACAGGCATGTTGAGCTGATTCCAAGACTCAAACCCGGTTTTCCAGTTCCAGAGTCGGCAGCTCTGGCCGTTACGCTACATCCTCTCCCCTGTTGTTTTGAGTGCGTTGATGCTTTAAAGTTCATGATGGGCTATCAGAGAGGCCAGTGTTTCATCTGCGTCTGATTGTGCACAATGAAGCATCTACTGGCAAGGCCGGCTTGATGGTGAGCTCTCCCTCCAGGAGCATGAAGCCTCCAGTTTGAAGGCAGCCTGGCTGTAGTGTTGCAGCAGTGACTGCTTCTGGGGGGGGGAAGGGGTCTTCTGCTACTTATAGCAACAGAGATACCCGGGACAACCTTTAAAACATTATTAGTATTGCCTATATCCCCGCCAACCCTCATACCAATACAATGATATATTCTCATTGTATCAACTCTCTCGTAGGTTCTGCTCCCTGTCAGCACCAGCTCTACACCAATACAATGCCATGTTCTCCACATACAATCACAGAGCAGCTCGCCCTTCCAATACCAGTATCTGATAGAGACTTCTAGTTGTAGATTCCTTACCTTAGAATTTTCCCCAGACGTCAGTCTAGATCCGGAGATTTTTTCATCAGCAGTACCCCTGGGCGTCGGTCGGCTCAGCGTCCGCTGTCGGCGTTGTGGGCACTGGAATGATGTCGCAGAACCTACACAGACGCCCTTGCATGTGACACCAGTTCTTTCTTTTTCTGCACCAGCCTAAGCGAAGATCCAGAGAGAGCTACCCCTTAGGCATTTTGTGGCTTTCTTTTGTTTTGTTACATTTGTCGAACTTTTTTCTGAGTCTTGGACTCCTGGTGACGTCAAGATGTCTCCCGGTTTCAAGCCCTGCGACTCCTGCAACAAGGCTATGTCCTTGACAGATCCGCACCTTGTGTGTCTCTAGTGCTTGGAGCGCAACCACGACCCGAAGTCGTGCTCCGAGTGCCGGGCCATGAATCTGAAGGCTTTGCGGGAGCGGTCCCAAATGCTGTTGGATGCCCGGCGCTCGGCTCCACGTCTCTTCTGTTTTCAGTTGAGAGGAAGGTCTCGAACGGTCGTGGAGCCCGCACTCTTCGTCCCATTCAAAATCTTTGCGTCGATCCGGTAAGCATAAGAAGAAGTCGAAGAAGCATAGGCGTTGTTTGACTTGACCCCATTTGTCGGCCGACACGACGCTCTAGGCCTCTATCGCCAGGGCCTCTTTCTGAGACGACTCCACGCCTCCCACCCTTTCCGGGAGCAAGAGAGTCTCCTGTTCAACTGAGACAATTCTGTAAGGCCTTGCACCTCATCTTTGGGCAGTCCGACTTCACTGGTGCGCCTTTGGGCCCTGAGGAGTCAGTTGGGGGCCCAAGGCCTTCGGCGACTCCGGCCTTGGAGGGCCCCCTTGGATCAGTTATCAGATCTGAACCGACGTCGGGCATTCCACCTCGACCTTTCCCGGTGGCGACGCTCCTGACGCCGACCATGCCTCCGGTCGGTGTCGACCCCATCCTCGTCCCCAATGTGGACACAGAGCCAGACCGACGTCAATTCCGATTCCGGAAGGGACTTTTGTCCCTGTGTTGATCCCTTGTATTGATTTTGTGCCAGGAGGTGGTGAAGAGGACTGGGAGGAGCAGCTGGTCCCTTTAACTCACTAGCTTGAAGACCCCATGGACTGGCGGATGGACCTGAATGAGGCCAGTGGGTTGGACACTTCCCCTGACACTGGCTTGCTTTCTCCCCCTACCGTGGCTACAGAGTAGGGGGCTTCCTACGCAGTGGTGGGGAGAAGGGCAGCCGAGGTCCTTGACCTCTAACTCCCTTCGGTGGCGGTCAGGACAAACCTCCTGACAGGTGCTTCAGCCTATGGCTTCTACCGCCGAACCTCTTTTGCCCTTTAATGAAGCCCTCACTGATGTCCTTCTGGGCACTTGGTTCAAGCTCAGCACAGGGGCTCCTGTGGATAGGACAATCTACCGCCGCCATCGCCCCGCTGCGGGCGACCCAGCATTCCTTACTCAACACCATTCCCCTGAGAGCTTGGTTGTCCAAGCCGCATCTTCCAGAGGCACACTTCCTTCTGCGCCCCCGATAGGGAATCCAAGAAGCTGGACCATCTTGGGAAGAGGATGTTTTCTTCCTCCAGCTTGGCATTGTGGTCGGTGAATACTGCTTGCCTCTTGGGCTGATACTCCCATACCATCTAGGATACGGTTGCGCAGGTGCTGCCTCAGTGCCCGTAGGAGACCTGGGCTGTTCTCTCCCAGGCAGTTGCCTCACCGACTCACTGGGCAGAACGGTTGCCTCCTCAGTAGCATTACGAAATTACGCCTGGTTGAGGACTTCTGGCTTTTCAGAGGATATCCATTCTACTTTGATGGACAGGCCCTTTGACGGCACTCGCCTTTTTGGCGACTCTGCACTTGAGCACTTCAAGGAATCTCAGGCTACAGCCAAATCCTTGGGCCTCGCAGCTACTACCTGTCCCCCTCAGTCTGCCTTTCGTCCGTTTCATGGCTACGGAAGGGGCACCCAGCCACTTCCTGTCCAGCCCAGCCACAGAGTCAAGCAAGCTGCACAGCCACTACGTGGCCGTGGTCATAGGACCCAGCGTCCTCGTGGGTCAGGGAGCCAGCAGGCGGCCAGTCTACCCTTTCCCCCACTGCCTTCAAACCCTCCTAGTCTGACGTTTCAGGCCCATCATCGGCCATTCGAAGGCAGGATTCGCATTCACCTCCTCTGCTGGCAGTCCATCACGTCAGACAGGTGAGTTCTGCATATAGTCCGAAGGGGCTACTCCCTCCTCTTCGAGACTACCCCTCCCTCCATGCCACCCTCCAGGGACTGTATGTCGGAGGTTCATTTGGCGCTTCTCTGCAAGAAACGTTATGGCTCTCTTGGCCCAGGGGGTTAGAAGTAGGACGTGGTTGTTATTCCCACTACTTTCGGGTGCCCAAAAAGGACCAAGGCCTGCGTCCTATCCTAGGCCTCCAGTCCCTCAACTTCTTCCTTTGGAAGGAGAAGTTCAAAATGCTCACTTTGGCCCAGGTCCTTTCTGCCCTCGACCCAGGACACTGGATGGTAGCTTTGGACTTGCAGAACTCTTATTTCCATATTCCCGTCCTGCCTGCCCACAGACGTTGCTTACGGTTCATTGTGGGCCACGAGCACTTTCAGTTCACTGTGTTCCCCTTTGGCCTTACCAGTGCCCCTCGGGTGTTCATAGAAGTGATGGCGGTGGTTGCAGCTCATCTGCGCAGATCAGGGGCACCAGTCTTCCCCTATCTCAACAATTGGCTGTTGGAGGCGGACTCGCCGCAGGCTGTCATCTCCCACCTCCAGACTGCGGCGGAGCCCCTGCACTCGCTGGGGTTCACTATCAACGTGCCGAAGTCACACCTGACTCCCTCAGATGCACCTTTTCTTCGGAGCGATTCTGGACACATTGCAGTTTCGGGCCTATCCTCCCGAGCAGCGAATTCGGGATATTTGGGCTATGATACTGATGTTTCACCCTCTATCCTGGATTTCAGTGAGAATGACCCTGAGACTGCTAGGCCCCATGGCCTCCTGCATCCTGCTGGTGGATCATGCCAGATGGTATATGCGGGCTCTGCATTGGGACCTGAAGTTCCAGTGGGGGCAGCATCAGGGGAATCTTTCTGACTACATCCAGATCTCGGAGGAAACTGCGCACCAACTGCAGTGGTGGCTAACGAACCAAGATTGGGTCAGAGACAGATCCCTCTCCCTTCTCCAACCAGATCTGACTGTGGTGACGGATGCGTCACTCCTCGGATGGGGCGACCACCTGAGAGAGGCGCAGATCAGAGGAGTCCGGTCTCCATATCAACCTTATGGATCTCCGGGCGAATAGACTGGCACTGTAGGCAATCCTTCCCTCTCTCAAAGGGAAATTAGTGCAGGTGTTCACGGACAACACCACCGCCATGTGGTACTGCAAAAAATAGGGCAGGTGGGGTCTTGGTCCTTTTGTCAGGAGGCTCTCCGCCTCTGGCCATGGCTGAAACATCAAGGCATATTCCTGGAAGTTCAACACCTAGCTGGTTCTCTGAACACCAGAGCAGACAAACTCAGCCATCGATGCCTGGTCGATCGCGAATGGCATCTCCATCCCAAGGTGGTGCAAAGTTTCTTTCAGCAGTGGGGAGAGCCTTGGTTACATCTGTTGTTCCTCCGAAGAGAACGCGCAGTGTCAGCAGTATTGCACGTTGGCGCTTCCAAGGCGGCGCTCACATGGCAACGCTTTTCGTCGCAAGCGGAGGTTCGGCCTTCTCTACGCCTTTCCGCCCATACCACTTCTGCCCATAGTGCTCAGGAAGATCAAGCACGATCAGGCTCAAGTCATTCTTGTGGGTCCGGATTGGGCAGAAAGAGTCTAGTATTCCGGCCTTTTGAGCAAGGCCATCGATCCTCTGATCAGACTGCCCCTTCGGGGCGATCTTCTGTCGCAGCAGCAGTGGACTGTTCTTCACACGAACCTGTCCAGTCTCCACCTCCTTGCGTAAGATTGAGCGGCAGCAGTTGACATCTTTCGGCCTTCCTCCTGAAGTCTCTCATGTCATCTTGGCAGCCAGACGTCCCTTCCCTAAAATGGTATACGCCTGTAGATGGGTAAAAAATTTGGCATGGTGCACAGCAAAGGCTGTTTATCCTCTTTCTGCCCCTCTTTCAGAGGTTCTCTTGTGCATACTTTTCTTCGGCTCAGCAGGGCTCTGCTTTAGGCACCCTTAAGGGTTATCTTTAGGCTATCTCTGCTTTTATGAGACTCCCAGATCAGCCCTCCGCGTTCAAATCTCCCATTGTCAATAGGTTTCTTAAGAGCCTTTGTAGGAGGCTCTCTTAGTAAATGGTGCACACTTATTTAAGTGATGCACCTTGCACTAATCCAGGCAACACCTATTGTGATTTTAGAGGTCTTTGATAACCTTTGAAAGCTCTCAAAGTGGTAGCTGTAGAGAGCAGCCTTCAGGCTTATCTTGAATGAAGGAGTGTTAAATAGCTTGTTTTGCCAGCTCTAATCCTGTAGTGTAGGTTAAATGAAAAAGAACCACACAGTGTATATAGAAAATATGTCTATTTATTACACAACACTCACTAACACATTGGTATTTCTCCTACCCGGAGATATCAACACAAATACACAACAATACTTCAATTGCAAATAGGTAAGTAGCACAAAATACAGTGGTCTCCAGGGGAAGACCAAACCATATACCGAAAAAGTGGAATGCGAACAGCGACCGAAGTCAGGACTCAGAGGAGCTGGGGACACAAGGAACCACCCAAGATAAGTACCCAGGAACCCCACGGAGGCTGTGTGCAGAATGGAAACACAGCTGCCTGCTCAATAGATGTCAACAAGAAAAGCGCGGTTGCAGTTTTTAAGAAGGACCCTTCCCAGTGGACCCTGAAGAAACCCAGTGGAAGACAGATGGTTGGAGAGTCAGCCCACCCGAGGATACCCCAGGAACCAGGATACCTATACCAAGGAAGCCAGGTGCAAAGGTGTGAAGTGACTTCGGAAACCGCTGTAGACCACAATGGAGGACTTCAGGAAAGATGCCACTGGAGAAAACTGTGCAAGAGTCTGGTGGAATCCAAGGAGAACCTGTAAGCAGTGGGGACCGAGTCTATGCCATTCAGAGGTAACCAGGAGGCACGGAAGAGCAATGCCCACCGATGTCGCATGGCTCAGAAGTGTTGACAGTGACCTCGTCGCTGCAGCTGTGAGGACCAGGCAAGGAAGACCAGGAGCTGTGCACGAGCTGTCCCACATCGGAAGTCGAGAACCAGGGGGTCGGTGTCCTGCGGGAGCACCAACAGGCCTTGGCAGCTGCAACTAGCGTGGAAAACGAAGCAGGAGCAACGTTGGGACCAGCAAGGTCCAAGGGACTCACCACTAGCAAGGGAGTCAGAGCAGGTCCCAAGCAAGCAGGGGAGCCCACTGGAGCAGAAGACGACCCTCAAGAGGACCCACAGGCAGAAGACACAGGAGTCGCAAGAGGGCCTTGAGCAGCTCACCAAGAAGGAAGGCCCACGGTGTAGAGGATACGGGTAGGACGCTGAACTTGGCAGGAAGAGATGCTGGAGCTTCTTGTAGCCCGAGGATCTCTGGAGTGCAGAGCCAACATACCTGGGCAACGGCAAGTCGATGTGGTGCACAGGGGTTCGGTCCCAGCGGTTCTGACGAGGGATACTGGCATCAAAATTGCAGAGAGGAGAGGTCAGGCCTCAAGGGAGTTGCAGAACCACCACCTGTGTTGCTGAGCCTTTCAGATGCAGGGGAGTGACTCCTTCACTCCAAGAGAGATTTCTTTGGGTGTCCTTGATGCCCACAAGTCTAGTGAAGATCCTGGACGAAGCACAGGCATAGACGATGAAAAAGACCTGCAGACAGCGAGACCAGGAGCAGCAGCAGTCTTAGTTCTAGACGAAGTCCAAGTGCCCAGACGGTCAAAGAGTGACGTGGTTTGTGGCTTGAGTCTTGTCCCACGACGAATCTAAGGAACCACCCACAGAGTGCCCTAGGGTTGGAACGACTCAGGGGTCCCTCCTAGAGGAGGGGCTGGACAGAGGGGAGGATACTCCCATGTGCTTTGTCCAGTTTTGCGCCAGAGCGGGAGCCAAGGGATCCCTGAACTGGCTCAAACTGGAGTATGCAAGGAGGGCACCAAATCTGCCCTTCAAAGCAGTCTGGTGGCGCTGGCAAGCGCCCCCACCCCAGCCTTAAACGCAAAGTCCTGTCTGGGAGGTGGTCACACCTCTTTGTGACAGGAAACCTATTGTTCTACCTTCCTCTGCTCAAGCTTGGCTCTGCATCAGGAGTGCAGAATCATGTCTGTGGTCTGCAGCAGCACTAGCTTCCTCGGCTGTTACCCGTAGTACAGGGGGGGGGTACCCCAAGGGAGCCCCCCCAGTACATGGGATCAGACTTCCACCACTGGAATCAGTGTTGGGGTATGATTCCAGCATGTTTGATACCAAACATGACCGCGTTCGGTGCAGCCACTATATAGTTAGACATCTCGTAATGACTGATGTCCACTATATGTATTAAAATGTCTGACCGCACTTACAAAGCCTGGAGAATCGAGGGGCACCCTCACACTTATAACCAAGCACCTTGCCCTCAGGACTGAAGATCCTGCCATAGTGGTGACCTATATGTTTGAAGTGCAGTGACCTCCGATATAAGGAAACGTATATCTGTTGTGAGAGGTGCAAGCACCAACTCACACAGGCTGCATTGGCAGGCCTGTAGTCACAGTTTAAGTCGACTCCCATGGGTGGCACAATACATGCTGCAGCTCATGGGAGACCCCTGGTGTATCTACGCCCTGGGTACCTTAGTACCATATACTAGGGACTTACAAGGGTACACCAGTAGCCAATTGTGGATGTACACGAGTAATTACCATGGTCAATTTCTCTCTATGACTGACCTGTACTTATCCCTAGGAGTCAACCTTTTGCTGATTACAGCTTTTGGATGATCCAGTCTGGCTGGAACAATGTGGGGCAAGTGAAGGTGTGCCAGTCTTGTCCCAGGTCTTGCTTTGCCCAACAGAGTCCATTTGGGGACTGTCACCTGCTACGGGTAAGAGGGATCCCTCCGATTGCTGAGGGCTATCCACTTGGCTAGTACTACTAGGCTGGGGGTCCTTAATCTGTGGATGAAGGGATTCCTCTTGGTAGTGGGCCCTATGTGGTCCGCTGACATCCCTGGCCTCTGCAGCACCTGGCTGGCTGAGGCTTGGCAGAGAGGGGCAGGATACCTGCTTCAGACTTGGTACCTCCTTGGAAGACTCCCCTGCCCCCAGTGGCTCTGCCAGGACAGGCCTGACCTCCTCTGGGGCAGTCTCTTCACAAGGGGCAGGATCAGTTTCCTGAGGAAGCTGACCCTCACCTAAAGTCTGGTGGGAGGAGGACTTTTCTTCCTTCCTTGTGCTCCCTGGTGGAGCAGGGTGGGCATTCTTTCAGGCTCCACTGCTCCTGGATTTCTCTGTTGGACTTTGGCCCTAGGGGTCACACCAACTTGCTCAGGGAGGCCTATCAGCTCTAGATGGGCCTTAAGTTCAACTTCAGCTTGAGCTGAAGTAGAGCTTTCTAGATAATTGCCCAAGAGGCAATCTACAGGCAGGTTTGGGGATACTGCAACCCTTTAAGGGCCAGTTACCCCTCCCCAGCTGAGATTGACTATGGCCATGGGGTGATCTGTTCTAACACCGTCAGTATTGGTCACCTGGTACATGTACCCAGATAGAAGCTGAAGAGAGGACACAAGTTTTCCTGTCACCATGGTGACACTGGCCCCTGTGTCCTTACAGGCTACAGCTTTCTGACCATTAACCAGAGGCTCCTGTCTGTACTTGCCCAAGGTAATGGGACTTAACAGTAAAAGTAGCAAAACCCATGCCACCATCACAGACTAAGGTGGCCTGTCTGGGGGATCTGGCTAGGCCAGAATCCACTCAGTACCCCATGAGAACCCAACTACATTTTTGGGTGCAGTACTACTACTGGGAGTGCTACTGCTAGGGGCACTAGAGGGTGTAGTAGTAGTATTAGTAGTAGTAGTGGTAGTGGTGGTGCTAGCCTTAGGGCAATTAGAGTCTTTTGCCTTATGGCCTTTCTCTTTACAGGGGTAGCACCAAGGTTTCTTACGAGGAGAGGAGGAGGATTGGGACCCACCCCTAAAGGAAGATTTTTGGGGACCTTCAGAGGACTCTTTCTTCTCTTTGGACTTTTCCCCACCTTCCTGTTGGGCCTTGGAAGAATATTTCTTGACGATGGTTATGACTGACCCTAACGCTAAGACCGTTTACATTTAGAACAAACCCCCTAAAATGTTCTGGAAAGTGAATAATCTGTATGGCGCCCTAAAGAAGGAGGTTGTAAACCATTTTCACCACCTAAATGTGGGTTGGGTGTGACAGCCTGTTGAGTCCCCTAGCCGCGATGCAACAGAAGAAGGAATAACTACCTCTCTGCTGGATCGAGAAAACTTGATTTGGGGACTGGAGTGGCTGAGATTGTTTGAGTGTGATTGAATGGTATGTGTGACAAGTGTTTGATGTGAGGGGGTTGTGATGATGAAGTATTGCTTTTTATTCTTTCTTTAATCTGTTTTGTAATGTGGTTAGCTAAATAGGAATGATTTGATACTCTGATGTAACCATGCACTTTGCACGCTGAAGTTATCAATGTCATGTGATAGCACAGTGTATTTTTTATGAGTTTTTGACAAAAATACAAATTAATGAAAACTGTTTAAATACATGTGGGATCAGTGACTTTTGTTTGATTTATTCACAGTGGGAGGAAATACAGGTCTAGCTGCAATATATTTTTTATTAATTGCTATGTTTTCTCCCCCATTTCCCGAACCTGGATAAGTGTATCGGGGGCCCTTTAGTTGCCCCCTCCTCTTAGCGCCTGACAGTTGGATGTCTTAACTTGGGCACAAGTGGGCTGTGAAGAGGAGACAGGGCCAGTTAGCTATGGCTGGATGTTTTCCATTTTATCAAGGCAAATACCTCTAGCTTAATGGTGGATGCCCTAATATTGCTCTTTTAAAAAAAAACTTTTATTTAAAAGAAAGTCCCCATGTCAGGAATCACTGAGAGGTCATGTAGAATATTAACATGTTAAACAGGGACGCCTTCTAGATGAATCGAACTATTTACATTCTGATGGACACTTCTAACCACATACTCCTCATCTTAGAATATTCCCAAGTTGCCAGACTGGATCCAGAGAATTTTTGTAGCAGTGCTCCTGAGCTCCTCCTAGTGGCATTGTGTGGCTCCATTTTAGTTCCATACTGCTCGGAAGTGACGGAGCGGAGATGCATTTAAGCACCACCCCTGCGTACTAATGACAGTACTTTTCTTTCCATGTCTATGGATCCAGAGCTCTGCTCCCAAATTTGTCCGTTTTTTGACAGCTTCCAAATTGTTTCACAGTGTGTTAGGGAATGATGTCTCTTCTGAAAATGACAAATAACAGGATTGAAGCTGTGCTGTGACTGTATGAAGCAGATATCGGTCATGAACCCTCAGGAGCTGTGTCTTTAGTGCCTGGGCTCAGGAAACAACTCCAAGTCATGTTGCAAGTGCACCCTCATGCACATAAAGGCGTTTAGAGATGGAAAGGCAAAGTTGCATGTCGCCAAATACAAGCCTGTCTCAGCCTTCACGCACATCTCACTCCAAGTCACAAGTCCAGTCTCTGTCCTGTTCCCAGGGTGGCTCGTATGACCATTCAACTTCCCACTCAAACTCTCTTGGTAAGTCAGAGTACACCCAAACATTTTAATAATGATGATGGTGAGGTGGGTGGCTTGCTCCCCTAGCATCATACGAATTATGTATTATACTTTTATTTACAGAAACATCAGTGGGCTTAATACCTCTCCTGAGACAGAGCTCGACTTGCCACATGGGCCATTAACTGAAGAGTCCCTCATTTGCTGCGGTGGTTCAGAGGCCAGCTAAAGTATTAGAATTACTGCTGCCCTCCATTCAGACTAAAACAAATGTTTTAACCGAAGTTCTGCAGCCTGGGCCAGCAACATCCGATCATTATGTCTGTTACATAATGCCCTCACAGATACTCTGATGGCTACCTAATTGAAACCATATTCTAGCCCATTTGTAAACCGAGATTGACACCTTTGGCATATGTATGTTTTCTTTGCCAGCTGGCAATGATCCGTAAACTCAGTCTGTCTGTTGTGCTGATACACAGATGCCCTTTGGGACGTGAAGAGTGCAATCTTGATCACAGTTCGGGAGTCTCTCAAGTCCTCTTTTACCCAGATGATTCATGATGAGCAGGACTTGGCCAAGTACTTACTCAGGTCTGAATGCCAGAGATTTCCCTCGCAGGGCAGTGTGTTGTCCTTTGTAGACATTCCTTGATGGGGTCTAGTGGGTTCCCCAGTGATGTATAGGCTTTGCTAATTTACATGCTCTTTGATAGATCTCGTATCTTTGGAGAGAAGGTGGACTCTGCTTTGTAATGCTTTAAAGGCAGTTGGGCGTTTTCCTTGGCTCCACCTCCTATTCTACAATGGACAACAAATTGATTTAGTTTGCCCTCAGCAGCGCATGCCCAAACCTATGGGTGGCATGATCCAGCACTATTTCCTGCGTTGACAATTCATCACGTCTTGCAAATTGTATGTCCTACTTTTTCTCTCGTCCTCACCCACCGTTCCTCCCACACCATAACTAGTTTCGGACGAGCACATGTCCATGTTGCAACAGGAGGTACTGCTGTTGCTATCTAAAGGTGCCATAAAAAGGGTACAGGACTCTGAGAAAGGCACGGGTTGTTATTCTTGGTATTTCCTAGTCCCAACAAAGGATGAAGCCTCAACCTGTCTTGGACCTGTGTCTATTAAAAACCTTTCTGCGGAAGAACAAATTCAAAATGCTCACGCTGGCCCAGATCCTGTATCTTGGAAAATGGATGGTATCCTTGGACTTGCAGGATGTGTATTTTCCTTTATCTGTCCTGCAGTCTCTCAGGTGTTACTTGGGGTTCATGGTGGTCCAGAAGTATTTTCCATTTGCCATATTCAATTTCGGCCACACCAGCGCCCGTTCTCACTTTGTCACACCAATGCCCCTAGGCTTTTCACGAAAGTGATAGTAGTGGTTGCTGCCCGTCTTTGGTGGCCAGGAGTCCCTGTATTCCTGTACCTCGATGACTGGCTTTTGAAGGCAGACTCGCCACAGTGAGTCATGGACCACCTACCAACAATGGCGTTTGAGTTTCACCATAAATTAGTTCCACCTGATTTCCTCTGAGGCTTCCATTCATTGAGACATTCAGGGATATTATGGAGCTCAGGGCTTTTCCTCCGCAGCGACGAGTCCAGCTATCAGCATCCAGGCCTCAGTCGTAGCTGACTGACTGCAGTTTGTCCTCTGCCATTCTACTCTTCTTTTCCCTCCTGGAGCTAACAGTGGTGATGGGCACATCACTTCTGGGTTGGTGAGGGTCACCTGCAGGAGGGTGGAGATTATCAGACTCTGGACTTCTGTAGAGGGGCCGGCTCCAAAGCAGTCTACTGGAGCTGTAGGTCATTCTCTGGCTCTGAATGCCTTCTGGCCATCAATCAAGGTAAGGCTGGTTCAGGTTCTCCCAAATACTACTGCCATGTGGTACTGCAACAAACAGTATGGAGTTAGGTCTTTGGTCTGGTGCTTGGCAGCTTTGCATCTCTGGAGCTGGTTGGAGCTTCAGGACTTCTTTCTAGTCACCAGCCACCTGGCAGGGTCCCTGAATGCCAGAGCGGATGAACTGAACAGGTGTCATCTGACAGATCACAAGTGGCTCAGGGCTCTTCCTGGTTAAATTGTTTAGCCGAGAACACTCAGTAGAAGGCGCATTCTAGTTGGGCTGGAACAAAGGACTCAGGACTCCTTCCAGCCACGTTCTCTTTTGCTTTGAGTTCTAAAGAAGACCAAGAACAACCGGAGCTAAGTCACCCTGGTGGCACTTGATTAGTCCAGGAGAGTGTGCTACCTGAAACTCCTGAGTATGAGCATCTGTGCTTTGATCAGGCTACCACTTTGAGAGGACCTCCTGTCTCAGCAACAGGGAAGGTTCCTTCACCAAAATCCCCGCAATTTTCTCCTCCACGCATGAGGATTGAGTGGTGGCAAATAACTGCTTTTGAATTATCCCCTGAGGGGGTGGATGTCGTCCTTGCTACCACTCAACGAAATCCATTTATGCTAGCCACTGGGACAAGTTTCTAACATGGTGCACAGACCCCTTACAGGCAAAGCTGTTTGTTTTGTCCCTAGCCATCAAGGCCTTGCAGTGGGCAATGTAAAAGGTCTATTTGTCTTCCCTTTTGGTCTTTCAACATTTGCTAGACCAACAGTCTGTAGTAATGAGGTCCACGCAGGAAGGATGAAATTCAGGAAGCTTTATTGAAGATAGTTACATGTAGATAGTTCCAGTACAGCAGGTAGTTAAGTTCTGTAGAGCAGCCCCACCAGGAGCACCCTGCCTGCTGCTCAGCCCATTCTCAACTGTCACTTCACCTCACAGGCTCCCAACATTCCGAAGCTCATCATCACTCCAACATTTCATACAGCACACAGCACAAACACACTAGCTTAGCAGGAGGTGAAAATGGCATAACAGTAACATGGACAGGATACTACATATCCCCTTTTCTTATACAACAGAAGCAATAGTCCAATACCTGAATATGATATAACAATAAGAACCCAAAAGAGGAATAACGGAGAGATCCACAGAAGCAACAGAAGAAGTAAAGAAGATGAGGACAGATAGGAACGAGCGAAGAGATAGGTGGAGGAAAACTAAGTGGAAGCAATGGGTAAGTATACACAAATGGAAATGACCCATACTCTTCAACAATGAATTACAAAAGAGAAGAAAACAGTAAAAAGGCGAAAGAAACAACAAGTTAGCAGAAAGACATACATGCACCAAAGACTACCCCCAATCACACCCACTGGCCAGGCAGGCAAGCAAGGAAGGAAAGACAAGGCACGACACGACCTAAACACCAGCCTTACACACAGACACACAAAGATGAGAAGGAAGGATCTCCTCCTAAACCAGGAAGAAATAGAATGAAGTTACAATAAGGGAAAGGCTGGGGACAAGGAAGACTAACAACCAATGTAGTCCAGATACCAAGGATGAAAAGAATATGTGACATCACAAGGAGAACTGGACAAGAGAGAAGACAGAGAAGATGAGAAGCAAATACAATGAGTATAACTTATCCTCCCCCATTTTCAAATTGACAATATAACAATATAAGAATAACGTTGCGTTTTCAAATCGACAATGTAACATAGTATAAGAATAACATTGCGAGAAAATAACAGCAAATGGGAGAGAGACCCATAAGATGATAGCCCGTGTAAGGACAACCCTCCGTGACGAGGTCACATACTGTGAAAAGTAGTAATGGGACTAAAACCCATAAAACACGCCATGTGTGATGGTAAAAGTGTAAGAGAAGATGGGAATAAAACCCATAACCTACCCCTGACATAAGGGAGTAAGCTAATGTGAATGGGACTGACCCCAAACAGACACACCCTGTGTGAGGGTAACAATGTAAGAAGATGGGACAGAAACCCATGACCTACCCCGAGACGTAAGGGCGTAAGATAATGTGAATGGGACTGACCCCAAACAGACACACCCTGTGTGAGGGTAAAAACAAAAATTTGCCATGAATGCAAATGTGCAGTAAAAGAATGGGGCAGGAAAACCCATTCCCGTCCCTAATGTAAGGGAGAGTACAGTGTTATGAACATACAGACGGAAAATTACCCAAAGAATAAACCAAGGCGAATGTGAACAGCAAAGCAAATGTACATAGGACTACTTATCACAAAATCGAATGAATGTAAAACAGCTCTCAGAAAGCTGTAGTGAGTATAGTCCAGACTGGAGTAGGTAATCCATAAACTGTTGACTGTAAAAGTATGGGGAGAGCTGTCACCGCTGTTGTGTGAAAACGCCAAGATTCATAGTGAGCAAAGCTTGAACTTGCCGAACGGGTGTGCGTGTCACCAAACAGTCAAAGTCGGGAGATTAAAATACCGTCCCAGGTACTGGAGTAGGTTTGAAAGGAAAAGAAACCATTCTTTTAAGACGAAATTAATACTTGCGACCCATCACAGCGGCATCCACTGACAAGAGTGCTGTTGCAATCTCCAAACAACATGGGGCAAAGACGTAAAGAAACCTCTGGTGCACACACTTAGGAAAGGCTCTGTAGCTTTGAGCCCGACGACGATTTTAGGCAAAGATGCGGCCGTGCTTCCAGTCGGCACCGAACATTAATAACAGATTTCAACAGTAGATCAAGAAAATGGGCGACACGTACCAAGCGCAGGGTTGGGAGACTCCCGGCGCGTTAGTGTGTCAATGCGTCCTTGAGCAGCACAGGAAGATGCCTGAAGCTGCCTAACAGTGACGACAACGAAGAGGTTTCACGCGACAAGGAACGCAGGTACCTTTGCTTACGTTGGAACTGTAAAATCGTTAGGATTCCAATGCGCAAAGCAGTGGTATAACAGCCAAGTCTCTGATGAGGGAAACAATAATGGTCAGAAACTGACTGACTGATAAAGTCCAGCACCTGTAAAAAAAAAATAAAAAAATAACACATCGAAGGCAGACAGTAAATGACACAACTTCCTTGAGGAGAGAAGGGGAATTAAAAACAACATTGCCCCCAATGTCATTCACAGTCAAGGACAGCTAGTTGACACGCAGTAGAGCAAGTCCTTATCCTTAGGAAACACCACATAGTTAGAAAAGCGTGTACCATACCGCTTTCTTGTTATCACAAATAGTGGTCCGGCATGGCTCCATAGACAACCTAATAGCGAGTCAGAGCAATAAGACAAACATCACGATGATAAGCTTGCGATGTAACCGATGTGCACAGATAAGCTTCATGCATCTCCACGTCTCCTCAGAAACCGAAGCACCGATGTTGAAAGTAGTGTTACTTGCCATAGAAGATTTTTTTTGGGAAAGACAGTTCCTCACATTCCAGTAAACAAGATAGATATCTCAAACTCCATGATGTATCTGTCCGTTCTCTGGGTCCACAGAACCCACAAGCAGTTCTACACTGCACATGATGTCAGAGTCATTGCTTGTGAAATGTAAAATCCTAAGTAAGTGATCCAGATGAGCACAACACGCCTGAGCTAGGGCTGTCCGGTGGAAGGACACTGGTGGGGCTGAAAGGCGTAGTCCTTCATCTTTACTTGTTTCTTGTTGTCTTCTTTGGTTTTCTGTGAAGGACTTGTTTCTTCCTTGTTGACGTCGTTGTTGTTCTGTGACGAACACGCTAGTATCATGTTCGCAGTTTTTCCATTCCTGTGGATACCTCCTCCTGTACTTTGTGTTGCCTGTGACTGTCCTTTCTGTAGTATGTTTCATCTTCAGGTCCTATTTTGTTCGCCAGGTCCCTGAGATAAGCTTGTAGCACGTAGGTAGTCACCAACTCGTCGCCAAATAAATGTAGTAATGAGGTCCACGCAGGAAGGATGAAATTCAGGAAGCTTTATTGAAGATAGTTACATGTAGATAGTTCCAGTACAGCAGGTAGTTAAGTTCTGTAGAGCAGCCCCACCAGGAGCAGCCTGCCTGCTGCTCAGCCCATTCTCAACTGTCACTTCACCTCACAGGCTCCCAACATTCCGAAGCGCATCATCACTCCAACATTCCATACAGCACACAGCACAAACACACTAGCTGAGCAGGAGGTGAAAATGGCATAACATTAACGTGGACAGGATACTACGCAGTCCTTGTTCAAATCACCGGATGTGATGAGATTTATAAAGGTATTTACACACGTGCCCTCCCATGGCATTTGTGATGCTACGGTGAGACTTTCCTTATGTGTACGCCCTTTGTGCCTATGTATAGCTACTCACTGCATCCCCTAACCTTGATCCTTGTCTTTCTCTGTGCAATCACATCAGCTTATCATGTGAGTGAAATGCAGGCACTGTCTGCACAACTGCCCTACAGCACGTTTGTTCAGACAAATTGGTGCTGAGGACTCAGTCGGTCCTTCTACCAAAAGTCGTAACTCCCTTCCATGTTGGGCAATACATCACTCTACCAGTGTTCTCTTTTCCCCCTCACCACTCGAAAGAGAAGGAGAGGCTCCATCGGTTGGACCCCAAAAGAGCTTTCAACTTTTACAGAGATCATATCAAGGATCATCAAGTGGCAATCCACTTTCTGTGGAGGGCTGTGAAGTGGAGAAATGGAATGCTGTTCAGAACAGGACACTGTTAAATTGGATAATCCTCTACATTAAGATCTGCTACGCCCACAATTCACGTGGCATAGAGCCCATAGGCTGAAGCTCCCGGGCTGTATTCACTCCAAAGCGGAATTATGGCTCAATGCAGCCATCGCAATGTAGGGGGTGGGGGGGGATTCACTGGTCTATTTGGATTGAACATGGCATTTGTCATATCAAATGTCTCCAGTGGTTCTATAAAGACATTTCCCGACCTCGGACAAAAATTTGACATCCCTCACTCCTAGCTCTGTAAATCTACCCAACTGTGACATGCCCTGTTCCACATCCTGAGGCGAACACATATCGACCTACCCAGCTCCCCCATTACTCAATACATCCATACCTGGAAAAACTTTAGAGGGATTATTGTGGGATTATACGCTACAGGGATTGATCATTGCTTCTCCTTTGCCACATCGAGAGCATTACACACTTGGAGGGAAACATGTCTTAACATGCAATTCCTGGAGTATGATTGGGAAACCCTCCTGGCTGAATATAATAAGGGGCTGCAAAAGGCGCGACTCAAGTTATTTTAAAGTCCTCCACCATTGGCTTTGGTCCCGAGCGAAATTGTGCAGTACCAACCTCAGCGCACATTCTTACTGTTGGAGATACGGTGAAAGGGATTGCAACATAAGCCACTTATTCTGGGAATGCACCAGGCTATGTGAATTCTGGGCATAGATATGGGACTACCCGAAAAGGGAATTGTGGGTGACTAGGCCGTTAACCGCACGATTGGTCGTCCTACACAATACTTCTGACCTTCCCTCCATGATGCAACATGTGCATAGAGGACTCTCAGGTGTGGCCAAATTGGCGATATTGCGCCATTGTAAGATGAACATGTCCCGTCTTTCCTGTCCTAGCTGGAAAGCATCATTGACATGGCACTGCTTGTGAGAATGATCTGCAAGTTAAATGACAAGTTGCAGACCTTTGAAGAAGTCTGGGGCTTGTTCCTCAAGGGCTGACAGCACTTAGAAATCAACCCACCCCGGGGGGTACAATACGTCCGCTGCCTTACCCCTAACACATAAGAGATCCCCTACTTTCAATACTCGCTTCCCTAGTGACTCCCTAGATACCAGCTCGCAACATTGTTCAGCCCCTCTGGATAGGCATCCCCCACTCCATGCATCCCCTATAGAGGACTGAGGTGGAAAGGCCCACGACATGTCAAAGGTTGCTGGAGGACCACCAATGTGAACTTCGAGATTGGGGTCGGTTTGTCCTTATCCTTGTTTCCCACTGTGAGGGACAGCTCCCATTCCAATTAGAGCTTTCCGTTCCACATTTATTTGATATTCAATCATTTTCCATTTTTGTTGCCTGAAATTTATACCTAGTTGCTTATTGATCTACTTCTCATCACTTTCGACCCCTCTGGGATGTCATGTTATGCTCCTTGAACAGAGGTTTGCATTTTGGTTGTTGTCAATGTGTTGCCTTTTATAGTGACCAATACGTGAAATCTGTGTTGTATTTTTGAATCTGTCACAACAAAATTAATAAGGAATTAAAATACGAGATCTGCTACGCACTGAAACAATGAAGTACGCATCGATGTTGCTGAAAGTAGTCCTCCTTGATAGGTTTCCTTCAAAGATCTAGCAAAATACGTGTTAAAATTATATACATCTTACTATTGACAATATGCCCGCTGTATGATAAAGGCAATTCAGATGAGTATTTTTGGAAATAAGTTTTGAATAATGTATATTTCTTTCAGCCCATCCAGCCCTCCAGCTCTAGATCTAAGAGCCATCATGGAACTTGAAGAGAGTATGCAAAGGCAAGGAACGACGTCCAAAACAAACGCTGGGTTAGTAAAAAATAAAAGCTATAAAAATATTAAATGTAGGGGGATACATCACTCTTAAATCTGAGCAGCTTGAAGATGTTTTTCCTATTGTAGAACACTAATCTCCATATTGGTTGCTTTGGTCAGCTTAAGAGCTGTACGTGGTTAAAGTTTACTGGTTGGTTTAATAATTATATTCAAACAACTTAATTGAACATTTCTTAGAGGTATTTAGGTTAGAACATTTCCAACACTTTCTTATATTTCTCTTACTCTAGTTTCTGTGTACAGTAGGGATGTGGCCATTTTTGAGAATGAAGCAACGATCATATCAATTTCAAGTCTTGAAAAAGTAGTCTGAACGCCCAGATCTTTTTTTCTCATGCCCAGCTACAATCAATTCATTAACTTCCCAGCTAAAATTTTACTACCCCTTTCCGTGGTTCTAACACTTGTGAGTTTAAAAAGTCAGGACTGATACTCTGCTTTACTTTAAACGTATATTTTTCAAAATGACTCCTCTGCCCCCTACGAACTGCTCGTTATACTGGGGTTTGCAGGGGACTAATAACGCTAGTTATACAAAGCACCCCGTTGCCCAGTTGCTGACACTTCTCTGCCGTTATCCCCTGGCTCTGTATGTTTTATTCAGTGGCTAGTTCAGGTACTAACACAGATATTATCACTGGATGTTAAGTGCTGACTGTCCTTGGTAACTTTAATGTATAGTTTATAAGGGAATCTCTTTGCCACTGCATAAAAATGTGGATGCCATTGTACAGAAATCAATCTTACTAAACTTCTCCTACTGCCCTTACCAAGCAAATTATACACTAAATATTGTCTTCTCCAGTGGTATTTAGATCGTAAACAAAAGCTCTAGCTTATTTGGGTTAACACATTGAGAGAAACACCACCTGCGCTTGGACAAATATGTTGTTTGCTTTCCCAAAGACGGGGAGGTAGATTTGTTCTAAGGGGGAAGAAACATATCTCCTCTGGTGCAAGGTGGGGATAGACTGACTCCAAGGGCTCAGGGAACTCTTTGAAAGAAAAAAAAACTGCCTATCGACCTTTGGAAAGCTGGGGATCTACACACCAGCTCTGTCCTTGTACAGGATGTGGTTAATGCTAAGGAATGGCTCCAATCATTTTGCATACTGGGGGAAATAAGGCTGTCTCCTCGTGTTTTTGTTAACACTACACATATCAGGTATCCATTGACAGTTAGATTTTCCAGGAGATACCCAAACATGTGCATCAGCTGTATACACACCCTGCCTCATGCCGACTAATACAGCATCACACCACCTACCATCAAACACCCACACATGCATCATCGGGCGCTCACACACAAACATGATTGTGCGACACCCACATACCAATAGGATACTAAAGCACACATAACCCACCATCAAACACATACAAATACACCATCCAAGACACACAAACACACCATCTGACGCCTACACACAAGGCATCAGATGTGCAAACACACCATCAGACATCCACGTGAGATGCTCCTACACAGTGGCCAACAAACATCACATGCTTACTATAAGACACCCAAAATAGTTTGCACAGGCTTATGTATCATTCACTGAAATGCCCTCGGACGAATACAAGCAGCATATAAGAGGCACTGATATTAGCAAGCATAACATCGAGTCAGCAGAGGACCGAGGAAAGCACTGGGTGACAAGACACTGCTGCAGTTTCTGGATCCGGGCATTGAAAGTAGTGGGATGAAGCGAGGCGTGGCTGCAGCAGCTGGATCCAAGCATTGGAGAGCAGCTGCAACCCCTGTAGGGCTGTACAACAGAAGTCTTGACGGGGTACGGCAAGATGGCAAAAGAGTTCAGCTGCTCCATCAGCTTTTTCACTTTAGCTCTGTTGACATCAACCAAATGTACATTATCTATATATAAAACAATGTATCAACCTTTGACAGATCCTTAGCCACCCCCCCCCCAAAAGCTTAACTGTGAAATTCCATTAAAAAACTAACCTGAAGATGAAATTAAGTTTAAACCCTCAAGCCTGATCGCCACCCGCATCTTGCCAGGTAAAGGGTACATTAGGTGTGTGGGTGCACATGTGTATGGATTAGTGTGTATGTGAGCTTGTCTATGTGTGCCCGCTTGATTGAGATGTAAGAATTCCCTACATCTTCAAAAGTTATCCTGCAGTCACTGTCCCTGAGGAATCCCCAAAGAGTGGGAGCAGATTGGGTATGCTGAATGAGGAAGGCATGTCTTCCTTAGAGAGGAATCAGTGATGCCATCTGACGGGGTCAGAAGCGGTGGGAAATACAGAGCAAAAGAAATAACAGGCAAATACAGAGCAAAAAGGAAATCACAGGCAAATACAGAGCAAAAAGGAAATCACAGGTAAATACAAAGCAAAAAGGAAATCACAGGTGAATACAGAGCAAAAAGGAAATACCAGGCAAAAATAGGAGCGAGGAGGAGAGAAGAACGGAGGGCAGTGGCACAGGGCCTCAACCGTGGTCTGCGGTGGTGCTGAGCTGGGCACTTACTGTGGAGCTGTGCGCCGAGAGAGCAGAGTCCTGACCAGAAAGTATGGATTCTTGCTCAAAGCGGCGCGCAGCGTCCCCCATTAAGTAGGGGTCGGGGGAGGGCGGGACAGCTGGGAGGCGGGCGCGGCGAGCGGGAACACGCAGGAGCGGGCGGGGCAGCAGCGGCGGGGTCAGAAACAGTGAGAAATACAGAGCAAAAGAAATAACAGGCAAATACAGAGCAAAAAGGAGTTCACAGGTGAATACAGAGCAAAAAGGAAATCACAGGTGAATACAGAGCAAAAAGGAAATACCAGGCAAAAATAGGAGCGAGGATGAGAGAAGAACTGAGGGCAGTGGCACAGGGCCTCGAACCGGGGTCTGCGGTGGTGCTGAGCGGGGCACTTACTGTGGAGCTGTGCGCCGAGAGAGCAGAGTTCTGACCAGAAGGTCAGGGGTCTTTCTCAAAGCGGCACGCAGCGTCCGCCATTAAGTAGGGGTCGGGTGGGACAGCTGGAAGGCGGGTGCGGGGAGCAGGATCACGCAGGAGCGGGAGGGGCCGCGGGGGCAGCAGCGGCGGGGTCAGAAACTGTGAGGAATACCAAGAAGTACAGAACAAAAGAAATAACAGGCAAGTACAGAGCAAAAAGGAAATCAGAGGCAAATACAGAGCAAAAAGGAAATCACAGGTGAATACAGAGCAAAAAGGAAATACCAGGCACAAATAAGAGCGAGGGTGAGAGTAGAACGGAGGGCAATGGCACAGGGCCTCGAACCGGGGTCTGCGGTGGTGCTGAACGGGGCACTTACTGTGGAGCTGTGCGCCAAGAGAGCAGAATCCTGACCAGAAGGTCAGGGGTCTTGCTGCTCCTTTCACTGTATGCTGCATTTCTCTCTCTTGTTTCGGGTCAATGCCTGATGAAAAAATATCCCGGCCCCTAAAAATGAGTGCTGGTGCCCCCCACATACTCACCAATACAAATTAAGCATGCATGTTCATTCTGCTAAAGGCGATGACGGATGTGTTGTCTATCCCTTTTTCTGACGATGTTTAGTCTTTTCTGTGGGACTGCCCATTCGTCCTTTTCGCCGCCTTGCTGTCTGTCTCTTTTCCATTTCGTCCTGTTCAGCGCCACCCCCCCCCCCATAGTTACGTCTTTCTTCATTGCAGTTTTTAGGTCGAGCCTAGCGCAGCGCGCATGCGCTGCTCTGCGAGGCTTCTTGTAAGTACTTTAAACAACTCTGTGTGAGTCTGACTCCCCTCCACGCATGTGGTTGGCTTTTGCGTGTGTCTTTCAAAAATGAAAGCAAGCAAATGGCTAAAGGCGGGCGCATGTCCCACCTCTTTATTTAATGTTCACTCCCACGGCGTTTTGCTCTCGGGAGCGAGCAGCTGCGCGCAGGGCGGCAGCTGCATTCCTCGTGGGTCAGGTTACCTTGCTTTCTCTTTCGCTTGCAATCTGACTGAATGTCCAGTGCTGTATGCCTTTCGCAGAGAGCGTCTTCCCTTCGACTCGTTGTCTCCTTTTTACAAACACCATCCAGGCACGATACTCTCTACCCTAACCCTCCCGGAATTTTACGGCACAACTTCAGACTGACTGACTCCGGCCTTAACCTACATACCTTCCACAGATGCTACACTAACATGTGACTGGCTGCGCAGTGCTGCCAACGTGCCTCTTATTGCCACAACAATATGCTGCGATTGACTTTCCACAACATAACAAGCTTTTAATTGGCTGGGCAAGCGGCGGACTCTTCCCTACCCCTTCACAGGCACAAACAGGACACCAGTGACATGGCGCCAGTGCTAAATGACTCTTTTGTGCCAATAACAGCCCTTCGAACGTTTGGCGTTGATGACAAAGGCTAAAGATTTATTTTCACAATAATACATGCGCTTAAATTTGTGCACGCAATGACAACAATTTCCTTCATTTTTATGATCATTATGTTTCATTTTCATACTATTAGTCCTCCGTATATAGACGTCGTACATCCTAACATTAAAATGTAATGGAAGAGGTAAAATTGATGTTTTATGCACGGGCAGATTAAGTGATTTGCTCAGAATCACCGGATGTTGAGCCGGCCTCGGGACTGACAAATGATTCACTATCGTTGTCTCCTTTTTACAAACAACATCTAGGCACAATACTCTCTACCCCAACCCTCCCAGAATTTTACGGCACAACTTCAGACTGACTGACTCTGCCCTTAACCTACATACCTTCCACAGATGCTACACTAACATGTGACTGGCTGCGCAGTGCTGCCAACGTGCCTCTTATTGCCACAACAATATGCTGCGATTGACTTTCCACAGCATAACAAGCTTTTAATTGGCTGGGCAAGCGACGGACTCTTCCCTACACCTTCACAGGCACAAACAGGACACCAGTGACGTGGCGCCAGTGCTAAATGACTTTTCTGTGCCAATACCAGCCCTGCGAACGTTTGGCGTGTTCAAAAATAATAGGCAAAACCTACCAGCACAACCACTTCTAAACGAGGCATACAACGTCACCTTAAATAACATTTATTACAGCGCTTACTCAACATTAACTCTTTCCTGTGCCTCTATAAATTCACTTCCATTCAGTAGATACTTTCTACATTTGTCCATCCGTATAATAGGTGTTTTCTGTCCCAGCCGACTGGCACTATTACAAATATTATACACCCTCTAACTATTTTGGAGCTTTTTGCACTAATTTTTCAGATTCTAATTACTTTCAAATAAAGCCTTTGCATAGCCATATAGAAAACTAACACACAACTAACAAAACAATGTATTTGTTTTTAAAAACCTTACAAAAGCCACTAACCGCATCACAGTACGCACATAATTAATCTCCTTCCCAAATTATTTTTGGGGAGTGCAAAGTTACATATACCACCAACATACGCACCAACAAAACACACTACACACATACACCCCACAAACACACATCATATCACAACTCACCACTACATTCCACACCATGCCACTACCCTTACGTCACTACCCTAAGCACAACTCGCACAAAATCTTTACAGTATTGAACACAGCAGTCACATTGCTCTACAACATACCTTAAAAACATTGCCAATAGCTCTCACTAAACACTTATAACGTCCCAAAGGCAAGACCTATTGGCTATGCCAATGCTTGTTTATTATTTATTTTCTTTAGCCAACTTTATTTTGGACTTAGCCCAAATTTTCAATGAGGTTTACTCCCCTTATCCTCAGTTTTTCCTTAAGCAAAACGAAGTTTTCTAAACTCCTAATGTCAGTGTTTCAAATATGAAACTTTCAGGGGGATACAAACTTTATTGGGATATTATAGTTTTTCCAGATATGTTCCCACTTTTGTTTTTATCAAATATATTGCCTTCAGGGTGTCTTTAAAAAAAAAAAAAAATGTGTAGTGCTAGCAGGTTCCTCCTCTTTCCTTTCCCGAAAATAAGGCGCAACAGTCAGTCTGCTAGCAGAACTTTGAAATCCCCAGGTTTCAGATTTTGAGTCGGTCTTATACAGTGGTACTTGGGACGAGGGTGTGGTTAAGCACCTCCTGTTTTGTTGGTATTGGGAATCATGGTAGAGTAGCACTTTGACAAATGGAGAAGGTGGCTTTTTATTGTTGATTTTCTTTCTCCAGGGAATGTGGTTCTCTTCCCCTTATTTTTAACAAACCCTGTCCCCTCAATTTGACTGACCCCTACCTTTCCTCTTTCGTTTGCGCTGTGGCATCTCTCGGTCCCACCTGCACTTTGCTCGCCTGTTGCTTGTGGCTCTGTTCTGCCTTGCCTCCTTCCTGCAGAATCCTGTCAAAGTATGTCCTCCATGAGCCTCACAGTATACAATGAGAAAGATTCAGTACAACTGTTTTCCCTCTGCAAATATGCCAGGCTCTTTTCTCGACCATGTCGATGCTCAAAGGCACCTACAGCCAGGTGTTCAACCCTGGTGAAATGGTCCAGTGTAAGCCTCATAAGACAACAGAGTCTCGTCACACCTCTCTTTGACTGACTTGTCCCCAAGGTAAGGGCGGTGTGCTTCCCCCATGTATGGATGTTTCCTCACAATCCACTAGAAAAGAAACCCCGAAGGTAAGCAACTTATTTTTTTTTTTTTTATGGTCTGTGACTTAAAGGAAATCCTATGTTTGAGAAGGTGAAATTCCTTACATATTCCATACCTCCCCCAGCATCGATATCCTATAGGCTGCCAAAGTCTACTTCATATTTAGAATATTTTGTTGCAGCACTTCTGTTTTCTCCTTTAGCGAGGAGAATTATATGAACTCTGTCCAACTAGATCACAAATGAATATTGGTAGGCAGTGAAATTGAAAAATCATTACTAATTTTTAGTGTACTCCATCGCACGTTGGAAGATACACCCACCAACAATGGTTCCAAACTAAAGAACAATCTACAGCTACATGTTTTTTTCTTTCCAATGTGCATATCTGCTAAACTCCTTGGTTTGGTGTTATATTTATATTGCCACCAACTTTCCTTCCCAATAGTTGAAGAAACTATAGACGTTACACTGAGAGAACGGTAATTACCGAGGCTGGGCTGTCCATATTAGACGCAAGGCACACCCCTGTAAACTGGGGGACAAAATGTCACTTTTATCAGTGGATTGGCTGCAGGATATATACAGCTCTGAAAGCAGCCCTGTAGGAATTTAGACATGTCTCACACAGGCAATTACATTCATTTTTGCTGCATCGGAAAACGATTTCACAAGCTTCCCTTCAGAAATGCCAATACAATCTATGGCTTAGACAAGATACTTTGAAAGTTCAGCTGGAAAATTCATTGTCGACCCATTTCAAATAAACAAAAGATATTTGTGGCAGGAGGCAAATTCTCCAATACCTTTCTGTGAGTGTCAGATTTGCTTGTTTACTCTTTGCAGTATGGGGTGGTGTTAAAACATTCCCCTTTTAGTTCCTATTCCAGTGCTGATACTGTATTACGCTTGGGCTAATGTCCCAGAACTTCCAGAAAGTCAGTATGCTTTGCAAACACACCCTATCTACTTATCCACGGTCACATCTTGTAGAACAGGCTGTGCAGGTGAGCGAAAAAGGTAGGAACCAAAACAATGGGTCAGACTGTGGTGAAACGTTGGCAAAACCTGTGTGTGATACTTATGGAAATGCCTCCAAACCGAAATGACAGTCTGTAAAAATACCAGGAGTAAAGGTATCTCAACATGATACTACCCTGGTGCCTTGAAAAGAGTGAGGTAATAAGTATCCATGAGACTGTGGAAAGTGGGAAGAGGTTGAAGCCTTCTCCATGGTGAGGAACCTAAACTGAGCAATTCCTGCAAAATAACACTACCCTACACTAAAACCTTTGAATCCTCAATGAGTCTGCCCTGAACAAAGGTACCAGGCCTATTCTGAATAACAATTGATATTGCAAGACATTATTTTTATTGAGATCAGAATGAAAGAACAACGACGAGTAAAGAAGAAAACAAATAGTGCAAGTGTGCAGTTGTCCTGAAGAAATCATAAGAGGCAGGAACAGAAAGCAAATGTGAGCTAGACAGTCTGAACTAAACAAATGTGCAGAAGGCTCCAGCTCTCTGTGAGGTCTGTCTGTTGTGGAGCAATAATGTCTCTGTCCGTTTTGTAGATCAGAGACAATATCACGGACTTCACAGGGGGGTAGATTCTTTTGCATTGCTATTGGATATTCCTGAATTGTCACATATGCTACTTTATCAGAGCAAGTCCCTCCTGATATGCTGAACATGCAGCCCCCACTCTGCAATGGGGTACTACCCTACATAGATAGTCCTGTTTGAAGAGGGTGCAAAAAAATATGGGTGATATTTTCATTTCATTATGTATTGCATGGCAATATTTATTTGGATCTGGTGTAAGGTCATAAAGCTTCTTTTATATCTAGGGGACCCATGAAAGAGGCAGAACATGGGAGCTGTATATGCATATTGAACACCAAGTATTGTAAAACGAATGCATTTCATTACAGCATTTTAACAGCCTTTGGAGTTTTTGCAGCTTGCTGCAGTTTCCCAGGATCTTATACAAGATCGCTCATTGAAAATGGTATATCAAAGAGGTTGCTTTTAAAAATGTTTTTGCCCAATGTAGCCCATCAACCAAGTCGTTATCTCCGGTTGCGTACTGTGGGTGATTTTAAAGCATTTCTTGGACAAATGGGTTGTTTTACAGTTTTTCAGGGAACCTAAATACAGGTACATCCAATTTAGGCAAACTTACCAACAATTTCGGAGCGATCCCCTCAAGTTTAGGAAGACTTGAGCAGTCGTTTGCAGTCTAGGTCATGTTACAGCGATAATTAACTTGTTGTCTCTCTTTGTTCGTTAGGAATGGGCGCTGGAAAATGTTTGCTACAGTTGTGCTAAAAATATTTTCTTCCTATTGTTTTGCAGGGTAAGCAAGACTGTTATACATGGTTCGAAGCTTTCTCAAAAACAGAGGAAAATGATGGCGATGTCTACTAAGGATGGCAGTGTAGTAGTGAACAATGCTGAGAACATGCCAGTCACATCTGCTCAATCAGCATCAACCAGCTCCTCACAGCCACTAAAAAAATGGTATGTGTGAGAAAGAAATACAATCCGTCCTATGTGATACTAATTCAACAAGCATTGGCAAAGCCCATAGGTCTCGCCTACGCTGAGCTATGGCTTTTCTTTAGCTATATCGTAAAGCTGTGCAGCATGACTGAAAGAAAAAAAATGCTATGATGTGCCCGGTGATGAATGCGGCAGCGCTTTTTTTTTCTTTACTTCCAGTCATGCTGCACAATAGTCGCACTGTTGCACCACATGACTAGGAGTCATTGTCATGCCACTAGCTCTCTCATTGGCAAATCCAATTGGCTTTGACAATGCTTGTTGAGATATACTTTTAGAATACAATATAGAAGCACGCCACTTAAATCAGTCTTATCCCTTTAAAATGATTATTTATTCTTACAATTTAGCATTTTAAGTGGTTTGCTCAAGAAATCAATAAAAAATCTGCTAAGTTCTAAAATGCCTTTTTAATGAAACTATATCAAATACGGTGTGTAGGGTTTCTGCATGTTGCACATACATGGTGAACGTCCTTCAAGACAGAAGCAGCTACGCTATGTAATAAGACCGATCCAGAACTGCCTTAAATGACTTGTTTATTTTAAGAACACATTCACTTTAGAGATTTCCCGCAGATCCTCCTCTGACAGAACTCAGAGCACCACAAGCATGAATTGGCGGTATTTTGAACATAAGCTGAAATAAAAGGTCTGTAAAACGATTTTAAAAAGGTCATAGAAAATAATGTAGCTCAGACACTACAGGTAGAAAAGCCTTCCAAGTAATGATGAATCAGTTGAGTATTAGTAGCTAACCATAACAGTGAATATGCAGCGCTTTAGAGACTAATCTTTTTCCAATGGAAGTGGATGAATGTGTCTTGCCCGCGTGCCCATAGGTATTCTACAGATCCCAAAATTAATTAAGACTGATGCACATGCGAACTCCGCTTAACTGCATGAAGCTTTCTATACATCAGCCCCGCACATGCAGTGTAATTAGGAGCTCATGCTCACAATGTTAAAGAAACACTACATGTCCCAGACTGCAATGTGCTGGTGGCTAAGACGTCTGAGCTGAAAGAGTCAAACATGACATGAGGTGGCTTTTGCAGCTTTGTTTGCTGTATTCTAACGAATGGGAGCTTTTGTTCTTTAGAGGCAGGCATTATTCCATTGAAATTTATCTACAGGAAAGCCTGACATGAAAACCAACAACGCTAGACATTCTGGAACTTGCAGTTTTGTTTTCTGATTCATTTTATAAATCAAGACATGCTTTAATTTATTGCTTCTCTGCTAATTTGTATCTCACCCAGTGACTCATTTATAACTAGAGGTACTCGATGACGCACAACAGAAGAAGACAAAGCCCATTCAAAAAGGATTATGTTATTTCCAATCATATTAGCCTGTTTGAAGGCCTGCAGTATGTTGCGCCTGAAGAGCCCTCAAAATAATTTTTGTTTTTTGTTTTTTGCATACTCTGGGAAATAGGGAACAAGCAACAATGGAGCAAGATGCTACAAAAAAATCAGATTAACAAAAGTCACCTAATATTCATAAAAGACTCTTAGTTGAACAGGTCACCAGTTATGCTTTGACAGAAACCACTATTTAAGTTTAAAAGAGTAAACAGAGTGTTCATGAAATTACATTGTATGTGCCTTCCTTGCGCGCTAGCAGCCCATAATTCCGAATTTTGCCAAACCTGATTGCAAAATTAGGTAGGATATTCGTGGGCATACGGTTGTGGTGTTTTCTATCAGCAGGGGATCAGCAGCCCGGAGCTCTGCACACACGTGCAGAGGTTTTACTCATGGACAGCGCATGTCCCGTGTGCCCTGCTAAAGACCACCGTTATTGGCAGCGCTGTCGTGCACCACTGGACACACTGCTGTGCACCACTAGACACAGCGCTGGTCTCTGCGGGGAAAAGACGGAGAGCACATTACCTTATGAAATGCTTTTGAATGTTAGAGGGAGGGATGTGGGGACGCCTGCTAGCCACAGCAGATTGTGGCACATCTTGCCTGCATCAGCCTCCGCTCTGCTGTGAAGTGCCAGACACATGCATTTGAATCGGCGAGGGCGCAGGAGAGAAAATAAAATAAAGGTGATTCATGGTTCTATTTTACTGTTGAAAGCAAAGATGCTCAAGCTGGACAATCCAGCACACCCACATTATGCTGCAACAAATATTTCACTTTGTAGCCAGCTAGTCTGATAGTAAAAACAACACGAGGGAGCGCTCCGTGCAGTTTATGAAAACTAAAATAGTATCAACTGGGTGATGCACAACACCACCTCTAAATATGAATGTCAAGCAGATTTAAAACTATGACCGCACAGTGACAGCACGCGATCTAATTAAGCGTGAAGCTATTTTATTGCAATAAGGTGTCTTACAAGTGCGTGCACTCTTGCTGCAACAGCCTAGTGCAAAATTTTCAGGCATGAGGACCCCCTCCTTACAAAAATGTCTAGAACTTAGTACTCCTCATAATTAGGGCTCCCTGTTTTCCGTTTTTACGGATTTTTACAGATAACTACAGACAGAAAACATTGTATATCATGTCTGTATCTACTTTTAAAAGTGGAAAAATACAGATAATTGGCTTCTTTTGGGTGACTATCTATGCTGAGATTATTGACTTTCAGGCCAGTAGCTGTACATATTGCCAGCATAGGGAGTTATAAAGCTCACTGAGATTTGCTTAAATTAATTGTTGCATTTCTCAACAGGTATTTGTGCTATTATGCCAATTGTTTGATGTGTGTATTATATTATTTTGGCAGTGTAATTTGCTAAAACGCAATAGGCATCAAAGTATGAGTGCAAGTCTATCTGTTAAGTAAATGTGGAAATATACTGAGTTATCACATCATCTGTTCACAAAACACAAAATAAATTTGGATAAATAACAATAAGATGGGCAAAAAATAAATATGGATGAATACAGACGGCAAGAGACTGGTTTGAGTAGAAAATGTTTCTCAGCAATTCTTTTTAAGCATGGCACACTCTCCTACTACCCTCTTTTAGCCTCACTGCTGCAGGTGAAACCTGCCTCCTAGTCTTTATTTTCTGTCTCAGGGTTGCTACCCTCAGAGAACAGGACTGGGGCCATAGCCCACAAGGCAACCATAGACAATGCAGTATCTAGGATAGACTCACCTACTCATCTCGGTTATCCAGGGTCCATGCCAACCGCCACAGCTTCTTGCCCTCCCCAGGTTTCATTCTGCCCCATCAATAAAAATTGGGACGCAAACCACCACCTGCTTACTCCTCATGGACAACCTCCATACTACCAGGGGTGCTATGGAGCAGAGCACCCAGTTCCTACCTCTTCAGGGTCACACCTTACCTTCTCCAGGGAACCACATTGCATCCCTCTTTACTGAGAGGCCAGGCTCTGAAGCCAGCCTTAGAGTGCCGCAAAGAACCCTAGTTTGCATAGGGATGCTAAATTACACTATGCTACCAGGTCACTATGGATCTAGATCTCAGAATGAAGGCCAAACACCATGGCATTTATTTACTAAAGTATGCATTGGCGGGTGCATAACACAACGCAATAAAGCATACAGGCCTTTAAAAAGTAAGTAGATTGACACTAACTTTTGTGTAGCCTTTCAGCGTGCAAGCACCCTTACAAAACATTAGTAAAAGAGTGTCCATGCATCCACTTTCAGGCTTTCATTTTACAAATTATTATCAGGTGCAGCAATCCAACTGATCTTAAACATTGGAGGACTACAATTCCCAGAAAGCAATACTTTGTTCAAATAAACTGGCAGAACAGGAAACACAGTGTTCCTCTCTACAGAGAGACCAGGTTCTACATGAAGTTTCAGGCAAATTAAAAAATTGTTCAATCCACCTGTTCTCCAGAAAACCATTAATGTCAAAACATAGTTTCATTAATATGTTGAATAATAATGGAAGGGGAGAGCTTGTGGAATGGCAGTCCCACTGGAGGGGTGAGAAGTCAAGACCCACCCAAGAGATCCCCAGTGTGGGAGAGACACTCCTTACACCAGAGGGAGACCTTGTGGAATGGAGAGCCTGGCCCTGGCAGACCCACTGGAGGGTGAGAGGGCAGCACCCACCCAAGAGAGCCCCAGTGTGGGAGAGACACTCCTTACTCACAACAGAGGGAGACCTTGTGGCACAGAGAGCCAGGCCTTGCCATGCCAGATGGAGGGTGAGAGGGCAGGACCCACTGAGAGATCCCCTATGTGGAAGACACCAGAGGGAGACCTTGTGGAATAGAGAGCCAGGCCCTGGCAGACCCACTGGACGGGTGAGAGGGCAGGACCCAGCTGAGAGAGCCCCAGTGTGGTAGAGACACTCCTTACACCAGAGGGAGACCTTGTAGAACAGAGCCAGGCCTGGCAGACCCACTGGAGGGGTCAGATGGCAGGACTCACCTGAGAGAGCCCCAGTGTAAGAGAGACACTCCTTACTCAGAACAGAAGGATAGACCTTGTCTAGGACTGAGCTAGGTCTTGACCACTGGAGGGTGAGGGGACAGGACCCACATGATCCTGATGGTGGGAAATGCACTTATATAGCGAAACAGAGAGCCATGCCTGCCCTGGACATGATGGCAGCGGGAGGAGTGGGAGGACAGGTGTAGAGAAAACAAAACAGGAAGTGAAGAAGCCACTTGAAGAAATTAAGGGAGAGGAGATAGGAAGAGAGACAGGAAGTTCGACAAGGAGGTAAGGGTGGAATACACCCCCACCCCTGCCATGGACAATCTGCTAAACAGAAATACAGCGAAGGGACCACCAGGGCTTCCTATGGTGGAAGCTGCACATTTGACAACATTATATGGGTGACGTCAGCAGCAGGACAAAAGTGAAAGAAAAGAAATGAGAGTAAAAGACAAAGGTGTGGAAGGAGAGACGAGGTTTTGAGCAGAGGATGGAAGAGAATGGGAATGTGTGAAAATTGTACTTTAACACAGAAACAGTATCAGCTCATGTACTAATAACATATTTAGAGAATGTTTAAATAGTCATAAAACACAGTGAAGAGTTTTTTGTGATATCAAGCAAAGTCCTGCCAAGTATCACGCATCAGGCGTGACTAACGCATTTCAGTGTGGTGATCCGCATCACCGCACTGAAATGCATTAGTCCACGCATTTGCATAGTGCCTGAGCGTCAGCGAACCGCTACCTAAAATGGTAATATTATGAGTGTGGCAGCTAGCAGCTTGGCGCTGTAGCTGTAGCTGAGCTAACGCTGCTCATAGGCAGCTCACTGGCTGCTACAATGTATCCTAAATGTCCGCTGCGCGGCTCTCAGCTCTCGCACGGTAGTGCGGCCGCGCAAAGGCTACTAACATCACAGCCAGGGGGCCACAGTCAGATAAAGCCATACCTGGCGCCGCCCGCCGGGTGACGTCACGTCCTGCTGCCGAAGGCGGGGAGTTTGTTTTCGAAGGAATTAAGCTGGCAGAGGCGTTACTGCAAATCATCATGACGGGGGCCGGCAACGCTGCCTGCTCGCACCGGCCGGCCGCCGCCTCCTTTGTCACCGTGTGGCTCAGCTGTCTCTGTAAGGAGCTGAGCAAGTAACTGCTGTAAATTTGACCCCCGGCTGCCGCGGCAAATTTAATTGCTGAGAGATGAGAGGAACTGGCTGGGAAACTCTGGACTCTGTTTCCGAAGAGCTGCGGCTTACAACTCTTTGCAATATCATGACCTGATTGATCACCGTCCATTAAGGCCCCCAGGTAACTCTTCCGTCTTGTGCTCCTTAAGACCACTGGAATAGAGTCAGCCTCCTGGCAAGTGGTTTGGAATGTGCCTGCTGATGAGACGCCTGCTCTTTGCATTTCTGCAAATGAAAAGCATTTTTTTTCACGGGCACATTAAAGCTGGGGTGAAGCACGTTTCTTGTTTCCAGTACTTTAGGGTCATGTCCGTGACAAGCATCCTCAGCCACTAAATTGGAAGACCGGGATACCTTGCCACTGGAATGCACTGGGCTGGGAGGTTCGTGAAAAAAATGCATTTCATTTAAAAAACAAAAAAATTAGTCAAAAGCGATTCAGACACTCGAGTTTTGTGTCATCTGAAGTTATAATCCTGCTACATAAGTTGCAGAGAGATGGAGGAAGGGAGACACACTGGCATAGTAAAGAGAGTGGACAGAAAGAAAGGTATGGAAAGAGGAGAGAAAGGCAAGAGGAAGGAGGGGGAAGAGAAGAGGGAGAAAGGAAAGAGAAGGAAGTGGTGAAAGGAAACAGGGTGAGGCAAGAAAAAGAAAGTAGAGAGAAAGCAGACGTGTGACCCTAAAAGACCAGATGTAAAAATTATTAGGGAGAAGAGGGAAGAAGATGAAAAAGAGAGAAAGGAGAGAGGCTTGATGGAAGCCAGTGTTTCATTCTAGTTTTCAAACTATGATGCCAGCTCTGTCCCAAGTACCAGTGATAAATGAGCTGAGGATGGAACCGCCTTCCTCCCACAGTGAAATTATCTTTTATTAATTTTATCATATCATAAATCGCTTTCATAGAGCTGATACCTGGCTGAGATTCTTCTCTCTTAAAGGGGCATCATCTGAAGAAAAAGCAACAGGCCTCTCCTGCACCACTAACAGGCACCACCAGTAAGCATTCCAGAATGCTCTTTCTTTGATGACTGTGACGTCTGCTTGGATATTGATACCTAATGTGACTTCATTCACTAGATGGCCCTTTAATGAATGGTCCTTGGGTAGCACACACAGTATGATTCAGACAATCTTGTTGCACAAATGGGTGCAATGTCTGATATTTTTATGTTTCCCTAGCTTCGTTGCTTGATTTTGCTCAGCCGGAAAGTGTCACTCATTGCCGTTGAAATGTCACTCATAACTACACTGAAATTATGAAAACGTCACTCATTAGAATCTGAAACCTTGGCAGCTATGCAAGCAAAGTATAAAAGGTCTGAAAGCACAGCCAAGGCAAGTCAGCAGGTGCCTGGCTGAACCTATGAGAAATGCTCTGCATTCACTATTCCAACCTCGTGCTATTGTTTGTGTGACTTACGTTAGTGAATTTTTGGAGATAAGAATGTGTGTGTGTGTGCGTGCATGTATGCTTGTGTGTGGGTTTGAGGGGTGAAAAGCCAGGGGTGAAAAGCCAGGGAATGGTGGAGGAGGTGGGGCAGAGGGAGCCTACTTACAAGTTCCATGAAGTTCCGGTTGACGTGGAAACCAGGAAACAACCACAGCCACGAAGAAGAAGCACGAAAAGTACACCAGCTGGAAAAACACAGCAACAACGACGAGGAAGTCCAGGAAATGCAGCAGGAGTGAAAGGCAGCAGCAACAACAAAACTTTGAAGCACTCCAGACCCTTCCCGGGAGTATATTTATGGCCCCAGTGCACCATGGCCCCGGCATTTCCAGGTGTTCAATCTGCAATTTCTCTGATTGGAGGACAATCACCGATGGCGCTGTATGCTTTCACGATGTCCTCCAATCAGAGAGCGGCTGAAGATGCCACACTATTCGGAATCCAAAACGAAGAGCAAACGTTTTGGATTCCAGATTCAGGCAGTTCCAGGCAAAAGTGGGACGGGAATGCGCGACCCCCTTTCTAGGACTCCACGCCCCCCCTGGGGGTCGCGCCCCACAGATTGAAGACCACTGCCCTAGTGTAATTGTCTTCTAGCACACTCCGACCGCGGAGGGAGGGGCAATGCTTTATGACATGCACGTAAGCAACACAAGGAAAACAAGTATCACAGAAGAGAAAAGGATGTGGCGCAGCGGCCAGAGATGCTGACTCACCCGCTGGTGATCCCTGTTTGAGTTTCAGCAGCGCAACATCCTGTGATTCTGGGCAAATCACTTAATCTCTCCGGGTGATAAATTGCACTATATAAATCTGCTAATTTAATTTAAAATATCATGCAAGACGAAAAATCAGAAAGAGGCAAAACATTAAGAAAAAATAGTTCCACCAGAGCAGATGTTAACAGTATTTCGGCTACGGGAAACTGATAAGCGAAGCAGACGAGGAACAAGCATTGGTAAATGCAGGGAAATATGCTACAGCCAATAGAAATGGAGGAAAAATAAGTGGCACGCACAGGAACCAATGAAAAGCCAGGAAAGCAAGGGGTCAGGATGTAAGCCCCTCTTAAGCTTTATATTAAAAACAATAGATTTCACAAGCACTGTGCAGGCGTAAGCTAAAAAGCACCCATCAGCCAGTGAACACCATATCAAATCTTGCACTATCATACTGCAAGAAAAAAAATGTGTTGGAACTGGGGGTCTCTAGTTGGCAGAGGTAGGTACCTTTGTCCAAATAGGGACCCTTGCTTCTAGTCAGGGTAAGGGGGATACACTACTAAAATAACCCCTGCTCACCCCCTTGGTAGCTTGGCACGAGCAGGCAGGCTTATCTCAGAGGCAGTGTGTAAAGCATTTGTGAATACATACAGTAATACAGTGACAACACTACAGATGGACACCACACAGGTTGTAATATAAAAATAAGTATTTTTATATAGACTTAACACAAGACCCAAAACGACAAGAATCCACAATACAATACGAAAAATATGACTGTCAATGGTAGAAAATAGTTCAGTTCAAATGCAGGTGATAAATGCGACACTCTACATTCAATGTACCTTTGGATGCGTAACGCGATACAAACAAAAGAGTTGCAGGGAAGGTGATGCGTCTGTTCCTTACACGCAAGAACGGAGATGCGTCGGTTCCTTGCTCCGGGGGAGGTGATGCGTCGGTTCCCTACTGCTGCGTAGGGGACGGTGATGCGTTGGTTCCTTACCGGAGAGAAGGTGATGCGTCGGTTCTTCACCGCGCGGGGAGGTGATGTGTCGGTTTCTTACTGCGCTTCTGTGTCGATGCGACCAGCAGTGCCTCGATGCGATGACGACCCGGTGTAATGAAACAAAATGACGTCTTCTTCTCGATGCAACAACGAAGGGGGCGATGCGTGCACGCCCGACGGCCATGCGGCGACTCGGTGAATCTTCTAAGCCGCAACAGGCCCTGCGACACGCTTCTCTGATGATGCGACGGCGTCTGCTGCGACGGCGTCTGCTGCGACACTCTTCTCCGGTGATGCGAGGCGCTTCGGTGATGCGACGGCACGCTTTCTCGGCGATGCGCCGACAACTGCTGCGGCGGCGACACGCTTCTTCGTGAGTCGCGCTTCCAGCTCCCAGCGGCACGTAGTCTCTCAGAAGGCCCAACACAACAGTAGGCACTTCAAATTCCCAGCAAGGGAATTCAGGGGAGCTGGTTGGTGAAGTCTTGTATCCCTGAGACTTCAGCAGGAGGCAAGCTCAATCTTCAAGCCCTTGGCGATTTTCTGCAAGATGATGAAAGTAGCACAAAGTTCCTTTCTCCTTTCTTTGGCAATCAGGCAACCACTGCAGGCCAATCCCTCAAACAGCACACAGCATAGGGATAGTCCCCTACTTCAGTTTCTCTGGTTCCTCTCCTCAGCAAAGGTTCTTCTTGTTTCCCAGAAGTGATCTAAAGTCTTGGGGTCTGGGCCCCAGTATTTATACCCATAAATCCTTTGTCCTCTGAAGGCAGAGGGTCCTGTACCTAGTCCAAACCAGTTCTGGGTGCATTCTGCCAGTGCACACCTTCTTCCTTTGTCAATGTGGGCCAGGGACATGGAGGAGCCAGCATTGTGGAAGGCAGGCACAGCCCTATTCAGGCCCAGGTGCTACTCCTCCCACCACTCTACATGCAGAAAGGTCTATTCAGCCCTGTGCTGACTCACCCTGTCTCCTGTAGTCGCCCAGCCCCTATCACTCACAAAGCCCCTATCACTCACAAACCCAGACATACAATACACAAGCTTGCAGAGGCAGGCTGGATGGTTAGGCAAGAAAATACCTACTTTCTAAAAGTGGTATTTTCAAACACAGAATGTTAAAACCAACTTCACTAAAAGATGTTTTTTATCATTCTGAGTTCAGGCATACTAAATTCGTTTTTCTACCATGTTCCCTGGGTCAGTTAGGATTATAAGATGTTATAATCAAACTGCCCATTCACAGCCTATGGGGACAGGTAGCCTTGCAATAGTGACAAGCGAAATTGACTGTAATTCACTATCAGGACATGCCACACACACCAGGGCATGTCCTACCTCTCCCTATACAATGCACCCTGCCCGCAGGCCTACCTTAGGGGTGACTAACATGCAGAAAAGGAAGGTTTGGGGACTGGTAAGTGGGTGCACTTACCAAGTCGACATGGCAGTACCAGACTGCACACAGGCTCTGCAATGGCAGGCCTGAGACACACTTTACAAGCTGCTCCTGTGGGTGGCACAACCTGTGCTGCAAGCCCACCAGCAGCATTTGATTCACAGGCCCTGGACACAACCAGTGCACTGTGCTAGGGTCTGACAGTGAATCAAATAGGCCAAACATGGAGTCACTAATCCACACATTAATTTACCATAGGGAGCACTTGCACTTTGGCACTGATTAGCAGTAGCAAAGTGCCCAAAGCATCTAAACCAGCAAAAACATGTCAACAACAGAGGAGGCATAGTGAAAAAATGGAAGGGAGACCCACGCCAAGGATGCCAGGTCTAACATGTGTCCCCTCCAGCTGAAATGTGGGGCGAACTATCCTACCTCTAGGGAGTTCTCATCACTAAGGCGGAAGAATCTGGACAGACCATCAGCATTGGCATGTTCTGTACCAGGGCGGTGTTCCACCATGAAATCCATCCCCTGTAGAGAAATGGACCACCTCAACAGTTTTGGATTCTCACCCCTCCTCTGCATCAACCATCTGAGGGGCCTGTGGTATGTCTGAACCCGGAAGTGAGTCCCAAACAGGTATGGTCTCAACTTCTTCAGTGCCCAGACCACAGCAAATGCCTCACGCTCAATAGCACTCCACCTCTGTTCCTGTGGAAGTAACCTCCTACTGATGAAGGCTACAGGTTGGTCTAGGCCCTCCTCATTTAACTGTGCCAGAACAGCCCCTACACCATGCTCTGAAGCGTCTGTTTGAACAAGAAATTCTTTTGAGAAGTTGGGCGCCTGAAGCACGGGGGCCGTGCACATGGCAATCTTCAAGGCGTCAAAAGCTCTCCGACAGGTGTCAGTCCAAATCACTCTCTTGGGCTGCTTCCTGGAAGTCGGCTCTGTCATGGGTGCAACGATGCTGCCATATCCCTTGACAAATCTCCTGTAATACCCGGTGAGTCCTGGAAAGTCTCTCACCTCTGTCTGGGTCTTGGGGGGCTCCCAAGCCAGAATGGTATCAATCTTGGGCTGTAGGGGCGCCACCTGGCCGCTCCCAACTCACCACGGAACCCTGCCTGATCTGGCACTTACTCGCCTTGATCGTGAAGCCTGCCCTCCGCAGCGCCATCAACACTTCCCAGAGGTGGCGCAGATGTTCTTCCCAACTGGCGCTGAACACTGCGATGTCATCCAGGTAGGCGGCACTGAAATCTTCCAGTCCAACCAGCACCTGGTTGACCAACCTCTGAAAGGTGGCAGGGGCATTCTTCATCCCAAAGGGCATAACCCGGAATTGGTAGTGCCCATCTGGTGTGGAGAATGCTGACCTCTCTTTGGCCCCATCAGTCAAGGCGATCTGCCAGTACCCAGACGTTAAGTCAAACGTGCTGAGGTACCGGGAAGCCCCTAACCGATCGATGAGCTCATCCGCTCTGGGGATGGGGTGCGCGTCAGTCCTGGTGACTGAATTGAGTCCTCAGTAGTCCACACAGAACTGAAGTTCGGGTGTGGCACCAGGCGCGGCAGCCTTTGGGACCAAGACCACTGGGCTGGCCCAAGGGCTGTGAGAGGACTCAATCACCCCCAATGCAAACATCTTGGAGACCTCCTCCTTGATGCAAGCTCTCACCCTGTCAGTCACTCTGTAAGCCTTGTGCTTGACAGGAGGACTGTCCCCAGTGTCCACATCATGGACGCACCAATCAGTGACACTAGAGTCAGGGAGAACAGGTCAGGAAACTGTCCCAACAGTTGGCGACCGTCTTCCTGCTGCTCAGGTGTCGGGGAGTTAGGAGGTTCACACCCTCCACTGACCCATCTTGCTCTGTTGCAGACAGGAGGTCAGGAAGAGGTTCTGTCTCCTCTTCCATTCCATCATCTGTTGCTAGGAGCATGCCCACTTCGGACCTCTCAAAATGGGGCTTTAGGCGGTTGACATGTAGGACCCGCAAAGGGTTCCTGGGAGATCGCAAGTCCACCAGGTAGGTGACGTTACTCTTGCGCTCCACCACCTCAAATGGTCCGGTCCACTTATCCTGGAGCACGCATGGCTCCACGGGGGCCATGACCCACACTTTCTGCCCAGGCTGAAACTCGATCAGAGTGGCATTCTGATCATACCACCGTTTCATCTCCTCCTGGCTGGCTTCCAGATTCGCCTCAGCAAGTTGTCTGAATCGCCTAGTTTGGTTTCTAAAGGTCAGCATGTAGCTAAATACATCCTGGGGAGGTTTACTGGGAGCTTTCTCCCAGCCTTCTTTCACCAAACTCAGAGGTCCTCTTACCGGGTGACCATAGAGCAGTTCAAAGGGACTGAACCCTAAGGACTTCTATGGCACCTCACGTATAGCAAAGAGAAGGCATGGCAAGAGGACGTCCACTTACGCCTCATGGGTTCTTCCAGACCCATAATCATGCCCTTCAGGGTCGGTTGAATCTCTCAACCAGCCCATTTCCTTAGGGGTGGTAAGGAGTGGTGAACTTATAGGTAACACCGCACTCCTGCCACAGGGACTTCATATATTTGGATATGAAGTTTGTACCACGGTCACTCACCACCTCCTTGGGGAAACCCACACGGGAGAAAATCCCCATCAGTGCACGTCCCACCACGGGGGCCTTCACTGTCCGAAGAGGGATGGCTTCCGGGTACCGGGTGGCATGGTCCACCATGACCATGTTGCCCATGGCTGTCTTGGGGTCCAGTGGCCCCACAATGTCAATACCCACCAGTTCAAAGGGGGTGCTGACCACAGGGAATGGCTGGAGGGGAGCCTTGTGCTTCCTCCCACTTTTTCCACTTGCCTGGCAAGTCTGACATGTCCTGCAATGAGTGTCTGAACTCTTGCGCATCTGGGGCCAATAAAAGTGGGTGACAAGCCTTTCAAAGGTCTTGCCCTGCCGCAGATGTCCTGCTAAAGGCACATCATGAGCCAAACCCAGTAGGAAGGCTCTGAAGCGCTGGGGTACCACCAGCACACGGGCTGACCCAGGCTCAGCAACCTTAGGCTCAGCTATACAGGAGACAATTCTCCCAGTAGATCCAATGTGATCCAGACTGATCACCTGCTGCCTGGTTGTGGCCTGTTGCCTCAAACCCACAAGAGAAGGGCACTTGTTCTGCTCCTCCACAGAACTCCTCCTGTAGGGTCCTGCTTCTTGCTGCCAATGGGTCCGCTCAGGCACGTCCCCAGTTCGGCCACTTGCTCCCCTGTAGGTTCAGAGCATCCCCTCAGGTTCTGCTTCCTCCTGGACCGTGGGAACTACGGGGGCCGGTTTCCCGCGCCCCTGCCTCTTCTCTTCAAGGCAGGCACCTGGGCCACCCTCTCAGGCTCCAGGTCCTTTTGAGCACCTCTCCTGGCTGCCATAGACCGAGTGGTCGCGCACGCCCACTCAGGCAGACCCAACATCTCTAGATGAGACCTTCTCTCCACCTCTGCCCAAGGTGAACTTTCTAAATCGTTGCCCAACAGTCTACAGGCATGGCTGGCCTCACAGCTACTTGGAAGGTACCTGAGACCACCTCCCCCCCCACTCAAAGGGAACCTGTGCCACTCTGCAGTGGCTCTCTGAGTTGTCCACGGCAACTACTGATCAGAATGCATTGGGGATCACCTGCTCTTCAGACACCAACTGACAGCTGTCACACTGGCTCCGGTGTCTCTCAGAGCCCTCAACCCTTTGGCAATTGATAGTCACCCACTACCTGTATTTCTTAGTGTTATCAGGCAGTTGGGCCTTGGGGACCATCTCACTGTCTCCTAAAGAGACCAAGGACATTGCTACGGGACCCCACCCACCTTGGGCACCCATCTCCTCCCCCAGGGCTACACTAGCTACCTGCCGGGGTGGTGCACCAGTGGGTGCTGATTTTCCATACAAGGGACATCTAGTCTCCCAGGAGCAGTGGCCCACTTGACCACACTTAAAGCAAGTCTTGGGCCCCCTGTGAACAGGCTTATCTGTCGGGGCCCTGGCTTCTTTTCAGGGGAGGCTGGGAACCCTTCCCTTGGTTCCCTTGGGGATTACTTTGGGGCCCTTTCTGGAACTCCCTCTGTTTACCCTTGTCCCCCCCACTCCTCTGCTGGGGACCCTGCCCACCTTTGGCGGAGTCACCTACGTGACCCTTGTGGACCCGGGTGCTCACCCAGCGGTCCGACTCCTCAGCAAGCTTCCTAGGGTTAGTCAGCCTACTATCAATAAGGTGCTGGCGTAGCTCTGGAAAACAATTTCCTGACAAGTGCTCCCATGCAATCAAATCAAAGAGCGCTTCAAAATCATTCACTTTGCTACCCTTCACCCAACCATCCAATGCTCTGCACACAAAAAAGTCACATATTCTACCCAGGTACTGCCTTCCAACTTTTTGCAATTCCTGAACCTCTGCCTATACAGTTCAGGAGTCAACCCATACCTGGACATCAATGCTTCTTTCATATGACCATAAGAATTGTGGACTTCAGAGGGCAAGTCTAATAAGGTATCCTGCCCCTCACTAAGGAACCGCCCCCACAACCCCAATCCTTCTCATTGACCCGGTGTGAGGTCATAGCTACCTCATAGGCTTTAAACGATTGCCCAATGTCATCATTTTTATAAAACTCTTTCACCACATCTTTAGGTATATACACCCTTGCTGCAACAGGCATGGACGGTGTGCTGCCACCAGAGGGAGTAATCTCTAAGCTCCTAGCTTTCAACTCCAACTCCCTCAAACTTCTCTCATGCTCTATTTGCATCCTCTTTTCTTCTAGGGCCAATTTCTTAATTTCCAATTTTAACTGCCCACCCATCTTAAGCTTGGTCAGCTCCATTTCATGCACCCTACTTCTCTCCCTGTCCTCCAGCTCTCCGGGGACAGGCCCTTAGAAGAAACACTGCTACCTGCTGGGGAAGGTGCTTTCCTCTCCCCTGGACCCAATAGCCCATCTAGCTGCCCTCCTGCATCCTCAGCCCCCTCCTCATGCTCTTCCACATGCTCTGGGGTACTCCTTGCTTCCACCCAGGCCCTCAGCGCCTTTTGGAACTCGTCCTTCTTGGAGAGACTGGTCATAGCAACTTTAAATCTCCTGCAGAAGTGTTTCAGCTGTTTTACAGTGTAACTTTCCAGCTTTTCTTCTTCAAAATCTAAATCCACAGATGCAATGGATGCTGTTTTGCTCATGGTGACTAAACTTGGCAGTTCTTGGCAAAAATAGAAATACCAAGAAAAAACAATCTACCAAAATGTAAGTGGTTGCGTTTGGTCTGCACACACTAGTAGTGTTCACCAATCACTGTATATGAGTCACAAATGCAAGTCCAGAATCCTCACCGCTGACCACCAATGTTAGAACTGGGGGTCTCTAGTTGGCAGAGGTAGGTACCTTTGTCCAAATAGGGACCCTTGCTTCTAGTCAGGGTAAGGGGGATACACTACTAAAATAACCCCTTCTCACCCCTTGGTAGCTTGGCACGAGCAGGCAGGCTTATCTCCAGAGGCAGTGTGTAAAGCATTTGTGAATACATGCAGTAATACAGTGACAATTCTACAGATGGACACCACACAGGTTGTAATATAAAAATAAGTATTTTTATATAGACTTAACACAAGACCCAAAACGACAAGAATCCACAATACAATACGAAAAATATGACTGTCTATGGTAGAAAATAGTTCAGTTCAAATGCAGGTGATAAATACGACACTCTACGTTCAATTTACCTTTGGATGCGTAACGCGATACAAACAAAAGAGTTGCAGGGAAGGTGATGCGTCGGTTCCTTACACGCAAGAACGGAGATGCGTCGGTTCCTTGCTCCGGGGGAGGTGATGCGTCGGTTCCCTACTGCTGCGTATGGGACGGTGATGCGCCGGTTCCTTACCGGAGAGGAGGTGATGCATCGGTTCTTCACCGCGTGGGGAGGTGATGCGTCGGTTTCTTACTGCGCTTCTGTGGCGATGCGACCAGCAGTGCCTCGATGCAATGACGACCCGGTGCAATGCAAGAAAATGGCGTTGTCTTCTCGATGCGACAACGAAGGGGGCGATGTGTGCACGCCCGACGGCCGTGCGGCGACTCAGTGAATCTTCTGAGCCGCAACAGGCCCTGCAACACGCTTCTCCGATGATGCTACGGTGTCTGCTGCGACGGCGACACTCTTCTCCGGTGATGCGAGGCGCTTCGGTGATGCGATGGCGGCACGCTTTCTCGGCGATGCGACGACAACTGCTGCGGCGGCGACACGCTTCTTCTTCGTGAGTTGCGCTTCCAACTCCCAGCGACACGCAGTCTCTCAGAAGGCCCAACACAACAGTAGGCACTTCCAAATTCCCAGCAAGGGAATTCAGGGGAGCTGGTTGGTGAAGTCTTGTATCCCTGAGACTTCAGCAGGAGGCAAGCTCAATCTTCAAGCCCTTGGAGATTTTCTGCAAGATGATGAAAGTAGCACAAAGTTCCTTTCTCCTTTCTTTGGCAATCAGGCAACCACTGCAGGCCAATCCCTCAAACAGCACACAGCATAGGGATAGTCTCCTCCTTCAGTTTCTCTGGTTCCTCTCCTCAGCAAAGGTTCTTCTTGTTTCCCAGAAGTGATCTAAAGTCTTGGGGTCTGGGCCCTAGTATTTATACCCATAAATCCTTTGTCCTCTGAAGGCAGAGGGTCCTGTACCTAGTCCAAACCAGTTCTGGGTGCATTCTGCCAGTGCACACCTTCTTCCTTTGTCAATGTGGGCCAGGGACATCAGACGCATCCACAGGAGGTGGAGCCAGCATTGTGGAAGGCAGGCACAGTCCTATTCAGGCCCAGGTGCTACTCCTCACACCACTCTACATGCAGATAGGTCTATTCAGCCCTGTGCTGACTCACCCTGTCTCCTGGAGTCCCCCAGCCCCTGTCACTCACAAACCCAGACATACAATACACTAGCTAGCAGAGGCAGGCTGGATGGTTCGGCAAGAAAATACCTACTTTCTATAAGTAGTATTTTCAAACACAGAATGTTACAAACCAACTTCACTAAAAGATGTATTTTATCATTCTGAGTTCAGGCATACTAAATTCGTTTTTCTACCATGTTCCCTGGGTCAGTTAGGATTATAAGATGTTATACCCCTGATGGGGTGATTCGGGCGCTTTATAAATTGCAAATTATAATCAAACTGCTCATTCTGGCCTATGGGGACAGGTAGCCTTGCAATAGTGAAAAACGAAATTGGCTGTAATTCACTATCCGGACATGCCACACACACCAGGGCATGTCCTACCTCTTACATACAATGCACCCTGCCCACAGACCTACCTTAGGGGTGACTAACATGCAGAAAAGGGAAGATTTGGGGACTGGTAAGTGGGTGCACTTACCAAGTCGACCTGGCAGTACCAGACTGCACACAGGCTCTGCAATGGCAGGCCTGAGACACACTTTACAAGCTGCTCCTGTGGGTGGCACAACCAGTGCTGCAAGCCCAACAGCAGCATTTGATTCATAGGCCCTGGGCACAACCAGTGCACTGTACTAGGGTATGACAGTGAATCAAATAGGCCAAACATGGAGTCACTAATCCACACATTAATTTACCATAGGGAGCACTTGCACTTTGGCACTGATTAGCAGTGGCAAAGTGCCCAAAGCTACTAAACCAGCCAAAACATGTCAACAACAGAGGAGGCATAGTGAAAAAATGGAAGGGAGACCCACGCCAAGGATGCCAGGTCTAACAAAATGCAAAACCAATGTTTTCAGCTGGCATACATTTAGACATGCATATGATTTACTGAATATTAAAGTGAAGTTGCTGATGCCAATTTTATTCTTCAAATGAAATTTAAATAAAAGCCTAGTAAAGCTACCTGGCTGCAGCTTCCAGACCATTGGCCCCCCTAGTGAGAATTCATTAAAGTCTTTATAACTGTACTTTCTCCTTTGAATCTTCCAATACAGTGCTTTACAATAGAAAGAACATTGATTCTATTTCAAAATCCATTGCAAATTCTTAAGATTTAGTATCCAAACTGTTAAAATGAAGTTTGCATGATTAACGTATACATTTTGAAAATTGCGTCTTTGTGCAAATTTTGCAGCTTGGTCATATTGTTTACTGTACAAAGCTGAGGAACACTGACATACACCCAGCATTCTTAATGCTCACCATGCAGATTTTGTACTGCCTGTAGCTCATGCCACTCTCTAGGCTCTTTTATAGTCCATGTCTTATGCCACTGTCTTTTGATACATGCCTCTAGCATTTTTTGCTAGAGGTCGAACAAAATGTGCAACTGTAACGACTCTTTTGTACTTTTAAAAACAAGGTTATAATATCTGGCCACAGTTTTCTATGCTCAAATTAGAATGAAGAAATTTAAAATCTTACAGAAGTAAAATGAGTGTGTAGGTGGTCTAAAAGACCCATCCAGTGTACCTTCCATTATTTTGCCTTGGATTGCACTTTTTTCAAAATAGGTTGCACAATTTGACCGAATTGCACAGGTTGCCAGAGAAGTATAAGCATTTTTATTTTAATGACAAAAAATGGTTGTTCAGGGAAGTTCTTTCCCCACACACCCAACTGGTTGTTGCATGTGCTTTACTGACTAACATAGCTCACACCCCTCAGTTTAAGTCGTGGAGAAGATTAATTCTGTTGGATACTCCTGACCACAGATTCCTCACCTTTAGTATATCCGGAAGCACCAATTGGAGAATTTTTCAGCAATGTTCCTACACACCAGTAGGTGTTACTCTGTGGCTCCACAATGACATCGTACTGCCCCAGAAGTGACAGAGTGGAGAAATATATGTACCACTCATGCATGCTTTTGTCCGTTCCTTTCTTTCAATGCCCTTTGATATGAATCCAGAGCTCTACTTCCAGCTTTGTCCTCCAACTACATCCAACAGTGTGCCAGAAAACAATGTCTTGCTCCGAAAACTACTTAAATCGAGCCATACCATGATTTCAGGAAGCAGATGTTGGTTACTGAACCCAAATGTGTGCAGCTCAGGGAGCCGGTCATGCGTGACTCAGAAACATGCCAAAATCGTAAAAAGCCAAGAAGGACACAACCCCAAATCAAGTGACAAGGCGCGAGGGTTAGTTCAGCCTTGAGACCCTTCAACAAATATGGCTTCTAGGCAGGTAAACCCATGCTTTATGCAAATTGGCCAACGAGATCTTGCTGGTCATCCTGTAAGACGTCAGGGCCTTTCTGGCTCAAATTATAGCTAGGATGTGACAAAGTATGTTTTACATGCATGCTCGGACAACTTAGACTGTGTGGTCACAGCTGTTGGCACCAGTGTAGTGCTTAGAAGGCACACCTGAATGCAATCTCAAACTGGTTTTAAGGGGATGTCCATCTTATGGACATTCCCTTTGCTGGGCTGCAGATTGTTTGGAGAGAGAAGGCTAATTTTGGCACACAAGCTATTTAAGGATGCTGGAACCATGGCACAATCCTTGGGACTCTTCTCTCCTGCCAAGCAGTTCCACCACAGTACTGGAAATTCAGCGATCATTTCAGGGGGATAATTTCTAGATATTGCCAGCCCTTCCTACCTGTGCAGCAACAGGAGGCCCAGCTGTTTTGAGGCAAAGGCTGTGGCAGCGGGTGATTGCACCAACATGGACAGCTCTCTAAAACTCTTCCTCCCCAGCTGCAGCGGTTGCTACGCTGCTTTGATTTGCTCTCACAGACCCAAGCTCAGCCAGTAGGAGGCAGGGTATTACATTTCCTCCTTGACAGGAGATCCATCACACCAGAAAAGATGGGGCATGCAAATGTTGTAAAGTGACTATGCCCTGCCTTTTATTTCAAACCAACCTGTTTTCACCTCAAGTCAGAGCAACTCTCAGTGGAACATTCCACCATCTTGCAGCAAAAAGTCAACCTTCTGCTGACCAGCAGTGCCATCAAGCAGGTTCTGGCTGCGTAGAGAGGAGAGAGGTGCAGTTTATGCTACTTCCGTGTATCAAAGGACGATGGAGGACCCAAGCCTATAATGGACCTCTGCCCACTGAATACCTTTCTATGTAAAGGCAAATTTAAATTGCTCACCCTGTCTCAGATTCTGTCAGCTTTGTCCCTAGGAGACTTGATGGTGTCTCCAGACTTGCTTGATGCCTGTTTTCAGATACCTTTCCTGCAGTTTCACATGCATTATCTGTGGCTCAAAGTGGGGTAATATCACTTCCAGTTTGTCTTACTCCCCATCAGCCTCACCTTTTCCCCTTGGGTGTTCACAAAATCTGTGACGGTAGTCGCTGCCAATTTTCGTAAGTTGGGAAGACTTGTATTCCCATGCCTCGATGACTGGCTCCTCAAAGTATGCTTGCTGCAGTCAGTTGTAGCCCACCTCCAGACGATGGCCAGACTTCTGCCATTTTTGAGGTTTTCCATAATCAAGCCACTTCCCACCCCACCCCTCCACTCCCCATGTCCTCCCACCATTGTTGAGGTTTTCCATAAACAAGCCACCTCCTACCCCTCCGCTCCCCTCACATAAACTCCCCACATCTGGCCTCTTGTTCTATCAGAGGCCAACTCCATAACAGCCTTCTGAACCTTCAGACAATGATGCAGTTCTTCACAGACCAGTCGACCGCTATGTGATACTGCAACAAGCAGCGTGAAGTGGAGTCCCGAATTTTGTGACATCTTCTCTGGAAGTGGCTCGACCAGCACAGCATCTTTCTGGTAACCAGGCATCTTGCAGGGTCTCTTAAAGCCAGAGCAGATGAGCCGAGTAGACGTCTGCTGCCGGATCACAAGTGGCATCTCCACCCCAAGGTGGCAAGGGTACCTTTGATCATTAGGACATGCCCTTGTTAGATCAGTTTGCCACTGTCCAGAACAACCAGTGTCCGCACTAGTGCGCATTGGAGTTTCCTTCAGGAATAGTCACTGTGAGATACATTTCGCCTGCAATGGAACACAAGTCTCCTGTACACGTTTCTGCTGCTGCCTCTTCTGCCTTCAGTTCTGAGGAGAGTCAGGACAGACTAGGCCCATATCAAATTAATAGTCCCAGACTGGGTCAGTAGAGTATGGTACCTGTAAGGAATTGGGTTACTGGTAGAGGGGGATGAAATCCTTCTCAAGCAGCAACCTCAATTCTTCTCCGGTTGAAGTCACAAGCAACCCTAAATTAACCTGTGCTCAACCCTCGGGTAGCTTGGCACAGGACAGTCAAGCTTAACTCGGAGGCAATGTGTAAAGTATTTGTGCAACACTTAAAACTGTGAACACACACCACAAAGGAAGCACACCACATGATTAGAAGAATAGAGTGACTTTTAATAAATAAAACAAGACCAAAACGACAACAATCCAATTAGTAGAACCGGAGATATTGAACTTTAAAGTTTTTAGAGAAAATAGCCCCAAAAGGCATGAAGCACCAACAGTGGATATCTGGTGGTCGCACCAGACTGTGGCAGAGTCGCACAATCAGCCTGCCCGTGATGGAGCACGGGCCGTCTGTGGGCACCCAGTTTGGCCCGCTAAACAGAGTACCTTAAATCCTGGTTTGCAGAGCGTTGCATGGATCCACATCAAAGATGCGTTGGTTCCGAGATGCAGCAAGGCTGCGGTGTGAAGTCTTGTTGTGTGGATGTTGAGGATCCCGTCAAAGAATGCTTGCATTGCGAAGTCCGGCATCGAGGATGTGGTACACTGCAAGGTGATGCGTCGGTTCCGAAGAGTTGCGAGGCTGCGATGCGGACTCTGACATCATCGTGGAGGCTGCTGTTGAGAGTTGTGAGGGCCTGCACCAAGGATGCATCGTACAGTGGCTTTTCAGAAGGTTATTGCGGACTGCGGTGGTGATGCAAGAAACTTTGAGATGGGTCCAATCCACGCAACGGCGGAAATGCAGCTATTCAACTTCGGGTTGCGCCACACAGCAGAGGAGATGCATCGATTCTGCTGGATCCACAGAGGCTGGCAAAGCACCTTAAGCCCACTTCCAATGGCCCAGGACTAGAGTGGCACCACCTGGCAAGGTAGACTCATAGATGGCAGAGCTCAGGTGCAGAGGCAAGGTTGTTGGAAGACTGTTGTGTCCCGAGACTTCAGATCAGGAGGCCAGCTAACTCTGGGTTTCAGTCTGGGTGCTGGGTTGAAGAGATCGAGGTCTAATCCTTCTCACCCAGGCAAGAGGACAGCAGGTAGCAGATCAGCACAGCAAAGTGGGAGTCCAGGAGGGTGCAGTCCAGCAGAGTGGCAGTCCTGCAGCAGCATAGCAGTCCTCCCTCCTGGCAGCGTATCCACAGGTCCAGAAGTGTACTGAAGTGGTGGTGTGGGAGGTCCAGTGTTTATACCCAATTGTGCCTATTAAGTGGGGGAGAAGCTTCTAGAGGTTTCCCTTTGAAGTCCCCAGGAATTCTGCCTCCCGTGCCCGGGGCTCCAGACTAACTAGAGGGGGTATGCAATCCTTTGTGTGAAGGCAGGACACAGCCTATTCGAGTATAAGTGGGCTCTGTCCAGCTCCTCCCTCCCATCCTGCTAGTGATGGCCCATCCAGGCACACCTAAGCTCCTTATTGTTTGTGGCTGTCTAGGAGAAATACACAAAGCTCAACTGCCAGCTACACCAAGTCATGTGACCAGAGACAGGCTGCAGACACTAAACGGATAAGGTAGGGAAAAGTATACAGAGACAATGTTCCTGGAGGAATTATTTCAAAAATACTTAGCAGTTTGTTGGTCAATATATCCAACACTCTAATATCAAAAACACATTATTGACCATGCAACGAAATGATGATAATAATAAACATACTTCGGGCGCACTGATCTACCAAAAGAAAATTCTTATTTGGTATTTGCAATATGTCTTGATTATCCAAAAGAATTTTTTTTTTTTACAGTATTCAGAGTTAAAGATACAGTTTAGACATATTAATGTAACAACACTATCGAACCCCACATGATCAGGCCATAAATTATACAATGAGTCTCAAAAAGATCAATTTTTGAGAAGAGATATTGCACATGCAAAATAAGAAAACAATTTTGCAAGATCAGTACGCCTGACGGCTGTTGATTATTATTATCCTTTGGTTGCATGTTGAATGATGTGTTGTTGTTTTTTATATTAGTTAGAGCATTGTATATATTGACTAACAACTTGATAAGTATTTTTAAAATAATTTCTCCAGGAACATTGACTCTGTTTACTGATTACCCAGTTCACTGGGGAAATATTGGGTTGCCCTAGTGTGGTAATAGACCTTACTAAAAGTAAAGTGGCATTTTCATAATTGCATTTAAAAATCCGACTTTACTGTAATTCAGGATTTTTAAATTGTGATTCCAGAGGCGCTAAAAATGAATTATTTACCCCTTCCCATTTGGAAACTACACTCATACAATGTAATAAGGCAACTCCAATGTTGTCCTGTGGGAGAGTTCGACCTTTCAGCAGTGAAAAACAAATTTATGAGTTCTTCATTCACTACCATAACACACAAAACTTAAAAGTACATGCTGCTTTTTAAATACATTGCACCCTGCCTTCTGGGCTATCCAGGACCTACCTCAGAGGTGACTTAATGTATTAAAAAGGAAGGTTTGGGCCTGGCAAAAAGTTTATTTTGCCAGAACGAAATAGCAGTTTAACCCGTTTACCGCGGCGATAATTTCGCCGCAGTGCGAGCGTTCCATTATGTGGGCGGGGCCGCGTCGGCCAGCGGACGTGCGCAGCACTACCGAGGTAGTGCTCGCGGCGGCCGTTGGCCGAGCAGTACACTAAGGGTTAAATTGCAATGGCAGGCGAGAGACATGTTTAAAGGGATGCTTATGTGGATTGTACAATCAGTGCTGCAAGCCCACTAGTAACATTTAATATACAGGCCCTGGGCACATGAAGTGGGCACTTTACTGCGTACTTATAAGTAAATTAAATATGCCAACTGGGGATAAGCCAGTATGCATATCACAAGAAAAAAAACCCTCAGGTCTAAGAGTTGGAAACACTGTCCAGGGGAGTGACCCAGTGGAATTGATTTGTCCCTTTATTAGGACGAAATCCCTCACCCACCAATGGTGGCATGCTTCATCATTGGGTTTCTCCTTGTGCCGTCCCTGCACGGGCTACAACCCCCTCACTGGGAGGGAGGAGCTCAGGGATATTTTGATTCTAGTTGGGAGGTATTTTAAATACCACAATAATGAGCTTGAGGTTTGGTGGGGGACGCAGCACAAAGAAAAAGTTTGATTAGGTGCGTAGGAGTAAAACTAGCTCCAGGGTACGTGAAGTGTCTTTTATTAGAACGTCCCTGGGCCAGGATTAAAAAACAGGGCACTGGCAGGGAAAACATACACCATCTATGCATTTACCTGATCAGCACACTGCTTTCAAGACCACAACCTTACCCTGGTGCCTGCTCCAGTGCCGTAGCTCCTGACGGCGCTGACACCCCGTGGTGGCTCACGCCTAATAATTATACCCGACTCTAATACGGAGCTGCGTCGGCAGCGCCCGACTCCGGTGCCAGCCGAGAACTTGCTTCCGGAGTCCGAGCGAGTGCCTTTTTTGTTTGACAGGCCTGGAGAGGGTGGCGATTCGGAGGGGTCATAGGACCATTATGGCTACCAGTATCCCCTAGACAACACAGAGGGCAACTGGTACAAGGATCTGGCCAGTGGTTTAGATACTTGCTTGGTCGCTCCCTCTACAGTGGCAACGGATGAGTGTGCATCTTTTGCTATGATTATGCAGAGGGCAGCTGAATTCAGCTGCCCTTATTGGCAGCCAAGACGAACTTCCTAACCGAGATGCTTCAGCCGGGAGTTACCCCCACTGAATCCTTACTCCCATTTAACGAAGCCCTTCTGGGTATCGTGCTAGGGGCCTGGTTCAAGTCCTGCACAGGGACTCCTGTGCACAGGACAATTGCCCCCCACCATCGCTCTGCTCCTGGTAACCTCAGTTTCCTCACCAAGCACTCCAACCCAGAGAGCTTAGTAGTCCAACCCTCCAGTTCCAGGATCAACCCCGGCGCATTTGCCACGACTCCCGGCTAGGGAATCCAAGAGGCTGGATACCTTCAGAAAGAGGGTTTTCTCTTTCACCAGCCTACCGCTGTGGTTGGTGAACACCGCATGCCTTTTGGGCCGATGCCAGCACACCGTGTGGAATTCGGTTGCACAAGTACTGCTTATGGTCTCGAAGAAGGCCCAAGCCATACACTCCCTTGCTATTGCTGATGGTAGGGATGTTCTGCAAAATTCACCATTCAATGTGGACTTGGCATGACTGAATCACTGGGCAGAGTGATCTCATCATCAATGGCACTAAGACGCCATGCCTGTCTGAGAACCACTGGCTTTTCAGGGGATGTCCAAGCCTCGCTCATAGGCATGCCTTTGATGGCTCTTACCTTTTTGGTGAGAAGACAGATTCAGTACTAGAGCGCTTCAAGGATAGCAGATCTTTGGCCAGTTCCTTGGGCCTATCCACAGCCCCTTGCCAAGCTCACTCTACCTTTCACCCCTTCCATGGGTGCTGGAGGGGCTACCAGCTGTGTCCTTTTCCACCAAGGCCAACAGGGTTCCCAGCCCTTTTATGACCGTGGTTCCCACAGACCACGTGAGACCGCCAGCCAGAGGTTGGGACAATCTACCCCCAGCTGCTGCAGCCTCTAAACCCCTTTAGTGTGTCCTCTTTCCATCATGGGCACCTAGTGGGCGGCAGGATCTGCCATCACCTGCCCCACTAGGAGTCAATAATATTCGACAAGTGAGTTTTAAAGATTATCCAGAAGGGCTTCTCCATCCCCTTTCTGGAAAACCCTCCACCCATGCCACCCACATATGACAGACTGACAGAAGACCATCTCTCGTTACTCCTTCAGGAAGAGTTGGTCCTTTTGGCCAAAAGAGCCATCAAAAGGGTACCAGAATTAGGGCATGGTTGCCATTCCTGCTACATTCCGGTGCCCAAAAAGGACAGAGGCCTTTGTCCTATCATCGACTTGTGCCTTCTCAACTTCTTCCTTAAACAAGAGAAATTTAAAATGCTCAGACTAGCTCAAGTCCTGTCTGCCCTGGAGTCTGGATGGTGGCATTGGACTTACAAGACGCTTATTTCCATATCCCCGTCCTGTCGGTTTACAGGAACTACCTACGGTTCACGGTGTGCCATGAGCACTTCCAGGTTGCTTTGCTCTCCTTTGGCCTTACCAGTGCCCCTGGGGTGTTCGCGAAAGATACTGCGGTGGATGCTGCAAACTTATGAAGGTCAAGGGTTCCAGTCTTTCCCTACCTTGACGATTTGCTGTTGAAAGCTGGCTTGCCCCAGGCAGTCGTCCCCCACCTCCAGACTACAGCGGACCTCCTGCACTCATTAGGGTTCACTATCAACATGCCAAAGTCACACGACTCCCTCTCAGATGCTCCCTTTCATCAGGGCTGTTCTGGAATCACGAAACTGCGAGTTCAGGATAGTCAGGCTATGATTTCGATGTTTCGGCCTCTATCCTGGATTTCGGTGATACTTACTGTGAGGCTGTTGGGTCTCATGGGCTCCTGCATCCTTCTGGTGGTACATGCCCGTTGGCATACGAGGGCTCTGCAGTGGGACCTGAAGTTCCAGTGGGAACAGCATTAGGGAAATCTCTTCGAATTGATCCACATTTTGGAGGGAACTGCAAAAGACCTACAGTGGTGGCGGAGGAACTGCGATTGGCTCCGCGGCAAACCCCTCTCCTTTCCCCACCCAGAGGTGACGGTGGTCACATATGCATCGCTCCTGGGCTGGGGGGCCATCAGGGAAATGTGGAAATCAGAGGACTCTGGTCTCAGGTGGAGGTCGGGCTTCACATCAAACTGCTGGAGCTGTGGGTGATCCAGTTGGCATTGAAAGCCTTTGGTCCTTCGATCATGGGAAGGCTAATGCAGGTGTTCACAGACAACACCACTGCCATGTGGTAACAAACAGGGCTGGGTAGGGTGGTGGACCCTTTGTTTAAGAGGCCACTGGAGATGGCTGGAACGTCAGGGCATTTCCCTGGTGGTTCAAGAACTGGCGGGCTCTCAAAACGCCAGGGCAGACCAACCAAGCCATCGATGCCTAGCAGATCATGAGTGGCGTCTGCAGCCGGAGGTGTTGCAAGGCCTCTTTCAAGAGTAGGGAGAGCCTTGGTTAGATGTGTTCGCCACCGCGAGAATGCGTAATGTCAGCAGTTTTGCATGCCAGAATTTCCAAAACAGTTCTCGCTCGGAGACATTTTTCGTCCCGAGTAAACTCTGACCACCTATATGCCTTTCCACTGATCTAATACCATTCCTGCCCAGAGTTCTCAAGATCATTAATGACTAGGCTGAAGTCATCTTTGTGACTCCAGATTAGGCACAGGGAATTTGGTATCCTGATCTTCTGAGTATGAACATCAGTCATCCTATCAGGCTGCCCCTTCGAGAGGATCTTCTGTCGCAGCAGCAGGAGAGGGTTCTGCACCCGAACCTGCACACCCTCCACCTTCATGCATGGAGATTGAGCGTCGAAAGTTGTCAACTTTCGACTTTCCTCCCGAAGTCTGTGACGTTATCTTGGCAGCCAGGTGTCCCCCCACCAAGACAGTGTACGCTTGGGTTCGGGAAAAATTTATGTCATGTTGAGCATCAGGACAGATAGGCCCCCTTTATGCACCCATATCTCAGGTTCTGCCGTTTGTTCTTTCTTTGGCCCTTCAGGGCTCTGCCCTGGGTAGTGTTAAAGGTTACTTATCTGCCATCTCAGCATTTTTGAGGATGCTGGACCAACCTTCTTTATTCAAGTCACCCATTGTGACTAGGTTCCTGAAAGGTTTACAGCATATGTGTTTCCATAGGCTATTCATTATGCCCCAATGGAATCTTAAGCTGGTCCCTGCATTCTTCATGTGTTCTCCCTTTGAGCTGTTATATAACTGCCCACTTTGCTTGTTGACTCGCAAAAAAGGTTTTCTAATGGCCATAACATGGCCAGGAGGGTTCAGTGGGTGACAGGCCCTCTCTGTCCAACCTTCTTATACCACATTTCCCCCCAGACAAGCTGGTTCTGAAGACCCGTTCTTTGGACTAGTCACACCCCTTCATGTAGGACTAACATCACCTTGCCTACCTTCTTTGCTCTGCCTCACCTGTCCAAAGAAGAGGAGATGTTCTACCATCTGGACCAAAAAAGAGCGGCGTTCTACATTTACCTCACGCAAGAGTTCCGGGTGGATGATCAACTCTTTGTTGGATACGGGGGGGCTAAGAAAGGCAAGGAGTGAAGAAACAGACTGTCTCACGATGGATAGTGCTTTACATCAAGAAGTGCTACTCTTTGGCCAAGAAGCAACACTGTGAGGGTTTGTGTGATCATTCTACCAGAGCCAAGACTGTGACCACTGCATTAGCTTGCAGAGTCCCTGTCCTGGACATCTGCCACAGAGCAGCATGGGCGTCCTCGCATATATTCACCAAGCACTGCTGCCTGGATGGTCAGGTCCATCGTGACGGGCACTTCACCCATTCGGTCCTGCAGGACTTTTTGGTCTACATCAGTTCACAGAACCACCTCTGGGGAGCTATTGCTTGGATATCTATTCTAAGTCAAGGAATCTGCGGCTAGAATTCTCTATTAGATGAACAAGTTACTTACCTTTGGTAACGTCTTATCTGGTAGAGCCTCTATCTAGCCACAGATTCTTTACTGACCCTCCCATCCACCCCATTGCGCGAACTGATTCAGTACGGTTTCCCCTTTGGAGGACCTTATTACTGCATGCCAATATGTCAGTAGTCTTTGTGGCTCCACGCTTCCGGCATGGAAAGTCATGAAAAGTAACTGATGTCAGCATGCTGGGGTGGCCTGTCTTGGCAGTTCAGGCTGAACTGTTCAGATTGAAGCAGGGTCAAGACTTATTTGCATATAGCTGGATCCAAACTGAGGTGGCATGCTGTGCAAAACAACGCTGGATTGGGATACTGCCCGAGTAATTACCAGTGGCTGAGATTAATTCTAGCATTCCATCCATCAGTTTTTGTATACTTTAATATGTTACCCTAAATGGGACGGGTATTCCCAGACATGGGACCACGTGCACACTGTGTTACTGGAACTAAGCTACACCCGGCTGATAAGCCCATAACAAGGGCAAAACCGTTCCTGGGTTGCTTGTGTTCCAGTTCAAGGAGTACCTGACTTCGAGGTTAGGACTGGACTGGTCCTATTGGAGCAGGGTCAAAACTGATTTGCATATAGCTGGGTCCAAACTGAGGTGACATGTTGTGCATGGGTCCACAACTGCCACCCGGGGCTGGAACACCAGGAGCCCCTCACTCCTAGTCATCATCTTCCGTCTGCCTTATCCACCGAATCCTCTGTGAACTGGCGCTCATCAAGTGTGGCCAGCAGAACCTGGCCTGGAGGTGGTCAGTGACTGAAAGGACTTCGAGGCCATGAAAGACCTCTCTTATTGAACTTTTGTTTTTTTCCTTTAAGGACGTGTTGTGGGTGGGAAGGGGAATTGGGGGAAATGGGAATTTTGGGGGTTTTGCTTGGAGAGAGGGGTAGATTTGCAGGGGCGTCGGCTCCTAAGTAGCGGAGGAGTGTCGCCCCGGCCTGGCAGCGCAGCAGGCAATCGCACATAAGCAAAATGGTATATCTATGACATTTTATTTATTTTCCACTGAGTGTGGGGCTGGGCTGAATGCTGCAAATGTAGGATTACAGCACTGGTCTACAGTGCGCATGACGAATTGGTCGGCTATCTTGTGACGGTCAGCCCGACATGCGTAGTGTAGACCCAGCAATCCAAAGGCTGTGTATCAGCCTGGAGATTGCTGGCACAGGCCCACAACCTCAAAATGAGCGCTCGGTGAGCCTACTCTCACCAATCCTGAAGATGCTTTCACAGCATGAAAGCAGCTCTAGGATTGGTTGGGGTTGCGTTCCACAAGCAGGAAGGAAATCCTACCTTTTCCTGCTCGTGGACAGTGCTGCACCGTTGGAGCTCCCGAATGAATGGTGAGTTGTGCGCCTTCGCACCCCATAATTATTATTTTTTAAGCTAGCCGCCACTGTGGGCTTGTTGTGGGTGGAGAGGGTGGGAAGGGTAGTTTGGGAAAGGGACATTTTGGGGAGTTTTGCAGGGAGGGAGTGGGCCTTTTGTGGGTGGAGAGGGTGGATTTTCCATGTAAAAAAAAAATGAAATAAAGGGGCCTTTATTTATTTTATTTTGAAGGTTTTATATAGCGCGAACATGACCCTTGCGGGTATCGGAGCGCTTTACAAATAAGGTAGTTGAACAAAAGAAACACTGTATTTCAAAGTAATGTCCTACAATACAGCTAGTCGTTCTGAGAGTTGGATTCAATGATCAAGTGAATTTCGTCATGAGAAGACATTTAACTTCTTTTTTGAAAGAGGCAGTAGAGGGATTCAGTCTGGTTTCTGGGGGTAATGCATTCCAAATCCTTGGAGCAATTCCAGAGAAGGCGCGGTTATATGTTTTCTTTTTGGCAAATCTTTGTGGCTTCAGAAGAAGGTTGCTGGCGCTCCTGTCTTTAGTATCTGTCTAGTTTCTGAGAGCGAAATGAGAAGCTGTCCTCTAAAATTGTCACACATTATACTGTACATCCACTTTTCCCCCTAGATTTTCCCTACCTGAATTCCCTTGCCATGTATTTTTTCTTCAATGTGTTAATTACCTCTTCCAGCAGTCCATTATACACCGCTACCAGAGTGGGAGCGGAAAACTGACTATAAGTTTGACTTTATTGCTTGCTGAAAGTTTGCAACACCTAGCCACCTATCAGTGATAATTGTATGCTAGTTAGTTACTGTCCTTGTTCTACCCTCTGTAACTATTGATCTCTAATGGAGTCTGCCAAGTTCCAACAACATACACAAAAATCCCAATCCCTCCTTCCCGAGAACAACTTCAGTACTAAGTTCTTAACTGGTTCTTACCTGAATAGATTAAGCAATGTCTGCTACCTTTCTCAATCTTCACAAATGTATTGCAATGTTTCTCAAAGGGCCTTCTTAATTCTGGTGGTAGTAGGCTACCATCAACAGGGACAACATCACAAAATGAGGTTCATCCTATTCTGAATGATGCTTGCGAGGTGAACTCCAACTGTAGGACTATTCAGGAGGATTATCCATCACAGGCAACTAAACTGAAATAAACCACATTTAGTGGATAATGCAAGACTGAGACCGCCTTGGCAAAAAGAAAACAATCAATTTACAACTAGCAAGCTATCTGGGGAGCTCATATTTATTTTAATTAAAAAATTAAAACTAAGCTTACAGAAACCTCAAGTCAGGATAAGGTTACTCCATGTTGCATATACTTTGTAAGCAACACCAGGCCTGATTCAGAATGGTAAAGTTACACTTTTGGTGTTACTGTACCTTTGCAGTGTAATTTTATGACTAGTGACTTTTCCATCAGTAACTTTGTGAGTAGTAAGTAACTCCTATTATTTTCAAAGAGTTACTACTAGTTAGTAATTATTCATAAAGTTACTACTCGTAAAGTTACTGGTAGTACAGTTGCACTGCAAGAGTAAATTTACACCACAAGCTTACCTTTGTGAATCAGGCCAGGGTGCACATTAATACTACCTATCCTTGGATAGACATTATTCTAAGACTCTGCACTATAATGATGTCCTTTTCATGAGGCGTTAGTAGGGCTGGCATGGGCTATTTAAAAGAACCTGTAACAGTTGACGTCGCTTTAACCACATCAGCTCCACCAAGTGTGTGATCCATTTATGTTGTAAATTATGAAGTCACAGCTCAATAGATAACACAACCAGGGGGAAGAGGGTTAGGGATTTCATGAATGGATGGGAAAGGAGGAGTTGAGGAAAGGTGAGAGAAAAACAAATGCAACTTCCATCAAGTCGATGAACAACACTTCATCATCACTTTTGTTGTAGAAGGAAGAAGACAGTTCAGTTACAAAATGCAAATAGTCCATGCGTCCCTGAGTACCATGTTATCTAATTGTTATGTTACCTATGGTTTAAAAATGCAAAATAGAGAGGACTCTCACAGTTCTAAAAAGTGTTATTGTTAATAAAAAATAATGATATTGTATATAAATGCCAAAATGGGCAGTGTATCTGCATTCTTCAGCCGAATATCAACATGAATATTCTGAGAACTGGTTCGGTAAGCAGGAGTGTTATGGAGCCTTTGTGCAGGAGAAAAGAAGGCCAGTGGAATGAAATAAGTAAATGTCAATATTGTGGACTCGAGGAGAAAGAAACTTCATAGTGGATGAGGATCAAGACGGCAGAGCATAGGCTGGTGCAGTTGTGTGTGATTAGCTGAGAAGAAAGAACAGTCTATGCACCAGTCCTAGACAAGTAGCTGGTCAATCCCACAAATGTCAGTACCATTTAGCTGTGTGCGTCCATCATGTGTCCAGTGACATTCCCCCAGACCACAACCACTTGGAGATTTACATTCGCGCCACTACACTTCATTTTCCTAATCAACGCACCTCTCTCCAGTCCACTGGAGTAAGCCTCTTAGTCTTTGAGTCAGGTGGTTTTCCACTGAAATAGATAAGCATTGTTCCTAACTTCCTTCTTCTGGCTGTTGTGGTAGTCCCGTCTCGAGTCTGAATGAATGAGATAGACCTGTAGTGTTGATGAACAAGAAAAGCAAAGGAATTTGAATATTTTGTGGAGTTTTTATACCTAAACTGATTGGTCTTGGAAGATACTTAAAAAACAAAGAAATACGCGAAAGGACCAGGTAAGAAATTGTAGTGAAAAGTGAAAGCTTCCCCTGGGCCCCAAACATTACAAATCACGTTTCAAAATTAGTTATAGCACCCTCCCAGCCGCCACTTGAATCATCAATCACTCAATATATCACTCATTGTTGCAATAGTTAACTTTTCCAAGCGTGGTGCACATTTGTCTATTGTATCTTTTTCCCATGAAAGTGATACACAAGGGCAGTTTTGTATAATTAATGATCTTTACTGGCAGCCCAGCGAGGGAGTAAAAAATGGTTAGGGATGGGAGGCATTGTCTTCATGTTTTGTAAATAAATGGAGGCTTCTTGTGTGCACACTAGTCCACTCCATACATGTGACTAAATGGGGCAGTGTAAGCCAGACACCAACAATGTAAATGTTCTTCTATTATTTGTTTTTCGAAGCAGTTCAATGATATATATGCAAGTTCTATTGTAGCAAACTTAGCATCTGATTTAGATCTTGGCGGCGGGTTACTGCATCACAACGTGACGGATATCCCATCTGCCGAAATATAAATCCCATTATATCCTATGGGCTTTTTGTTTTGGCGGACCGGATATCCGTCACGGTTGGGATGGACTAACCCGTTTGCCAAGATCTAAATCAGGCCCTTAGTCAGGGAAGTAGACCTCAAAATTAAAGCGTTTGCCCAGAAATTCATCAGCTAACACACTTGAGTCTGACCAATTGCCCTCATCCTGTGCTGCTTTCAGGAACAGTATAATCTTGTAGTTTGAAGTTTTTGTTCATTTTAACCACGTTTTGAAGTGAGAGGCTGCTCCTTATGACTGTGACAACTGCGCCTGCTGCACTGAACAGGCACTCAAAAGACACACTGGCACCGGACAAGTCAGATACTCTGCCAGCCTGCTGAACTGTGACCATTGTCACATCTTCCCATACCAATAGACCAATGCGGTTGATCCAAGTAGACCTCTTTTGGGTCATTCAGATAGACTTGGACCATCCTCTAAATGGTCATTGGAGCTGCCACTTGCTCAGTCGCTGTTGCCTTTGCCTCAGCCCTGCCACATGAAACCACGCCATTGCAGAGGTTGGGTCGGATTCTTCTGTTGCTGGTGATGATGGTGTTGGCTGTGAGACAACAGCACTGCCCTCTCTGGAGGTTGTAGGCTGCATGCCAGAACTTTGCCCGGGCCTCTCACTTCCAGCCATTCTTCTTCTAGGTCTCTCACTTGATCAATAATTCAAGTCTTGTAAAGTGAAAAATCCCTTCTGAAACCAGAATGAATCAAGTATTGTGGCACACATGTTCTCTTTGAAGGACCCGATCTCTATTTGCAGCCTTGGATTAACAGCCAAGCGAAAGATTAAACTCTGAACCAACTCATATGCTTCTTCGTTCACACTGGTCCAGTAGCAGATGCAACAACGGAATTGCTTGGCTCATTGTACTTTCCTCCTTGCTGAGTTCCCATTTGAAAACCTCAAAAGGAAGTAGCATTTGTGTTGGGCACTTGACTAACTCTGTTTGTCCACCTCACTTGTCATTCTCTACCCAGTTGCATTCCCTCTTCTAGGAAGGACATAGTCAGTGATCAGTCTGTACTGCCCGAACAGATGTTGCAGCATGTAGTAGGTCGAGTTCCAACATGTTGGCACCTCCTGTAGCAGGGCTTTAACCAGTACTCTATTAGTACACTAAATGACCCTCAACTACTTCTGGACTTTAAAAGAATGGCTGAAACAGTACAGATTCTTCTGCAGGTGCCCAGTATGTTGCTGACTAGGTCTTCTATTTTGAGACAGTCCTGCACAATCAGATTGATGCAATGCACCAAACACAGGACCCTGAAATATCCATCATCTGACTTGGCATTGACTATATTACTGCTGTTCTCCTGGCAACAAAATCAATTATGAGACCTCTGGTTCTAAGCCATTCAAACACCCTGCTGATGTTGCAAGATGTTTACAGCTGTATGGGATTTCTCCATGGCGAACATAGCTACTGTTGCATGCTGCCAAATGCCCTTCAAGCCTGAGACCTACAGATAGCTGTTGCCTACTTCCTACAAAAGAGATTCAGTGTGCAGTAATACACAATCAGCTGCTTGATAACTGGTCCAGATGCCTGTCGTCAGGTGGTTAGTCTGAACAGCACTCTGCTGCATAGTGTGGCCAACCAATAGCAACATATCATGATGGAGCACTGGAACAGCAACACTGGCAAAATAGGTGTGGCTTACATTTCGGGCAGATGGCCGTCACAATTTCTAAAAACACTACTCTATCCACAAAAGAAAAAGGGAGGAGGCCCAGCGCTAACATTTTAGCCAGCTTCCCATTGTACAAACATGCCGTTTAGTGGTCGTGTTTGTAGGGCCCCTCCTACCTAAACATGCCCGTAATATTAGGTTGGATGTTTTTTAGGGGTGGGCATAATATTAATTTCCCCCTGTGGAATTGGCGGGATTTTGACAACTCTAACATGGAATTCTGGCCACATTCCACCAATCGCCCTTGGTGGAATTTTGTCTTGCATGCGGCACCAGAACGATAAGTTGGCGACCGAGATTTGGCATCCCCTAGTGCTATTTTCAGTCAATGAGAGGAAATTCGATGAGATTTTTCTAACGCGGGCAGTCGTGACCGTTCGCAGTCAGAAAGATGCCACCTGAGTAGAACATCTACTCGAGCAGCAGCAAAATTAATGCGAGTAGCTGCACCCTCTGGAGCACAGCGTGGTGCAGTTTGCGCTGATTTTTCAGTGCAGAACGGGCTATCCGTGCTAAATCACAGTGCAAGTAGTGCGACGTGCCTATTTCCACCCGTTCACAGAACTCTGCAGAATCTTGCAGAGTTTTTATGTTACTCCGCAGAGTCAAATTCCACAAGTTATGCCCAACCCTAATTTTTTTCTTTTGTGATGTCACTGACACAACGAATTCCAGGGAGAATCAGGGGGTGGAAGGCTCACTGTGCGTTTGCGGGAATCACTATGTGCGGCTGTGTCTGCATCAGAATCTTGTGTCATTTGGAGGTTGCTGATGCAGGTGATGCTGGCACACTACAGTGGACAAGGCTGCTTTTTTGTAATGCTGTTATCCTCTTGTACCTCATGACCACCTTCGTCTTCTATTACTGGGACCTGTACTGCTTCCCCTCTCTCATCATTGGTACCAGCAGCTATCTTTTTAATATGCTCCTCCCACAGAATTGCGTGATGCATTCTCAGATGGGATGTTCGGCCTCCAGTACCATAGTGCAAACCTGGCTTACCTCGGCGAACACTCACTTGGCAAATGGAGCTTATTGCATATAGTCCCCAACTGTGGAGGATAACCTTTTTAGTGTGCCACTGCCTGAAGAACTGGAGGTAGGTGGCTGTGTTGTTTGCCTCTCTATAGGAAGTACTTTGACTGTGGTAGTGGCGGGGATCTTATAAATATGGAAGGCGGAGGTGGTGGAACCACATCCCTCTGAGTAGGTTGAATAGGAGAGGGTCATGTCGGTGTCCTCTGAGTCTCCCTCCATAGTGACAGTCACTGGCTTATCATCATCGCTGTCACTTTCCATAATTCTAAGACTTTCTGGAACTTTACTGTTCCCTTGTCCTTCGGTGCGGATCTTGTGCTTGGCCGGGGATCCAGTCCATGTTCAGATAATCCAGAAGGGGGCCTTGGAGAAGATAGTGGAGTACGCTTTCTTTTTCTTGTTGGAGATCGTGAAGCCAGTGGTTGAAGAGCGACACCTTGCACAGCAGGAAGCTCAACCTCCTTTTCTGCTCCTACGTCAGGAGGAACTGTTCCTGGCTGCGGTTCCTGTTGTCCACTTTCCTGCGACTATTGAGTACTTTGTGACTGAGACAAATCTAGTTAAGACTCACTGCTTGTCGCCATGACTGCAGTGGCTGCATCACTGAGAGACATGGGCTTGGGCTTACCCTTAGGTTGGGGTTGTGCCGTTGATGCGGGAGTGCTGCTCCCAGCCTTTTGCTGCCCAGAGGAGGGTGCAGCAAGTACACCATGTTTCCTGAAAAAGGTGGAGGGCGGCATAAGAGTGGTGTCAATCTCCTTCTTTTCCTCCTTACTGCCACTTTCTTGGCAGGTACATCCTTCTTTGAAGCTGTCTTCAAGTTCTTTCTTAGCTCTGACAGTTGCCACTTAGCTGCACAAGCGGAAGCAGAGGAGGACTCCGGTGGTGTCATTGCTGGCATTTGTCTGGAAATACTGTGTGTTATGTGTCTTGTGAACCTAATAGCACTGAAACAAGAAAAAAAAATCAGTGAAATGTGGCATTAGCAGTTTGAATCTACAGACAATATAATTTAGTGAGGTAATCACAAATAATTAACAATACTGTATCCATTCCAAACCATGCTTAAACATAATATAATGTTTCGATAACATACAGATTGAAAAGCTTACTTTATGTGCCTCTAAGCCGGGTTATGAGATGCCTGTGGCAGGCAGGGGGTGCATGGAAAAATTGATTTATTCTTTAAAAAAATGATTGCTGGTGTACGCTTATGGTCTCTGAGACATCTATGGCAGGCGGAAGTGCAGGGGAAAATGGAATAATTCTTACAAAATTATTGCTGGTATGCACCTGTGAGACTAGACACCTATGGCAGATGGGGTGCGGGAAAGCATGAAATAATTGTTACAAAATATTGCTGATGTGCGCCTATGAGACACCTATGGCTAGCAGGGGTTGCAGAGGAAAATGGAATAATCCTTAACAAAAATGATTGATTGCCTGCTCACCTGAGACACCTATGGCAGGCAGGGGATGCAGGACAAAATGTAATAGAATATGAACAAAAAACCAAAAGGGCTTGGCCTCTTCTATCAACGTCCTTAGAAAATGGCTTTGAAGAGTGGAAGAAAAGGATTTACACACTGGCTACACAAAATTGCTGCTGGACACATGTTCAGAACAAGCAAGAAGACATGGACAACAAAGAACACTTGCAGGCCTATGGCAAAAGCAAAGCACGCTGGCTACACAAAATGGCCGCTCTGCCACATGACCACCAAAGGCGAAGGCATGGGCAACAAAGAACACATGCAGGCTTATGACAAAAGCAAAGCACACTGGCTAAACAAAGTGGCCACCCTGTCACATGGCCACCAAGAGCGAAGGCATGGACAACAAAGAACACGTGTATGCCTGTGGCAAAAGCATGGCCTCCCTGCCACATGGCATTGAGAACAAAAAAAGTGTTTTTATGTGCTAAAAATACTACCTGAACGTAAATCACGATAGGGGATGCCAAATCTCTTGCCTGCTGGAGCCTTGCGTTGCTCCTGTTCTCATTATGTTGCACGAACGGGAAAAAAATTCTGCCACATGGCAATTGGCAGAATTTGGGCAGAATTCTGCGTGAAGAGTATTGCAGAGTCACCAAATTCCTCCAATTCCACGAACTGAATTAAAAATTCCATCGCGGCCTATAGGCAAGGCAAGGTGGTTTAGTTCCTCATGCTTTTTTTAAATTAATTCTGCTTAAGAAAGGGAGGTTTGAGATTTGGCAGCAGTTTACCACTATGTTTGGGTCAGTGGGTGGTGTTTTTCAAGAGGTGAGTGATAGTGGCATGTTTTATACGGTCAGAAACCACTCCAGAGAAGAAGATGATAATAATTGTTTTGGTTGTATGTGGTAGGCAAGAGGAGAAATTCATATAGAAATATAATAAAATGAAGCACCTGAACCTGCTCTGTTTATCTCTACAGGTTCTAGAACCTGCTTTTTTCGATCCAGATTGCTTTGACGAGTATAGAGGTAACCTCTATTCACCTGGTCTTCAATGTCTGAAAGGCATTGGCCCAATCTGTCTCTTTGAATGTTTCTGGTATTGTGCTTCTTTCTTAATCCAACAGCCTCGTTTGCTCATCTGCAACAACAAAATAGTGCAATGCATATGTCTCTCTTTGAAACTTTGGTGCATTTGTCCGATGATGTTTCTAATAAAATTGCAACTAAAAAGATCTATTGTAAATTAACTTGTACCAATGGAAGTGAGCTAATTTCATGTGCTGTTTAAGGTATATTATAAAATGTTGAACACCAGATTGGCTGTTAAATAAAATGTTTTTGATTTATAGGTCGGCATCATCACATTTTTCATTTCACAACTCCTTTCGTGATCTTATGTTGGAAGAGCAGACGTCAATCCTCGCAAGTAGTCCTTCACAAGATGTTAAAAATAGGTTCACAGGAAAAGAAGACTTGCAAGCTCAAAAATCATTAAGGTAAAGTAAATTTCTTTCACAATTCTATTTGAGTATTGAATTTACTTCTGACTCTAACCGAATCACTGACTGAAAATCGCTAAATTGGTACGACTGGAAGTCCTTGCTTAACAGAGTACAGCATAAACAGAATTACTGGCAGCTACTGCTAATCATTTACTGCAATGCTCCTACAAAATACCAATGCTGCTTTCTGCACATGCCGTTCTCGGAGTCATTTGCATGTTGTTTCCCACTTCAAGTTGGTCTTTAACATTTCACTGAACCTCGAGTTTACCACAGGGGACAATTTTTGTGCGTAAACTAGGTTTTTTGATGACGTAGTGCTACGAAAAAAGTGATAGCTTGCTTGGAATCATTGAGTTTTAGAGTATTTTCTCTAAAACCGTTTAAATCAATGCCTTTTCAATGTGTGGTTTTATTTCTTGCCACATTCTGCTTTGCTGTACTTGCCTTTAAGCCTTAATTAAATTATTTTGCTGTTTTGCTTTGCAGTACTACTTCTTTATATTTTCAGTACAGACCCTGCTAATGGGCTATTCACGCATCACTGCCTAGTCATTCATTGGCATCTAGAATGCCTCTTGAGTTTATCCAGGAATATAAATTATTTTTCAATTCAAGGAATCCCTAGACTTCCTTGAAAGATTTATCACTTATTTGGGTAGTTATGTTTTTTATAGAATTTGTAAAGCTTACAAATACTTGTTAAGGTGTCCTGATAGGAGAAGGCTGTTTTCTAATCTTGTGATCTTTCATTAAATGGGCCACCATTATGGTTTAATAGTATATGTTGGGAAGTACCAAGCAAAAGAGCTACCAGATAGTGGATGGATTTTTTTGTTGTTCCTCTTGGCCTTGAACTAGATGTAATCATTAAAACTTTGCCTGTTTGTGTAGAGGTAGTCAGTGTAAACTATGAAAATGTCTGAAAATATGGGCACCTTATTGCAATTTGACTATGAGGCAAACTTGGATTTCGATCTCACTTCAGTTAGTGGGTAACCTTTGGAACTAAGTCCCAGGTAAAGGGCATTAGAATAGTCAAGAAGTGAGCCTACATGTGCCTATAGTATTTGGTAGTGTGTATGTGTGGGAGAAAGGGCAAGATTTTCTTGAGAAATTGGAAGTAGAAAACACAGGTCCAAGGCCCACTTGTGGCTTAATGCAGAGTTCATCGTCAAAATATACACCTAAATTCCTTACAGTCTTTGTGGACTGTGGACAAGGGTGCAGGGTATCTGGCACCGTTCTGATGTCCACATTGGTGGAGCCTCCCCTAATAACACCATCTCCATTTTGTTAGTGTTCAGTTTCAAACTACTATGTAACACCCAATATGAAACAGTTGAGACCGCAACAACAGTTGCCGCAAAACCATATCTGTGTTTCAGTCCAACCCTAAAATGGGCTGGGTATCAGCAGCATAACAATATAAGTCTGGTTAAAGGTATAAAGCAGCTTGTTTTACCACATTTAATCGACAGTGTAGATTAGATGAAAAAGAACCACACAGTGTATATGAAAACTAAGTCTGTTTATTACACAACGCAATCACTAATATGAATATCTCCTACCCGAACATATTAACAACACACATGAAAATACGTTAAAGAAATCAGCTAAGTGGTACAAATATACACTGGTCTCCAGGGGGAGACCAAACCATATACAAAAGAAGTGAAATGCGAACTGCAAAGAAGAACGGGACTTGGACCAAAGGACTCAGAGGAGCGGGGAGATACAGAAACCACCCAAGGTAAGTAACCAGGAACCCCACTGACGCTGTTTGCAGAGTGGAAACACAGCCGCGTGCCCAATGGAAGTATATGGAGAAGTCGCAGTTGCAGTTTTAAAGAAAAAGGACACTTCCCAGAGGTGCTGGAGGCGAGGTGAAGTACACTTTTCAGTGCCAGAAGAAATCCTTTGGAGGATGGAAGGTTGGAGAGCCACCCCACCTGCGAATGCCCCAGGAACCAGGTTACCTGCACCAGGTAAGCCGGGTGCATAGGGGTGAAGTGACGTCGGAACCTCCCGTAGACGACAGTGGAAGACTTGGGAAGATAGGCCTCTGGAGAAGTCCCTGAAGATGTCTGGTGGAATCCAAGGGTGGATTCTTGAAGAGAAGAACCTGCAAACAGAGGGGACAGAGTCTATGCCACTTGGAGGTGACCAGGAGGTGCGGGAGACACAATGCCCATCCTGGTCTGGAAGCGCAGGAGAGTTGACGAGGACCTTGTCGCTGAAGGTGTGGGGACCCTATGGAAGACCAGGAGCCGTACCCGAGCTGTCTCACGTCGGATGTCAGTACTAGATGGTCGGTGTCAAGCGGGATCACCAACAAGCCTTGGTAGCTGCAACTGGCATGGAAGACGACAGGATGCACCAAGTGCTGGAGAGTCAAAGCAGCCCCGAGCAAGCAGGGGAGCCCACCAAAGCAGAAGACAACCCTCAAGAGGACTCTCAGGTCAAAGGCACAGTAGTCGCAAAATGACCTCAGGCAGCTCACGAAAGATGGAGGCCCACGGTGCAAGAGATGCAGTGAGGATGCTGATGTTCAAGGGTTGAGATGCTGGAGGATGGAGTTTCTTGTAGCCCGAAGATCCCTGGAGTGCAGAGCCAACAAGCTTTGGCAACGGCAAGTCAATGAGGTGTACAGGGGTTTGGTCCTAGCGGCTCCGACAAGGGATACTGTCCTCCAAATTGCAGGGAAGACTGGTCAGGCCTCAGGAGAGCCACAGAACCACCATCTGTGTTGCTAAACCTCGGGACGTCTGTGGGACGACAGAAGGAGCAGACCGGTCAGCTTCGGTGCGGTGCCTGCAGATGCAAGGGAGTGACTCCTTCTCTCCAAGAGAGAGTTCTTCGGATGTCCTTAATGCCCACAGGTCTTCTGGAGAACTTGTGCGAAGAACAGACACAAACGAGGCAGAAGACTTGAAGAACAGCGAGACCAGGAACAGCAGGAGTCTTCCTTGATGTAGTCTTGGTTCCAGGCGAAGTCCAGTTGTCTAGAAGGTCAAAGAGTGTCTTGGTTTCAGAGATGAGTCTTGTTTCACGATGAATCTGAGGACCCACCCACAGGGGAGCTATTAAATACCCAAGGAAAGGGTTGGAGCGACTGAGTGATCCCTGCCAGAGGAGGGGCTGGACAGAGGGGCAGCTACTCCCCTGTCCTTTGTCCAGTTTCATGCCAGAGCTGGAACCGAGGGTTCCTGTACTGGCTCAAACCAGAGTACGCAAGGAGGGCACCACTTGTGCCCTTCAATGCAGTCTGGTGGTGCTGGAAAATGCCCCACACCCCAGCCCAATGCACTAAGACCTGTCTGGGAGGTGGTCACACCTCCCTATGACAGGATACCTATTGTTCTACCTTCCCCTGCCTGAGCTCAGCAGCAGGAGGGCAGAACAGTGTCTGTGGTTGGTGCAGCAGTAGCTTGCAGGCAGACCCTGGAAGGCTGTAACCTTGAGTGCAGTGGGCTCCTCTAAAGGGCCCCCCAGTACATGGGATCGTACTTCTAACACTGGAATCGGTGTTGGGTTATGATTCCAACGCGTTTGATACCTAACATGATCAGGTTCGATTCAGCCATTATATAGTTAGACATCTTGTAATGACTGATGTCCACTATATGTCTTAAAATGGCTGGCCGCACTTACAAAGCCTAGAAAATCGACACCGGGGTTTGTAGGGGTGTCCTGCTCATGCAGGGGCACCCTCACACTTATAACCAGGCACCCTGCCCTCAGGACTGAAGAGCCTTCCATAGGGATGACTTATAGGTTTTAAGTGTAGTGACCTCAGATATAAGGAAACTTATATCTTTTGTGAGAGGTGCAAGCACCATCTTCCCCAGGCTGCAATGGGTGGCCTGTAGTCCGAGTTTAAATGGACTCCCATGAGGGGCACACTGTCCCGTTATAAGCCAAATTGTTGGATGTTTTATTGTTTTTGTCCTTGGCCCAGCAAAGACTTGCAGTGGGCACCATTAGGGGTTATGTTTTTGTTCTTTCGACCTTTTTGCATTTAGCAGACCACCTGTCCATGTTTAAATCACCTGTCGTGATGAGGTTTGTAAAAGGTTTATCTGATAGACTCATCATCTTAGAATTATCCTCAAACCGGATCTGGATATTTTTTGAGAGCCGTACCCATGCGCGCCGGGTGGTGGCGTTGATAGGCTCCGCATGGCGTCTTTTGCGCCTGGAGTGACGTGTGTGGTGCATATATAAGCACCACCCCACCGCCCTGACATCAGTTCATCTCTTACCATGCCAGTCAGTGCAGACATGGAGAGAGCTACCCCCAGTAATATTTTGACTGGCCCTTTTTTGACTTTGTCGAAGTTTTTTGAGATCTTTCTCCTGGTGTGGCATGGATGTCTACTAGGAAAGTTGACTTCAAGCCCTGCAGTGCCTGTCACTGACAGATGTTGGTGACGGACCGGCATCTTGTTTGCATCTGGATTGCGACCACGATGCAAAGACTTGCGTTGAATGCCACACCATGCACCCCAAGACTTTGAGGGGCAGACCCTCCAGCTCCTTGCTGCTTGACAAGCGACTCTGCGATGGTCTCGATCCAGGTCGAGAGGAAGATCCCAGGATCAGTTGTGGAGCCATCGATCTTCGTCGCAGTCAGTCGTCTGGGCGTTCGGGTAAGTCCCACACAAATAAGAAAAGTAAGAAGTCAAAGAGATCTTCAACTTCATCCCATTTGTTGAACTCATACGACAAGACGAGGGAGCGTCGTCATTCAAGGCCTGGCTCCGTGGTTCAGGTTGCACCTGAGCTGGCTCCGTGCCTCCCCAAGTTTCCAGGAGCCGGAGCGACCCCTGCTCAACTCCGCAAGTTTTATAAGGCCATACACCTCATTTTAAGCAGCCCGTTCCAGCTGGCGTGTCTTTGGGCCCGCAGGTTCTTAAGGGCCCTTCCTGATTCCCCACCACTGGGTCCTCCCCTGGGACCAGTCGGCCCCTTGGATCCATTGATGGATCCGGGTCCGCACCTATCTTACCACCTCAACTTTCCCTAGATGCCGATGCTTCTGGCTGCTCTGTCCCCATTCTCATCCTCAACTCCGACACGGAGCCGGAGGGGCGTTGCCTTGTCCTCCAGACTGGAGCCTGAGCCCTATTCCTATGGCCTGAGACTTGGGGAAGATTGGGAGTGGGTCACTGTACCCTGAGAAATACCAGCCCCTAGACCCCAGCATAAACTGGTGTGAGGAATTGGTGGACGCCAGTGGACTGGACACCACCCCAGATACTGGCATTGTCTCTCCTTCTACCGTGTCTACGGAGGTAGGAGCTTCTTTGGCTATGGTGGTGAGAAGGGCGGTCGAGGTCCTAGACCTTAGTCTGCACTCAGTGGCAGTGAAGACTAACGTCTTGACAGAGGTGCTTTAGCTGGGAGTGACCCACTCGGAACGGCTTCTCCCTTTAAAAGAAGCCCTTATGGACGTCCTGCTTGGGACCTGGTCGGAGCTCAGCAATGGGGGTTCCTGTGAACAGGACAATTGCTGCTGCTATTGCCCCGTTCCAGGGGAACCCAATTTCCTCTCACAACACACTACCCTCCACTTCCCACGTAAACCCTGGTGATTCCCTACCACTCCACCAGATAGGGCATCCAAGAGGTTGGACACCTTAGGCAAGAAAATGTTTTCTTCCACCAGCCTGGCACTGCGGTCTATGAACACTGCATGCCATTTGGGCTGTTACTCCCATGTATTGTGGGATTCGGTTGACCAGATCCTGCCTATGGTCCTGGAGGAGGCCTGGGCCATACTCTCCCAAGCTATGGCAGACAGGAGAGATGCAGCCAAGTTTATGATTACATGTGGGCTGGATACGACCAGCTCGCTAGGCAGAGCAATTTCTATGTCGGTGGCCTTTCGGCACCACGCCTGCCTGAGAACGACTGGCTTTTCAGGGGATGTCCAAGCCTCTCTTATGGTCATGCCCTTTGATGGCTCCTGTCTCCTCGGAGACAAGGCAGACTCCGCTCTGGAGAGCTTCAAGGATAGTAGAGCTAGGGCCTGGTCCTTGGGCCTTTCCATGGCCCCCGCCAACCCCAGACCGCCTTTTGCTCTTTCCATGTCCACGGAAGGGGCTTCCAGCTATGTCCTTACCCGCCCAGCCACCATGGCTAGCAAGCTCTCCAGCCTTTGCGTAACTGAGGACGCGGTACTCCCAGATGCCGTGGGTCCGGCAGCCAGAGGTCGGGCCAGTCCACCACCCCTGTTATCTCCATAGGGATTTCTACCATATACTAAAACATCTGAAGAGCTCCTCCTGATTATAGAGGTAGTTGTTGCCCGCACCGTGATTTGCTGGCAGGGTGTGAGGAGAATCCCTATGATGATGCTTGCCACCTCTAGTGGGTGAGGGATTTCGGTCCAATAATTGATTGATAATTTAGGTTCCTAACTTACTCTTTGTGTCAGACCTGTGTATTTCGTTGTGTGAATGATTTATAAGTTGGGAGTGAATACCCACTGGTCTTCAAATCACCCCTGGCCCTCCTTCCATGTTTGTTTTCAGTCCACCATCCCTCCGGCAGCCGCAACCTCCAAACCTCTTTAGTTCGCCCTTGGACCTTCATGAGCAACCAGTGGGAGACAGGATACACCATCACCTGCACCTCTGAAGGTCGATAATAGACTGCTGAGTTCTCCAGATTGTCCGAAGGGGCTACTTCCTCCCCTTCGTAACTACCCCTCCACCCATGCCATCAACTTGTGACAGGCTGACAGATGCCCATCTATCCTTACTCCATCAGGAAGTGGTGGCTCTCTTGGCCAAAAGAGCCAAAGAGAGTGCTGGCGCCAGAAGTAGGTTGTGATTGTTATTCCTACTACTTTCTGGTGGCCAACAAGGACGGAGGCCTTTGTCCTGTCCTAGACCTGCGCACACTCGATTTCTTCCACAAAAAGGAGAAATTCAAAATGCTCACGCTCGCTCAAGTCCTGTCTGCCCTGGACCTGGGAGACCAGATGGTGGTGTTGGACATGCAGGAAGCATATTTCCACAGTCCCGTCCTGCCTGCCCACAGATATTACCTGTGATTCACGGTGGGCCTCAAGCACTTTCAGTTTGCGGTGCTTCCCTTTGTCCTTACTAGCGCCCCTCGGGTGTTCACCAAGGTGATGACAGTGGTTGCATCTCATCTACAGAGATCAGGGGTGCGAGTCTTTACCGATCTCGAAAACTGGCTGTTGAAGGCGGCCTTGCCTAAGCAGTCGTCTCCCAACTCCAGACTATGCTAGACCTCCTGCACTTGCTGGGGCTCACTATCAACGTGCCAAAGTCACACCTGACTCCCTCTCAGATGCTCCCTCCATCGGAGCTGTTCTGGACATGGTGCGGTTTTGGACTTATCCTACCGAACGGCGAGTCCAGAATATTATCGATGTTTCAGCCTTAATCATGGGTTTCGGTGAGACTGACTCTAAGGCTGCTGAGCCTCATGGCATTCTGCTTGTGACACATGCCTGCTGGCATATGAGGGCTCTGCAGTGGGACCTGCAGTTCCAGTAGGCTCAGCATCATGGGAATCTCCCCTACATGGTCCAGATCTCAGAGGGCACTGCAAAAGAAATGCAGTGGTGGTTAACGAACCACGATTGGGTCAGTTCAGACCCTCTACCTTCCGCCAACCAGATCTGACAGTGGTCACAGATGTGTCACTCTTGGGATGGGGGCGGCCATCTGGTAGAATTGGAGATCTAAGGCCTCTGGTCTCAGGCGGAATCCAGACTCCATATCAACCTACTGGAGCTTTGGGTAAACTGGCTGGCATTGAAAGCCTTTCAACCCTCCTTCAAGGGAAGGCTAGTGCAGGTGTTCACGAACAACACGAGCGCCATGTGGTACTGCAACAAACAGGGCAGGGTGGGGTTGTGGACCCTTTGTTATGAGGCCCTGCGCATCTGGACATGGTAGGAACGTCCCGGCATATACCTGGTGGTTCAACGCCTGGCAGGCACTCTGAACGCCAGAGCAGATGAACTCAGCCGAAGATATCTAGTGTATCAGTAATGGCGTCTCGATCCAAAGGTGATGCAGGGTATCTTTCAGCAGTGGGAGAGCCTTGGTTAGATCTGTTCACCACTGCCAAAAACATGCAATGTCAGCAGTTCTGCGTGCTGGAGTTTTCAAGGCGGCTTTTGCTCTGAGACACTTTTTGTTTCGAGTGGAGCTCAGGCCTTCTGTGCGCCTTTCCCGTGACACCACTCATGCCCAGATCTCTCAAGAAGACCAGGAACGGCTGGGCCCAAGTCTTCCTTGTGGCTCCAGAATAGGCTCAGAGTTTGGTATCCTGAGCTGTGGAGCATTGCCATTGCTTCTCCGATCAGACCTTCTCGAGGATCTTCTGTCACAGTAGCAGGAGAGGGTTCTCCACCCGAACCTTTCAACGCTCCGCCTTCATGCGAGGTGATTGAGGGGCAACAGTTGACAGACCGCTTTTTGCCCTTTCGTCCGGTGTGGAGAAAAGCAAGTTGACCCTCTTTCTGCACCCCTTTCTCAGGTCCTTCTGTTTATTCTTTACCTTGCCCAGCAGGGCTCTTCGTTGGGCCCCTTAAAGGGCGATCTTTCTGCTATCTCAGCCTTCCTGCGGTTGCCAGATGAGCCATCCCTCTTCAAATCCCCTGTTGTAAATAGGTTTTTGAAAGGTCTCCAACATCTTGTTTCCACCTTCACCCTTTATCATGCATCAGTGGAACCTTTTATTTATTTATTTTATTTATTTGCAGTTTTATATAGCGCAAACATGACTTTTCAGGGTGTCAGAGCACTGTACAAGTAGCAGTCAGGTCATACATATAAGAAAAAATGCAAGAGACAAAGCAGGGAACAAACATTTAAATACAGATACATTATATCAAAAATACTCGGAAGATCCATGATCAATCAATCAATCATAGGATTTGTAAAGCGCACTACTTACCCGCGAGGGTCTCAAGGCGCTGGGGGAAGAGGGGGGGGGGGTGCTGCTGTTACTGGTCGAACAACCAGGTCTTGAGTCGTCTCCTGAAGGTCAGCAGGTCTTCGGTCTGTCGTAGGTTGAGGGGGAGGGTGTTCCAGGTCTTGGCGGCGCGATGGGAGAAGGATCTGCCTCCGGTGGTGGCGCTCTAGATGCGTGGAACCGTTGCCAGGGAGAGGTCTGCGGAGCGGAGCCTCCTGTTGGGAACGTAGAAGGAGAGTCGACTGTTGAGGTAGGCTGGGCCGGTTTTGTGCAGTGCCTTGTGTGCGTGGATCAGGAGCTTGAAGGAGATTCTCTTGTCGACGGGGAGCCAGTGTAGGTTTCTCAGGTGGGGGGTGATGTGGTTGTGGCGTGGGACGTCGAGGATCAGGCGTGCAGAGGCGTTCTGGATTCTTTGCAGTCTGTTGATGAGTTTGGTCGGAGCTCCAGCGTAGAGGGCGTTTCCGTAGTCGAGTCTGCTGCTAACGAGTGCCTGGGTGACAGTTTTCCTCGTGTCTGTCGGGATCCATCTGTTGATCTTGCGTAGCATGCGGAGGGTGTTGAAGCAGGTGGAGGACACTGCGTTGACTTGTTTGGTCATGGAGAGTTTCGAGTCGAGGATGACTCCCAGGTTGCGTGCGTGGTCGGTTGGAGTCGGGGGGAGGGAGGGTCCCCAGCGATGAGGGCCACCATGAGTCGTCCCATGCTGATGGGTTGGGGCCGAGGATGAGGATCTCCGTCTTGTCTGTGTTCAGCTTGAGTCGGCTGTTCTCCATCCAGTCGGCGACGGCCTTCATTCCATGGTGGAGGTTGGGTTTGGCGGTGATGGGGTCCTTGGTGAGGGAGAGGATCAGCTGCGTGTCGTCGGCGTAGGAGATGATGTTGAGGTCGTGCTGTCGGGCGATGCGTACGAGTGGGGCCATGTACATGTTGAACAGCGTCGGGCTGAGGGAGGATCCCTGGGGGATGCCACAGATCATCTTGGAGGCTTCGGATCGAAACGGGGGGAGACGCACTCTCTGGGTTCTGTCGGAGAGGAAGGAGAGGAGTGTCAGATATATGACCTGACTGCTACTTGTACAGTGCTCTGACACCCTGTCGGAGAGGAGTCGACATGAAAAAGAAGCTGAATGACTAAAGATGACTAGTGAAGGAATCTATTCATCAGAATAATTTTTACTTCCTGTTTGAAGAAGGTATGGGAGGGATTCATCCTGGTTTTAGGTGGTAGTGAGTTCCATATTCTAGGAGCTAACCCAGAAAAGGAGTGGTTGTATGTCTTTTTCTTTTTGAACTTCTGTGGCTTCAGCAGTAGGGATTTTGAACTTTTTCCGGAGCGACTACCGCCGGAGAGTTCAAGTTTTTTGGCCAGGTAGACAGGTGTGTTGTGGAGAAGGATCTTGCATGTCCTGCAAGCTATCGTCAACTGGATTCTGGCTACAAACGAGAGCCATTTTAGGTGGTTGTGGTGAGGAGTAATGTGGTTGAATCTTCTGGATCCAGTGATGATCCTGGCGGCGTAGTTCAACGTGGCTGTTAGTGGAGCTAGCTGTACTTTGGGTAAACCATCAAGAGTAGCGCTCCCATAATCCAAACTGGAGATAACCTGGGATTGGAATGCTTATTGGAAGTCAGCCTGGGGCAAGAAAGGTTTGATTTTCCTTAATAAGTTTAGATGGTAGTTGCCTCCTCTAGTAGTGGTACTGATATGATCTTGCATATCTGAAAGAGACACGTTAGTGACAGATTCCTTACCTTAGAATATCCCCAGGCGTCAGGCTGGATCCGGAAAGTTTTTTGCGTAGCAGTACCCTTGCGCGTCGGTAGGCGGCGTCGTGCGGCTCCGCGTCCGTCGTCGGCGTCGTGATCGCCGGGATGACGTCGCGGGCAGTACTTAGGCGCCGCCCCTGCGCGCTGACGTCAGTTCTTCTTTTTCCGCGCCAGCAAGCGCAGATCCGGGAAGAGCAGTGCCCTGGTCATTTTTTGACCATACTTTTTGGTGAATTTTTTCACTGTTTTCTCTCTCAAGGTGTCGTAGGGATGCCCGGTTTCAAACGTTGCGGCGCCTGTGCTCGGATGATGTCCGTCACCGACCCGCATTGGGAGTGTCTCTTCTGCCTCGGCCGAGGCCACGACACGGAGTCTTGTACCGACTGCCAGGCCCTCAACCCGAAAGCTTTGCGAGAGCGGTCTCGAAAGCTCCTGGAGGCCCGGCATTCGGCTCCGCGGAAGCCCCGGTCGCGTGAGAGGTCCAGGGGTCGATCGCGGAGTCCACACCCGGTCGTCGGCGTCGAAGTCTTCTTCGTCCGGTAAGTTGAAACACAAGAAGTCCAAAAAGCATCATCGCTCTAGGACTTCGCCTCGCCGGTCTCGCGACTCGGCTGAGGCCCCTCCCGGCACCGTCCCCGCCCCCGCGGCCCCGGACATGCCTGTGGAGTCGCCCCCGCCATACCCGCCCTTCCCGGGTTCGGGGCGGATCCGGCCAAAGTGCAGGAATTCCTGTCGGCCATGGCCCCGCCTCTTCGGGCCTCCAGGCCCTCCGGTGCGCCTTCAGGCCCCGCGGGCCCGGATGGGGTTGCTCCGGCGTCGCCGACGGCTCCGGCCCCGGCGTCGCCCGTGCCTCCAGCCTCGATCCCGGCTCCGGCTTCGGCCCCGGCCTCGATCCCGGCTCCGCAACCCCCATCGACGCCGGTCGACCTAACGACACCTCCGCCGGCGCCGATGTCTCCGGTGCCGTTCTCGACGCCGCCCTGGGCTCCGGGCGGCGTCGTCCCCAGTTCCTTCCGGCTCCGGACATGGACCCGGAACGACGTCGCTCAACGCCGGTTCCGGCGCCCGATGGGACCTTGGGTCCCAAATGTCCCTCCTCCTCCTTATTTTGAACCAGAGGAGGACCAGGAGGACTGGGAGGGGTCTGATGACCCTCTGGCACGGCAGTGTCAGTACGATGAGGACTGGACAGAGGGTCTAGGGAGGCCAGTGGTCTGGATACTTCCCCTGACACTGGCATGCTGTCTCCTCCCGTGGCTACGGAGGAGGGAGCCAATTTTGCTACGGTGCTGCGTAGGGCGGCTGGGGCCTTACATCTCCAACTCCCTACTTTGACGGTCAAGCATAACATCTTGACAGAGGTGCTTCAGCCGGCGGCCTCCTCTGCGGAGACTGTGCTGCCGTTTAACGACGCCCTCACTGACGTTCTTTGGGCGCCTGGTCCAAGCCCAACACAGGGGCTCCTGTGGATAGGAACGTGTCACGACGCCATCGCCCAGCTCCGGGCGACCCCTGTTTCTCTCTGTTCACCCCACTCCTGAGAGCTTGGTTGTCCAAGCCTCCGCTTCCCAAACCGCCTTCCCTACCGCTCCTCCGGATAGGGAATCCAAACGCCTGGATCAATTTGGGAAGAAGGGTTTTTCTTCCTCCAGTGCTGGCTTGCGGTCCGTTAACACCGCTTGTCTTTTGGGCCGATATACCCACTCCCTGTGGGATTCGGTGGCGGATGTTTTGCCCCAGTGTCCTGAGGAGGTCCAGACACTGCTTTCCCGCGCCATTGCGGAAGGAAGGGATGCGGCTAAATACACAATACGTTGTGGCCTTGACACCGCCGACTCGCTGGGCAGGTCTATTGCAACGACGGTGGCGCTCAGACGCCACGCCTGGCTGAGAACCACTGGTTTTTCAGGGGATGTCCAGAATACTCTCATGGACATGCCCTTTGATGGAGTCGGTCTTTTTGGGTCCAAAGCAGACCATGCGTTGGAGCGCTTTAAGGACTCACGGGCTACTGCCAAGTCCCTGGGCCTTTCTGCTACACGCCCTCCGCTGACTTCTGCTTTTCGCCCCTATCGTGGCCACGGTAGGGGCGCCCTTCACGTCAGCAGCCCAGCCACCGGCCCGCGCAGCAGGCGTCTTCGCGTGGCCGAGGACGTGGATTCCGCCGTGGCGGATCGGGCAACCAGCGTGCGGGTCAGGCCACCACCTCCAACCCGTCCGCGGCCTCCAAGCCCTCCTAGTCCCTCCTTTCAGGTGCACAGCACGCCAGTAGGGGCAGGGTCCGCCATCACCTTCCCCACTGGCGTACCATCACCTCGGACAGGTGGGTGTTGGACATTGTCCGAAGGGGCTACTCCCTCCCCTTCGAGACCACCCCCCTAGCCATGCCACCTCAATTCCACCGCATGTCAGGGGATCACTTGGTTCTTCTACAGAAGGAAGTCACGGCCCTCTTGACCAAGAGGGCCATCGAGCGTGTTCCGACCCCAGAAGTAGGGCATGGTTGCTACTCCCACTACTTTCTGGTGCCCAAAAGGACAAGGAGGACATGCGTCCTATCTTGAACCTCCGGAACGTCAATCGCTTCCTCCGGAAGGAGAAGTTCAAGATGCTCACCCTAGCTCAGGTCTTGACTGCCCTCGACCCTGGAGACTGGTTGGTAGCGTTGGACTTGCAGGACGCATATTTCCACATCCCCGTCCTGCCGGCCCACCGGCGTTACCTTCGGTTCACGGTAGGCCCCGAGCATTTTCAGTTCACCGTGCTCCCTTTGGCCTTACCAGTGCCCCTCGGGTGTTCACGAAAGTGTTGGCGGTGGTCGCAGCTCATCTGCGCCGGGCAGGGGTTTCAGTCTTCCCCTACCTCGACGACTGGCTGCTGAAGGCGGGCTCGTCCCAGGCAGTCGTCTCCCACCTCCAGACTACGGCCGAACTCCTGCACTCGCTGGGGTTCTCCATCAATGTGCCGAAGTCGCATCTGATTCCTTCTCCACAGCTCCTTTTCATCGGAGCAGTTCTGGACACGACGCAGTTTCGGGCCTATCCTCCCGAACGGCGAGTCCGGGATATTCAGGCTATGATTCCGATCTTTCAGCCTTTATCCTGGGTTTCGGTACGGATGACCCTGAGGCTGCTGGGCCTCATGGCCTCCTGCATCCTGCTGGTCAATCATGCCAGATGGCATATGCGGGCTCTGCAGTGGGACCTGAAGTTCCAGTGGGCGCAGCACCAGGGCAACCTGTCCGATCACGTCCAGATCTCGGAGGGGACTGCAAAACAGTTGCAGTGGTGGCTCTCGAACCGGCAATGGGTCATGGGCAGATCCCTCTCCCTTCCCCAGCCAGAGCACACAGTTGTGACGGACGCGTCCCTTCTGGGATGGGGCGGTCACATGGGAGAGGCGGAGATCAGAGGCCTCTGGTCTCCGGCGGAGTCCCGGCTCCATATCAACCTTCTGGAGCTCCGGGCGATCCGACTTGCACTCAAGGCATTCCTTCCCTCTGTCAAAGGGAAGGTAGTGCAGGTGTTCACAGACAACACCACCGCCATGTGGTACTGCAACAAACAGGGCGGGGTGGGGTCGTGGAACCTTTGTCAGGAGGCTCTGCGCCTCTGGACATGGCTGGAACATCAGGGCATGTTCCTGATGGTTCAACACCTGGCAGGTTCCCTGAACGCCAGGGCGGACGAACTCAGCCGCAGGTGCATGATGGATCACGAATGGCGTCTTCACTCAGAAGTGGCGCAAGGACTCTTTCTACAGTGGGGAGAGCCTTGGTTAGATCTATTCGCCACCGAAGAGAACGCGCAATGTCATCAGTTCTGCGCGTTGGAATTTCCAAGGCGGCACTCGCTCTGCGACGCTTTTCGTCACGAGTGGAGTTGCGGTCTATTGTACGCCTTTCCGCCTATACCACTTCTACCCAGAGTGTTGAAGAAGATTCGGCACGACCGGGCCCAAGTCATTCTTGTGGCTCCGGACTGGGCTCGAAGAGTTTGGTATCCCGAGCTACTCAATATGAGCGTAGATCCCCGATCCGTCTGCCTCTTCGGGAGGATCTTCTGTCGCAGCAGCAGGGGACGGTCCTCCACCCGAACCTGTCCAGTCTACACCTGCTTGCGTGGAGATTGAGCGGCGGCAGTTGATTCCTTTCGACTTGCCTCCCGAAGTTTGTGATGTGATTCTGGCAGCCAGGCGTCCCTCCACTAAGGTGGTATACGCCTGCAGGTGGAACAAATTTGTGGCATGGTGCACAGCAAAGGCTGTGAATCCCCTTTCTGCCCCTCTTTCTGAGGTCCTTCTGTTCCTTCTCTCTCTGGCCCAACAGGGTTCTGCCCTGGGTACCATCAAGGGTTATCTTTGTGCTATCTCGGCCTTCCTCAGGCTCCCTGATCAGCCCTCCCTTTTCAAGTCCCCTGTTGTTAACAGGTTCTTAAAAGGCATTACTCACCTCTTCCCTCCTGTTCCGTTTGTGATGCCTCAGTGGGACTTGAACTTGGTTCTTACCTTTTTAATGTGCGCTCCCTTTGAGCCTCTACATAACTGTCCTCTTCGTCTTCTGACTCTGAAGACAGCCTTTCTGGTGGCCATCACCTCCGCTCGGCGGGTGAGTGAGCTCCAGGCTCTATCTTGCAAACCTCCCTTTCTGTCTGTTCATCCAGACAAGGTTGTTCGGACGCGTCCGTCCTTCTTGCCAAAGGTGGTTACTGCTTTCCACATTGGGCAGACCATCACTTTGCCCACCTTCTTTCCGCCTCTGCATCCTTCCAGAGAGGAAGAGAGGCTCCACCGTCTGGACCCAAAACGTGCGCTCTCCTTCTATATTGACCGCACAAAACACTTCCGGGTGGATGACCAGCTCTTTGTTGGCTACGTGGGCGCCAAAAGGTCGGGCGGTGCACAAGAGGACCATCTCCCGCTGGGTTACCTTGTGCATCAAGACCTGCTATTCTTTGGCTAAAAGGAGCCTCCTGTTGGGCTGCGTGCCCATTCCACCAGGGCAACGGCTGCTACCACGGCCTTGGGCCGCGGTGTTCCGCTGCCGGTTATCTGTCAGGCAGCTACGTGGGCCTCGCTGCACACGTTTACAAAGCATTACTGCCTTGACAGTCAGGTCCGGAGGGACGGCTTCTTTGGCCGTTCTGTCCTCCAGGACTTCCTTGTCTGATCTTTGTTCGCAGACCCACCACCGGGGTTGGTATTGCTGGGGTATCTATTCTAAGGTAAGGAATCTGTCACTAACGTGTCTCTTTCAGATGCACAAGTTACTAACTTGTGTAACGATATATCTGTAAGAGACAGTAGTTAGTGACAGATTCCTACCGCCCACCCATCCTCCCCGTTCTGCGAACTGATTTCTAGGGTTAAGGACATCCCTTTCAGGGCCCTAGTATTTTTCAGACACCTATGTCAGCTTCTTGCATGGCTCTGCGTTCCTGGCGCGGAAAGTCGTGTACAGAACTGACGTCAGCGCGCAGGGGCGGCGCCTAAGTACTGCCCGCGACGTCATCCCGGCGATCACGACGCCGACGACGGACGCGGAGCCGCACGACGCCGCCTACCGACGCGCAAGGGTACTGCTACGCAAAAACTTTCCGGATCCAGCCTGACGCCTGGGGATATTCTAAGGTAAGGAATCTGTCACTAACTACTGTCTCTTACAGATATATCGTTACACAAGTTAGTAACTTGTGCATTCAGGTGTTTGTCCATTATTATACCTAGTGATCTAGTGGAATCTATCAAGTGTGGGATGCAGTTAAGAGCAGTGAGTTGCTTGAGCCATTCTTCTATAGGGGCAGAGTTATTGGGCGGTGTAATCAGTAGGAATTCAGTATTGAGAGTGTTAAGCATGAGGTGATTGCGGGTCAACCATTGTTGGGTTTTCTCTAGGATGCAGTTCAGCAGTAGTTGTGTGTCATCAGCATACATGTGATAGTTAATGTTGGAGAGATTCAAAGGATCAGTAAGAGGTTCCATGAGCAAACTGAATAAGGCGGATGGGAGTGTGGAACTTTGGGAAACTCCAATCGTGACTGGAGTGGTGTCACATAGAGTTTGATTGACCTTGATCCTTTGTGCTCTATTATCAAGGTAAGAGGCAAGCCATTTTAAGATGGGACCAGATAGCCCCATCCTCTTCTCAAGAATGTCAATCATACTTCTCATGTTTGAACATATCGAAAGCCGAGGAAAGGTCAAGTAGAATAAGGAGACATGATTCGTTCTGGCCTAACATTCTCAGGGCGTCCTCAACAATGTGAAATATGAAATACCAGCATTTGTAAAGTGCACAGCTACCTCCGGAGAGGTGTCCTGGCGCTGGGGGCGCACAAAGAGCATTGTCGTTCTACCTTGACCTCATGAAAGATTTACTGGGAGGACAATCAACTCTTCGTGGGGTATGTCGGAGCCAAGAAGGGTAAGGCTGTGCAGAAGCAGACGATTTCCCGATGAATCGTGCTCTGCACTAAAATCTGCTATGCACTGGCTACCAAAACAACCCCCTGAGGGTTTGCATGCTCATTCCACCAGAGCTAATGATGCGGGCACTACGGTAGCATGCAGAGTTCCAGTCCTGGACATCTGCCAGGCAGCAATGTGGGCTTCTCTGCACACGTTCACCAAGCACTACTGGTTGGACAGTCCGGTCCATCAGGATGGACAAATCGGCTGTTCGGTCCTGCAGGACTTTCTAGTGTTAATTTGTTCGGCAGACCCATCTCCGGAGAGGTATTGCTTTGGTATCTATTCTAAGCTAAGCATTCTGGGGCTAGAAGTCTCTATCAGATTAACAAGTTACTTACCTTTGGTAACTCCTTATCGGCTAGAGACTCTATCTTACTGCAGATTCATTACTGACCCACCCATCCTTCCCTCTCTGCGAACAAATTTCTAGGGTCAAAGATGTTCCCCTGTCGGGGTCCTAGCTTTCTACAACAGTCGTCGGTGTTCTTCGTGGCTCTGTGCTCCTGGCGTGGAAAGTCACGAAAAGAAACTGACATCAAGGTGCTGGGGTGGTTCCTCTATAGGCACTGTGCACGTCACTTCCAGCGTGGACAATGCCACGCAGAAGCAAGCGGCGCAACCTACCGGCACACAGAGGTACTGCTCATGACAAATTTCTGGATCCAGTCTGATGCCTGTGAATAATTCTAAGGTAAGGAATCTGTGGCTAGATAGAGTCTCTGCCAGATTAGACTTTACCGATGGGAAGTAACTTGTTTGACATACTTTTCCTCCCAAACAGGGTGTGATGTCACAGTGGGGCATTAATTTGGTACTCTCTTTGAGCTGTTGCACAGCTGCTCGTTGTTTCTTCTGACCCTAAAGACCGTCTTCCTCATTGCGATCGCCTCATTTAGTCTTGAGTGAGCTCCGGTCTCCGTTGGTGCAACCACCCTACACCATCTTTTTCCTGAAAAACCTGTGTGGAGGACTATGGTGGCCTTATTACTAAAAGTTGTGACTCCTTTTCACATTGGGCAATTATCAGCTTCCCATCATTCTATGTGGAAGAGAGACTCTTGGCTGGCCTTCAAAGGAGCTTTAATCTTTTACATCAATCGACCAAACACCATCGGGTGAAGGATCAGCTTTTTGTGGGGTACCATGGGGCAAAGAAAGGTAAGGGGGTGCAAAGGACATTGTCAAGGTGGGTAGACCTTTGTATTGCGATCTGCAAGGCATTGTCCAAAAAAGCCTCTTAAAGGTCTGAGCCCATTCCGCTGGGGGCAAGCTTGCCACTGCTGCATTGACACTTAGATTGCCTGTCCTTAACATCTGGCAGGCTATGACTTAAGAGTCAGTGCCCACATTCACAAAGCACTACTGCCTAAACAGCTATGTCCAATGGGGAGGACATTTTGCCCATTCGGACTTGCAGGACATTCTGATGTGAGCCCACTCCACAGACCCTCCAACTTGGGAGGTACTACTTTAGTATCTATTCTATAAATAAGTAATCTGAGGTGAGAAGTATCCATCAGAAGAACAAGTTACCCTTGGTAATGTTCTTTCTGGTGGATACTCAGTTAGACCGCAGATTCCTCACTGTCCTATATGCTCCCCGTTCTATGGAGTGGTCTCTTTTTAACATTGGAAAAGGTCAGAAATTAGATGTCTGCACACTGGTATACCCAATGTTTTTTTGCTCCAAATTCAAGAGAGCATGGAAAGAGTCAAGAAAGATACTGAAGCCTACGTGTAGGGGTGGCGCTTCCATGCAGCTACATTCTGTCACTTCTGGGGCGGAACAAAGTCAACACAAAGCACATGGCGCCACATAGCAGTGGAATGGAGCACTGCTGTGGAAGCTTCTAAATCCAGTCTGGTGCCAGGGGATATTCCAAAGGTGAGAAATCTTCTATTAGTTCCCACCAGAAAGAGTTTTACCAAAGGTAAGTAACTTGTTCATTTGAGGTAAAAATCATATTGTTCATATGGCTTGCTTTATACATAGGTGTGCACACCCTGTGAACAGTGCACAAGATGCCACATTTGCCTATCACTTTCCTCGTGGCTGGTGAATGGAAGGCACTAGCCCACACATTAAAATCTCCTACTGAAAAAAACAGAAAAGGTGGTTGAAGCATTGGACATGTTAAATGCCAAATACCCCATTCTGTCATTCCCCTTTATCATGGTATTGGACAGGGTCAGCTGATTACAGTAGATAATTGCTAAACCTTCACAATTATTTTTGTCTCTTCTTTATTGGCCCGTTCAAGATACATTGATGTTATTTTCAAAAGGTTGCATGTAGGAAATAGTCAAGTTGTGCTTTCATCTTTCTGTGCAGCAGAGACGACAGAAGTGTAGGAGATGTTAAGTACAATATGCAGCTCAGCTCAAAAAATAGGGTTGCTGCAAGGATTCTGTGAGAAGTTGGCCTGGCATATGCTGTCCACTAATTATAGTGGGCACCTTGCACCAGTCCAAACAACCCCTTATTGGAGATAGGTTAAAGACAACCTTATTGAAAGCTATCCTAGTGGTAGCTATGGAGAGCAGCCTTCAGGCTAAGTCTTGAAGGAATGTAAAGCAGCTTGTTTTACCAGTCTATAATCTCTTGAGTGATCAAATGAAAGAGCACCACACCAGGTATATATTCAAAATATATGTATTTATTGCTAAACACACCCCTCTAGTCTCTTTATGAGGCTAGAATTCGAAGATACACAAGTTATAAGTTATTTAAACACAGTAATAGCACAAATACACGTTTGGGCCCTAGGGGCGTACCAAACCATATACCAATAAAGTGGTATAAGAACCACGACTGAACTAGACACTAGGCCTAGAGCCTCTAGAAGTGCTTGGACCACAAGGAACCACCCAAGGTAGTGACACAGGGGACCCACGGGGGACGCGTGCAGTGTAAATACACAACCGCGATACGCCGTTAACTTCTATGGAGAAAGTCGCGATCAGGAAATTAAAGAAAAGGGACACTTAAAGGAGGACTTGGAGCAAACCCTTTGAGAACTAGGTCGTTCTAGAGTCTCTACCACGGGAGCACCGGAGTACTCGTGTTACCTCACCCAGGAAGCCGGGTGCATAGGTGCCTTTCGGGGTCGGGTTTCGTCGTCGATTTGAATGGCGATCTGCTGCAAAGTGCTGCTGGCGACCAAGTGGAAAGTGTCCGGGTGGATCCAAGAGTGGATCGGAGATCTGAAGAACCTGAAAGCAGAGGGGACAGAGTCTGGGTCACTAGCCAGTGACCAGGAAGGCGATGGACAGATGCCCACCGATGTCGCTTGTTTCAAGTGCGTTGACGGTCGTCTTGACTCTTCAGCCACGAGGTCCAGGAGGCGTTGTCGGCGACCAGGAGCAGGATTCGGGCTGGTACACGATGTCTGTCGAGTGCTGAGGTGTCAGCGACCGGATTGGACCCAACAAGCCTTGCCAACGGCAAGTCTCGGTGAAGATGAAGATCGTCGATGGTGCAGACCAGCAAGGTCTGAGGAACTCACCCAGCAAGGGTAAGTGAGGGCATACCTGGAGCAACCAGGGTGCCCAAGAAGAAAAGGATTGGCCTTCGTGAAGGGCTACTAGCCAACGGGCTAGCGACCGCGAAGGAGCCTCGAGACGTCGCACGTGGATCTGGCTCACAGGACACTCGTGGAGTGGAGGCCAGTGATCTTCGGTGCAGTTGGTGCTGGAGGCTAGGGCTACTCGGAGCCCAAAGCACGACTTCGTGGGAGACCCAGAAGAGGATGCACTAGCAAATGCGTGCGGTGTCCAGGGTCACGGTTCCACGTTACCCACGACAGCTACGGGCCTCAGCTTTGCTGGGGACTCAGGGCAGCCTCGGGAAGTCTGGAAATCCACCTCTGGTGATGCAAAGACTTCGGCGTCCGACGGGAGCTTAGGCGATGCAGACCGGACAATTGCTTCTTTGGTGCCTGCCAAGCAGGGGAGTCACTCCTTGACCCCAAGGGAGATTCTTCTGTCCTCTAGTCTTTAGTAGAGCGTCGAAGGTCCAGGATTCTGTTTCAGAGTTTCGTCCAGGGATAATCTAAAGTCCTAAGGACTGGGTTCCTATACTTATACTAAGTTTAGGGGTTGGACTACTCTGTGGCCCCACCTATGGGTGGGTCAGGGCAGAGGGGTGGCTACACCCTTTCCCTTTGTCCAGTTCGCGCCAAAGCAGGGGCTGCAAGCCCTGATCCGGTTTGAACTGGGGTATGCACAGGGACACCAAGTGTGCCCCCAGTGCAGGACTTCAAAGCACCCGAAAGTGCTCCCGCCCAGCCCCAATACACATTATCCTGTCTGGGGAGGTGGTCACACCTCCCTGGGACAGGAAACCTATTGTCCAGGCCTCCCCTGCCGGAGTTTCGTCCAGCAGCAGGAGGCCAGACTCGTGTCTGTGGCAGCAGCATCCATTTTGTGATGCCAGGGCTTTAGAAAGAAGTTACCGGCCAGGCCAGGGTTAACATGTCTCTCCCTCTAGAAGGGTGGAATGCTACCCCCGCCGCCAGAATTGGCGGGGGGGTAGTATTCCAAGATGTTTGACACCAAACACGACATGTTTAGGTGCAGCCATTCCAAAGTTAGCATTTAACGCGAGGTTATAATGCGCTTAAGAGTATATGGTCAGGCTGCACTACAAACAGCATCAGAGAAGGGTCTCCGAACGCTGCAGAGGGGCCCTGCTCATGCAGGGGCACCCTCTCACATAGGAACCACGCACTCTGCCTTCAGGATTGATAAGGCCTGCCATAGGAGTGACTTATAGGTTTATATGTGTGTATGTATTTAGTGATATAGGTAACCTATATCACAGTAAGGGGTGCATGCACCACCTTACCCAGGCTGCAGTAGCAGACCTGTGGTGTCAGTTTGGATGGCCTTCCAGGGGTGGCATAATACATGCTGCAGCCCCTGGTAGGCCTCTGAGGTACCTATGCCCTTGGTACATAGTATACCATATACTAGGGACTTATAATGGCACTCCAGATTCCAATCAGTGATGTGCCTAAGGCACATGGAAACCATTTTAGAGAGGAAGCAGCTAGTCTGGGGTTCTGATTAGCAGGGCCCCAGCCAGACTAATGTCGAAAAACAGTGAAGCATCAGCAAAAAGTGGGGGTACCCATGTGAAGCAGATCCTACTCTCCTACAGATTCTGACCGTGCGGGCAGTATTTAGTAGCTACAACTATTCCCTTGCCTGAATACCTGCAGTAATTTCGTACTTACACAGGAAATTAAGTCATATTTCCCTGGGCAACCTTAGTGTTAATAGCAATCTGGCTTTTATCTGATGGATATTGGGCACATCGGTATCAATAAAATCTGCTATTAAGTAACCGAAGAAAATATTGTATTTTTTTGTTAGAATTTTGTTTTTAGGATCAGGAGTTGGATTTCGTGTGAGGAAGCCAAAGGCCCACTTTATAGTCATTCATCTGGAAAATTGACATTTTCAGCAGATAAGTTCCAAAAGCCACCAGAACGGATTCCATCCTCAAATCTATGATCAACAGATTTGGCACACAAGTTCCATGAAGCGAGACATTTTCTGTCTTGCATGTCCATGCTGCCACCAATCTTTTTAGGTTTTTATGTCATAAATGTAATCCCAATATTTTATTGTCAAAGCCATCATTGCTGCGCAGTGTTCTGAGCCATGCCAAGATTTAAGTGTCTTCGACTCTTGTCGCCAGATACACCCAAATTATTCATGAGAAATACATCAGTCCTCCTGGATAGTCGCAGTCTTGTTTGCAGATCCAAGCTCAGAAATTGACTAGAAGCTGGTTCCCCCCAGGAACAGATGACATTGAGCCCAAGCCTGAGGAGAAGCACAAGAGGTTGAGATCCAGGTCTTCCTCAACACTGTCCTCTTCTGTGTGTGACCAGCCGCTACTAGAGCTTGTAAAGTCCCACCCACAAATAATTTTTCCCATTTTCTCAACCTCTGACCAGGCCTTCTTGGGAGCTTTTAAAGACACTCTCCCCTGCCCCCCGCCCCTAACCGCAACCCCTCCTCCCCAAATTCCAACATCTAATCTGTCATTCTTCCACTGGATGGCAAACAATGTGCAGTTCTGAGCCCAGTGCCTTCTATGCTGAGCCTGCTGTAGTGACTTATGCTTCAGCACAAGCCTCGTGCAAGCCTGCACCTCAAACGGACATTTGTCTTTTTGGATAAAGAAACTTCTGCAAAAATTTGGCAGAGGTGGAATGCTTAGAAGACTATTTCTAATATGGATTCTAAGGAGATGTCCTTCACAAAACCATGTCTTTGAAAAAATGAGAATGCAGATTTGGAGGCGGATCACCTGCCTAACAGACTCTAAGGTAGCCCTTAATACAAAATACCTCTGCAGTGCACACGTTGCCAAAGGTGTCCTTTTTGTCTCCTTTTCATTTTCTCTCTGAGGAATGTTCTACATCTGCTTTTGTTGCTGAAAGCGCTGCTGAAACCATTAGCTTTGAGATCACTCTGCCTGCCATGAAGTTTAGCAGACTTGCACAGAGCTTTGAGTCGGTTGACCACTGAGGCAGAAACCACCACTCTAGTCAGGGCAAGGGAGTTACATGCTGAAGATAATCCCTGCTCACCCCCTTGGCAGCTTGGCACGAGCTGTCAGGCTTATCCCAGAGGCAATGTGTAAAGCGTTTGCGCAACACACCCACACTGCAGCGACACACTAGGCACACCACAAAAGAAACTCCACACAAGGTTATGTAAAAATAGCCGTTGTATTACTCATAAAACACATTAGAACGTAATCACATATGTACACTGTGCCACCTGGCACTAGGTATCCCTTTACAGGGATTATATACACTACAGGGCCAATCGGGCCACTGTCATAACCATTAGAGCACACAAGTAGTGAGAAATAAAAACAACCAGTAATGACTGGTAAAGGTGCTCTTAGCACCACACGTTAGGCATAAACATCCGGGACATGAGCATCACAGTAAACACTGGTCATAGTACCCCTAGCCCAAGCACATTAGGCATACATCATGGCATTAGCAATGTACCATAGTATAACCATGATAAGGTGCCCAAATTGAGCACATACCTTGATCAGCAGCATACCTTAGTACCCCCTAATAATGAGCACATATTAGGAACCCTCAATCACTGGGAAGGCAATCCCCCAGCACCATCACGTCAGGGCATAACACATTTCTTATGCACGCAATCCATCGTGCATCCTAATAGTCACCCGGCTTGTACAGCAGTCCTGAATCACCAGGAACCTTCCTGGCTGTGCCTGCACTACCCCGTAGGGGGTGGTGGTGGTGATCCTTTTGGCCTCCTTTGGCACGAGACTTCCAAATTAGCCCCCCAGCTGAAGGCGCAGCAACGACAATGCACCCCACAGGTCCGTGGCGGGACCTTGGCCCACAGACACGGGCCCAACGTCAGGCGACCCCCCCCATCGCGGGAGGCCCTACCAGGTACCACTGACCTGAGTAGCTGTCGACTGCGGGTGGCCCGCCTCTCCCTCTACCAGGCGGGGGGAGGCGGGTATTTGTGGAATGGAGCCCGCGAGGCTCCGGCCAAACGCTGGCTACAGGGCTCCTCGCCGGGGGCTTCCTGGTCTCTTGCCGGCGAGCGGGCCCTCCTCTGGTTTGGTGATCCGGTACTCCACTCACCCCGCTGGAACCAGCTGCAACCGCTCCCCGTAGGATAGGAGCAAGACCCGGAGCGAAGTTTCCGGCAGCTTCGTCGGTCGAAGGCAGCCCCGCCCACAACCAGGCAACTGCCGCCTGACTTCTGTTTGCAGGCACGTCCGGCCCTCAGCGCTTGCTTCCACTGTGACGGCCCCCCCGCCCACAGTCAGGCTAGGTCAGGCGGTCCGTCCTCTCTGCCGCATGAGCCCACTCAAGGGACCCAAAAGCACACGGCCCAGCGCTGCTCCACCTGCGGTGGAGCGCTCACCCATCGCTGGCCTCTTACGATGGAGCGCTTCATCCTCCAGCTCTCCTTCCGTCCACGTGGTGAGAGTGCGGCACAGCCCGCACTGCAGGGTTGGGAAAAGCACTCCGTCCTGGCAACCCGTGGGCAGCAGGATCACGAGCTGTGCTCACCCAGAAGCCACAATAAAAGTATAGTGCTCAGCACGCGCTGTGCCCCCATAAACAGACGGGGCAAAAGCTGGGCCCAGGCAGGCCAGCTCACAGGGCCCTCTAGCAGAGGGGAAGTCCTTTGTGGTGGTTCCTCCTGGCGCCCAGCAGTCCTCTCTTCACAGCTCCAAGCAGGTACACTTTACATGGGGTCACAGCCCCAATACTTATACCAGCTATGTTCTTTGTTCTCCCCCTGCACAGGGCTCTGCACCCGGTCCAAACCGGTTCTGGGGGCACCTACACATGTGCACAACACCCTAATTTGTCAGTGTAGGTCCTGGTCCCAGACACACCACAGGGGGGCGGAGCCAGCATTGTGTGAGGCAGGCTCTGTCCTATTCAGGCCCAGGTGCTACTCCTCCCACTACTCCAAATGCAGATTGGCCTATTCAGCCTAGTGCTGACTCACCCAGCCCCTCTGGAGCCACTGCACCTCCCCAGCCCCTGTCACTCCAGAGACAGACATGCAATACACAACAGGCAGGCACAAAGACACATAGCACACAGAAATGCCCACTTCTAAAAGTGGCATTTCTAAAATAGTGATGATAAATCTGCACACACCACCACGCAGCATTTATCACCACTATTCCAAACATACCAAACTTGATCACGCTACTCCTCTCATATCGGGAATTACCACTGAAACACATATCAGGGAATCCCCAATGCATTCCTATGAGAGGGCAGCCTCACAGCAGTGAGAAACCAAAATGGCTGTTTGTCACTACCAGGACATGCCACACAGTTAAGGCACATGTCCTACCTTTTACCTATAGCGCACCCTGCCCATAGGGCTAGCTAGGGCCTACCTTAGGGGTGACTGATATGTAGTAAAAGGGGAGTCACAGACGTGGCAACCACTTTATGTGCCACGTCACAGCAGCAGTAAACTGCGTGCGCAGGCCCTGCAATGGCAGAGGTCTGAGACAGGTTTGAAAGGCTACTTTGGTGGGTGGCGCAAGCAGCGCTGCAAGCCCACCAGTAGCATTTAATTTACTGGCCCTGGGTATCTAAGATACCACTTTACAAGGGGCTGATAGGTAAATTAAATACGCCAAACAGGTGTAGACCAATCTTACCATGTTTTACCATAGAGAGCACATGCACTTTACACTGGACAGCAGTGCTAAAGTGCCCAGAGTCCTAAAACCACCAACACCAGGTCAGAACAAGCATTTGCAATGCAATAGGTCTCGCATGTACGCATGATTAACTATTGGCATTGTAAATTACAATGCCTTTTATATTTACAATGCCAATAGCTTAAACTCGCGTAAATGCGAGACCTATTGCATTGCATGCATGTCTGTAAAGGTTCTGAACCGCAAACAAATGCCAGGGGACGGTGGAAGGGGGGTGGGGGTGTAAGAGGGAAGGAAATGACAAAGGTGGAAGAGTTTTTAATAATAAATGTAATTTAAACATTTTGATGAAGGTTACAGCGGAAAGAATAAATAAACCAGCCTGGCGTGTTTTCTGGTGTAGCAGCAGCAGTGTTATTTTTTTTAAAGGAGGCTGGTTTTTGTTTGTTAGGGTCGATGTTTTCTCAAGAGCTGCAATCAAGCAACTCCAGGGAGGAGGGAGGGAGGGCGGAGAGACAACAGAAGTAGCCTCTAAGGAATTTGCCTTGCACTTTATTCCACTAGTTCTAGTAAATCAGCCCTTTAAAAATATTCTAAAAGCACAGCTTTCACTCCTTGTTCCTGGGAAACGCAACAGAAGCAGCACTTAAAGTAAGGCACAGTTCAGATCACAAACATTTATTTGAACTAGGTGCAATGCTGGCTGGCTTCAACTTGTTACAGCGAAGTTCACACAAATGAAAGCAGCAGGAGGGAAGGCACGGTGATTAGAAGAGGCGAGATGGCGCCCCGGAATTCCAGGTCAGAACGAGCCGCTCTTTAAAAAAAAAGCAGCTGTGGGAGAGCATGTCCTGAGAAGTCATAAGGAGGAATGTATGTATCGCACCCGCCAAATAGGAATGCTATGATTCGACCGTCATTGTGAAAATAGTCGTCTTCATTAAACGTAGGAACTGGTGAAACACGAGACATGTCCCTCCATCGCCATGCTTTTAGACATAATCGAGGGGAAATGCAAAGGCAAACAAGTCTCGGGAGAATAGGAGGGTGCTAGCAGACTTTACTGACGGAAGAATAGCGTGCCAAAGTACACTGCAAGGTAGGTTGTTGTGACAATAGCTATACAATAAAAAATATTGCAATACAAATGCTTATCTCTTCTAGACCGCGCCCCTTTATTTAGACGCTGCTAACGGTATTCAGGTTACAGTGAGCAGCTTCTCAACAAAGGGGCACGGACAATATTAAAGTGAAAGCGCATATGGTGCGCTTCCACACAAAGTAAAAGTGAAATAATTAAGGAACGTTCCACGCAGCTGCTGAAGTGAAAGTGGCCTGCGCTATTAATGTATTTTGAAATATGTTTCTCTGCTACAGTATATATTATTCCTTCTTTTATAAATGCTATTTGTCTCTCGAATATGTGAAGCACTCTGACAGTCTGAATAGGGACAAAATCGCGCTATGCAAACGACTAATAAATAAAACCAACTGCATCACCACTGTTTACCTTGACTAGGAGTCGAACAACGGGAGGGGCCGAATGAAAGCAAGTGCCGACACGCCCACCGCCTCGTGAGAAGGGAGAAGTGAAAATACGCAGCGCGCATGACGAGCAACAGACTGAGTCCAGTCCGGGTGGGCGGGGCCTACGGGAGACAGGGCGGTCACCAACCCCACTTCCAAAAGCAAACCGACGACAATAGATCTCGCAAGCGAGCAGCGCATGCGCTGCGTCGCTAGGCGAGACCTAAAAAATACCAGGAGGAAGGCAAAAAGTTCAGGGATGACCCTGCAAAAAGGGCCAAGTCCAACAATGGTACAACACATTCCTGAACAACGCATTCCTGTTCCACGTGGTCTACCATGACCGCGTCTTTACCACGCAATTCTGTGGTAAAGATATGATGGGTAAAGGGAAATGCATGTTAAAAATCATACCCCTGCCGTCTGCCCCCCATAAACGGTCCCTTTTCCCCCTGCCCCACTATCTACCCCGACCCCAGCCCCCCGCCCTGAGCCCTAAAAACTGTCCCCTACATCCCTAAAGTACCCCAACCCAGCCCCCCTCGCCCTGTGATCTATAACTGCCCCCTGCCCTGCAAACTGTCCCTTTTCCCCCTTCCCCTAGCCCTAAAAATTAACCCCACACACCAAAAACTACTGACCCCAGCCCCCCGCCCTGAGCCCTAAAAACTGTCCCCTACATCCCTAAAGTACCCTGACCCAGCGCCCCCGAGGCTTAAAATTGCCCCCTGCCCTGTAAACTGTCCCTTTTCCCCGCCCTTAGCCCTCAACTGTCCCCTACACCTGCTAAGTACCCCGACTCAGCCCCCATGCACTGAGGCCTAAAACTGCCCCCTGCCCTGTAAACTGTCCCTTTTCCCCCGCCTTTAGCCCCAAACTGTCCCCCACCCTAAAAGCTACCCCGACGCCAGCCCTGAGCCCTAACAACTGTCCCCTACACCTGCTAAGTACCCCGACCCAGCCCCCCATGCACTGAGGCCTAAAACTGCTCCCTACCCTACATACAACACCGACCCCCTCCGGAGACCTAAAGCCTGCCCCACCCCGAAAAACTACCCTCTCCCACATCACCCCAAGACCCGGCCCCAGCCCAACTTACCTCACCACATCCTCTCCCTATTCCCAATCGTCCTTCCTCTCCCGCCCATGCGCTCGGCATCTAGCTGCACATTGCCTTAACCACGCATATGCGTTGTCAAGGCATATGTGTGGTTAAGGCAAGCGTGGTTTGGCTTGGGGCAAATGCCACGATAAGTCTGGGACATGGATACCTTTTAATAACCCACTGCCATGGGTTATTTTGATGGTTTTAAAGAAACCGTCTCATAGAGATGTCTAACCACCGATTCCTTACCTTAGAATACTCCCCAGGTGTCAGACTGGATCCAGAAAATCTTGATCAATACCTTTGCATATCTATAGATGGCATTGATCAGCTCTGCATCAACTCCATCCACGTCGGAAGTGACGTTGTGGTGCCTTCATAAGCGCCACTCGGGCTCACTGACATCAGCTTCTTTCTTTTCATGCCAACAGCGCAGATCCGTATAGCTACCTCAACCACTTTTTGGACAACTTTGTTAGACTTTTTGTCAAATATTCTATTTTTGAACTTGCTCCCAGTGTGCTAGGGACATGACCCCTGCGAAAGCATCTGGTTTCAAGCCTTGTGGGAATTGTCACCATCAGATGGTGATGGATCCCCACCTGGTTTGCCTCTGGTGCCTGGGGTCGGGGCATGACCCAAAGGCCTGCATCAAATGAAAGTCGATGCACCGAAAGCCGATTTGCAAGCGGGCACTGTAGCTCATGGCGGCGGAGCAAAAGGTGGCTCCGCGTCTTTGCTGGTACTGACCTTTCTCCTGTAGATGTTTTTGAGGCCAAACCAGGAGTCGTTTCCGCAGATGGTCGTCGTCAAAGTCCAAGACCTCTTCATCGAAGTCGGGTAAGTCCAAGAAGCACAAGAAGTCATTGTCTATGCTTTCTTCGGCCTCACCAATTGGACCTCATGCTACTAGCCTGACTTTTTGCTTCTGGGCCCACTCCTGCGCTCCACCTGCAGAAACGGCGGCAGGGTCTATCCCCAGGCTACCTGGAGTTTTCTGCCGCCGGGGCTGTATCCACCTTGTTACAGGCGCTCTATGACGCCAGGCAATCCATCTTTGTGTTCATTACTCCCCCCGGTGAGCCTTCAGGCCCCATGGAGCAGAGACGTCCCTCAGCTGGGTTACCACTGGCAGGTTTGCCATCGAGACCAGCCATGCCCCCAGGATCCATCCCTTGGGTACCACCTCCTACCCTGGCTCCATCCCATGCAGTGTCTGCCAGGAAGCCGTTGGCCCTGCTTGATGACGCACCCATCATCATTCACAAAGTCGACCCAGGGCTGGTCGACGCCATACCAATCCCTTGACTTTTCTCCATTAGAGTCACCCTATGAGAAGAAGCTGCATGGCGCCTTGAAGGAGGAACCTGCTGATGAGGAAAACTGGTATGAGGAGCTGGGGAATAACAGTGGACTAGACACTTCCTCAGACACTGGCATGCTGTCACTTCTGGGCCAGGCTTCAGAGCAAGGTGTATCCTTCGCCACAGTGATGCGCATGGCTGCTGATGTCCATGACCTTCCACCTCTTGCTGTTGAGGTTGAGTCGTATTTCTTGACTGAGGTGCTTCAGGCATGGGCAGGCGCTCCAGAACCATTGCTGCCCTTTAACGAAGCCCTCACCAACACCCTGCTGGGGGCATGGGCTAAACCTTGCACAGCAGCCCCTGTGCAACACATGATTGCCCAACGGCATCGTGTCGCCCCAGGGGACCCAGCCTTCCTTTCCCAGCACCCTTCCCAGGAAAGCCTGATGATCCAGGCCTTCGGGGCCAACATCAACCCAAGCATGTTCCGTACCACACCACCAGAAAGGCAATTGGGAAGAGCATCTTTTCTTCCACCAGCCTTGCATTGCAATCGGTGAACACAGCTTGCCCCTTTGGCTACTATTTCCATGAGTTGTGGGATTAGATTGTGTAGCTGCCTCACATGCTGTCTGAGGAGGGCCATGACATCCTCCATCAGGCTCTACAGCAGTCATGCAACTAAGTTCACCATACAATGTGGACTGAACACCATGGACTCCCTTGGTTAGGACCAGGGTACTATAGTGGCACTTTGCTGACACGTTTGGTTACAGTCCACTGGAATTTCAGTCATCCCTGATTGACATGCCCTTTGATGGGACCCACCTGTTCAGCGAGAAGACTGACACAGCACTCAAGCGCTTTCGCAAGAGCAAGGTCACTGCTCAATGTTTGGGCCTCTCTAACCTGTTGCAACAACAGTATTTGCGTCCCTTCCGCGGAAGGGGCAATTTAGAGCATTCGCAGTACAACAGCCAGCCCAGTTCCTTTGGGGAAGGGGCCGCAGAGCTCAAAGAGGACGCAGGGACAAAATATCCAGCAAGCTGCCCAGTCCCCCTGCCCCACCGGCCACCACAGCCATCAAGCCTCTTTAGTGTGCCTTCCACCCGACAGACGGACCCTGTGGGAAGCAGGATACAACATCCTCTGTCCCAATGGTCCAGCATTACATCATTCTGGTGAGTGATCCAGATAGTGTAGAAGGGATACGCCGTACCATTCGTGGATAACCCCCAACCGTTACCACCATCTCAAGAACGGCTGACGGAGGACCCTTTCCCTTTACTCCACTAGGAAGTGGAGGCCCTTTTGGCCAAGGGTGCCATCATGAAGGTGTCCGTTCAAGAGAGAAGGTGTGGTTGCTATTCCCGGTACTTTCAGGTATCGATAAAAGACAGAGGCCTCTGCACTATTTTAGACCTGTGCCCCCTCAATTACTTTCTGTGGATAGAGACGTTTAAAATGCTCACATTGACTCTGGTTCTGTCTGCCTTCAACACTGGAGACAAAATGGTAGTGCAGGACTTACAGGACGCCTACTTCCAAATCCCCTTCCTGCCTGCCCACAGATGTTACCTGAAGTTCACGGTGGGCCATGAGCATTATCAGTTCACTGTATTCAGTTTTGGTCTGTCCAGCACCCTTCGGATGTTCGCCAAGGTGATGGCGATGGTTGCAGCAGAGGTCAGGGCTTCCAGTCTTTCCCTACCTCGACGACTGGCCGTAGAAGGCGGGCCCGCCCCAGGCAGTTGTCTCCCACCTCCAGACTATGGCAAATCTGCATTTGCTGGGGTTTTCCATCAACATGCCGAAGTTGCACCTGACTCCCTCGCAGTTGCTCTCTTTCATCAGAGCCATTCTGCACACATTGTGATTTCCGGCCTATCCTCCAGAGCGGTGAGTCCAGGATATTCAGGCTATAATACCGATTTTTCAGCCTTTATCCTGTATTTCGGTGAGACTGACTCGAAGGCTTCTGGGCCCGATGGCCTCCTGCATCCTGCTGGTAAAGCATGCCCACTGGCATATGCTGGCTCTGCAGTGGGACATGAAGTCCCTGTGGGCACAGCATTAGGGGAACCTCTCCGACCTGGTCCAGATATTGAGGGAACTGCAAGAGATCTTCAGTGGCGGCTGGTGAACCGCGACTAGGTCATCTGAAGACCCCCTCCCTTCCCCACCCAGATCTCACAGTGTCAACAGATGCGTCACTTTTGGGTTGGAGCGGCCATCTGAGAGAGGTGGAGAACTCTGGTCTCCAGAGGAGTCTCGCTTCCACATCAGTTTGTTGGAGCTGATGGGCATCTGTCTGGAACTGAAGTCCTTTCTACCATCCACCAGAGGGAGGCTGGTTCAGGTGTTCACGGGCAACACCACCACCGTGTGGTATTAAAACAAACTGGGCAGGGTGGGTTCGTGGACTGTGTCAAGGGGCACTACATCTTTGGACCTGGCTGGAGTGCTAGGGCATTTTCCTGGTTGTTCAGCACCTGGTGGGCTCCTCTAACACCAGGGCAGGTGAGCTCAGCCAGCAGTGCCTGGCGGACCACGGATGGCGTCTCCGTCTGCGTCTGGAGGTGGCATGCACTCTTTTACTAGCGAATGGCAAGCCTTGGCTTGAATTGTTCGCCACCCCAGAGAACGCAGTGTCAAGGCGGCTCTCGCATGTCGTCTGGAGTGGAGTTAAGAACTACTGTACTCCTTTCTGCCAATACCACTACTACCCCAAGTGCTCAAGAAGATTCGGACCGACCGGGCCCCAGATTGGGCTCAGAGTGCTTGGTATCCAGATTTCCTGAGCTACAGCGTTGCTCCTTTGATCAGGCTTCCCCTTCGGGAGGACCTTCTGTCACAGAAACACTCTTCAACTTCATATGTGGAAGTTGAGAGACAACATTTGAGGGTGTTTGTTCTTCCTCCTGAGGTCTGTGATGGTTTTTTGGCAGAAGGGTCCTTCTTTCAAATCCATCTACGCCTGCCATCAGTAGAGGTTTGTGGTGTGTTGTGGTGTTCTACATGTCCGGTGGATCCCCTTTCTGCACCTCTGTCAGAGGATTTTCTATTTGTTCTTTTCCTTGCCTGGCAAGGCCTTTGGGCATTTTCAAAGTTTGTCGACCATCTCGGCCTACCTGCAGTTGAGAGACCAACCTTCCTCTTTAAGTCACTGGTTGTGACTCATTCCCTTAAAGGCTTAAAGCATCTTTTTCCTCCTTCCCTATTTGTCATGCCCCAATAGTATCTGAACCTTGTTCTAGCATTTATGTGTACTTCTTTTGAGCCATCACATCAGCAAGAGGGTGTCAGCAAGCTTCAAGCTCTTTCAATGTACCTTCCATATGCCACGTTTTTTCAGGACAAACTGGTCCTCGGAACGCGTGCCTCTTTTCTTCCAAAAGTGGTCACCCCCTTCCATGTGGTCCAGAGCATCATTCTGCCTGCTTACTACACCCACCTCACCCCTCCAAGGAAGAGGAGAGACTCCATCCCCTAGACCCTAAACAAGCTCTCTCCTTTTACGTTGATCGCACCAAACCCCACTCGGTGGACGATCAGCTCTTTGTTGGGTTTGCCAGGGCAAAGAATGCCGAAGCTGTTCAAAAGTGCGTCCTCTCCCTGTGGATTTTGTTTTGGATCAAAATCTGCTACGCATTGGTGAAAAATAAATGCCTGAAGGGTTGCGTGCCCATTTCACCAGGGTCAAACATGCCACTACTGCGTTAGCACGCGGGCCCCCGTCATGCACATCTGTCAAGCAGCCACGTGGGTGTCTTGCACACAATTACCACACTTTACTGCCTTGACAGGCAGTTTGCCCGTTCGGTCCCCTAGGACCTTTTGGTCTAGCCTGTTCGCAGTCCCCCCTCCAGGAAGGTATTGCCTGGGGATCTATTTTAATGTGAGGAATCAGTGGTTAGAAGTCTCTATCAGATGGACAAGTTACTTACCTTCGGTAACTCCTTATCTGCTAAAGTCTCTATCTGACCGCAGATTGCTCATCGGCGACCCCCCCATTCTCCCCGCTCTGTGAATTTGGGCTCTTCCCCAAAGAGCCCGCTAGATTGTGCACACTGGTTAATACTAGGACATTGGTTTTTAATGCAACTGCGTTTTTGGAGCAGAAATAGTCCTGAAGACAACTGAGGCCAGGGTGGTACTTATGAAGGCACTGCAATGCCACTTCTGACACGAGTGGGAGTCGACGCAGAGCCGATTGACGCCACCTATTAGCTCACAGGGGAACTGCTCAAGATTTTCTGGATCTAGTCTGACTCCTAGGGAATATTCTTAGGTGAAGAATCTGCGGGTAGATAGTCTCTACCAAATAAGGCATTACTGAAGGGTAAGTAACTTGTCCTTCTGCTCTGGTGGTCTGCAAAGAGATTGCAAGGAGTGGTCGACTAGGACCAGAGGGAACTTAACTTTCTGAAGGCTCATCTGACTTCAAAGGGTCTAGTGCCCTGGTCCTCTTCCAATAACACTTGTCCTAATGTTGTTTCCTTCTCTTCCAACAGAAACTTGATTCACAGGGTCATAAGTATTTTCCCTCTAGCAGTTTTATACATGGTCTCTGCCTCCTGCCTTCTTGTGAGGCACATGCATCCTTATGGGGAAGTCCCAAAGTAGCTGTTTCACACTATATTTCCCTGACCATATTGAAAGTCCTTTTGGTCTGATTTTCATTTACTACATAGAAGCTTAAACATAAAACATTCAGAATGGGGCTTCACACAGTAGATACTGTTGCACAGTCTATGGATTAAAATGTTATGCTTGGTCACCATGCATGGATGAGCTCCACTGGATTTTCTGTTAATGCTTATAACTGTCTGGTTGATATGCTGTTTGATGATGTGTGGATTGTGGAGATTAAGCTGAAGAAACAGAGATATTTATCAAAAGGCTGGGTCAATGCTTGGTCTCTGTCCCTTTCAGCACTCAAGAGAAAATTTAACTAACTTAGGTTAGTGGAACAACTTGTTAATGTACACCCACAGCCCACGCACAAAACCTTGGCATCATCCTGGACTCCTCGCTCTCAATGAACTGCCAAAACAACGCCGTCTCGACCTCCTGCTTCCACACGCAGATCTTCAAGTGGATACCCACCGAGTCCAGGAAAACGGTCCGCATGCACTCATCAGCAGCAGACTCGACTACGGCAACGCACTCTACAATGGCACCACCCAGAAACTCCAAAAAACCTGCTGACCGTCCAGAACACCTCCACCAGACTCATCCTGAACATACAACGCTGCAACCACATCACCAGCCACCTGAGAGACCTTCACCTTCAAGCTTCTCACGCATACCTACAAAGCCCTCCACAATGCCGGACCTGCATACCTCAACCACCGCCTCTCCTTCTACACCCCCACCAGACATCTATGCTCCGCCCAACTGGCCCTGGCCAGCGTTCCACGGTTCCGCAAGACCACGGCTGGAGGAAGATCCTTCTCCTAACTCCCTGCGAACACCTGGAACTCCCTGCCCCTGCACCTCAGGCAATCACCATTGCTGCCGCAATTCAGGAAGGACCTCAAGACCTGGCTCTTCCTCTGAACCGCAGACCCAGACCACCCCCACCACCCACCCTCCCACCCAGCGCCTTGAGACCCTCACAGGTGAGTAGTCGCACTTTATAAGACTCTGATTGATTGATTGAATGTACTTTGATACATGCCTAGTAGTGACTCATTTTGTGTGGTATTACTGTTATGCATTATTATCTGCCTGCACCTCTGTTTTCAGTAGCTACATTGAAAAAGGTTTGAGTGATACAGTTGCCCTACTGGCAAAAACAAAGATTGTCACAGTAACACCAGCAGCATACATAGTATAACTGGCAGTTGAAAGCAGAGCATTCCCAAGGGAATTTCAGCAGGCCACCGTTTTCTGGCTACCATGGTTTCCCTGTCTGATGTATGATTTTCTAACGGGGATGCAAGAGGGAAGGAAGAGTACCAAGCTTCTTGAAGAATTTGAGAGACATAAACTGAGACCAGTGCCATGAAAAGGTGATCTCTTCGTATTGGCACTTACCATTTTGCAGGAATTACTTTTCAGGAACTCCCTATTTCCCTTTACTTATAGAGTTTGATAGAAGAAGTGGAGATCGACCTGAGTGCAATAGGGCTCTGTGGATGGAATACTTCACAAAGACCTTGTCAAGAGCTGTTACTTCAAGCACTTCCTTGTGCACAAGAAGGGTGTCATCACTTTCTAGACATAAGATTGCTCAGCATGTTTACCTGAAAGGAAATATTCAGAATGGTCACCTATCACAGATATTAATGCCACTGGATTCGCTAAATTGATTAGCTTCTCTTGATGTGCCGATCCCCTATCTTGGCATCCACATAAGTTGTTTTCTCACTTGCGGGTCACCCATTATTGCATCCGCATTTGTTCCCTTCTGGATTATCCGTTGGGTATTAATGCAGGAGAATGTGATGTTTGCTTTTTAGCATTGGATCCTTCTCAATAGTTTTACCATGGAGATTGCAGCTGTTCTGAGAGGTAAACATTCAGAATGTTCCTTACCTGGACAGTTTATGAAGTCAAACTTAAGGGTTGGTAACTTTTTGTCCTTAATTTGGTTTATCTGAAAGAGACAGTTAGTTATAGATTCCTTACCTTAGAATTACCCCCCAGGCGTCAGACTGGATCCAGAGAATTTTTTCTTAGCAATACCCCTGCGCGTCGTTAAGTGGCGTTGGTCAACTCCGCGTCTGTCGTCTGCGTCGTGGTCGCCGGGATGACATTGCGGTGCCTACTTAGACGCCGCCCCTGCGCGCTGACGTCAGTTCTTTCTTTTTCCGCACCAGCCTAGCGCAGATCCGGAGAGAGCTACAGCTTAGTCACTTTTTGACTAAACATTTTCGACATTTTGTCGACCTCTTTTTCGAGTCTTCGACTCCTGGTGCGCGAGGGATGTCCCATCGTCGAACTCAAGCCTTGCGGGGACAGTCACAGGCTGATGTCGGTGACGGACCCGCACCTCGTGTGCCTTTAGTGTCTGGAGCGCGACTACGACCCGAAGTCGTGCTTCGACTGCCGGGCCATGAATCCGAAGTCTTTGCAGGAGCGGTCCCGAAAGCTCTTGGAAGCCCAGCAGTCGGCTCAGCGTCACTCCCTTTCTTGTTCGAGGGGGAGGTCTCGAGACCGGTCACGGAGCCCCCACACCTTCGCACTCTAAGTCTTCAGGTAAGTCGAAGCACAAGAAGAAGGCAAAGAAGCACCGGTGCTCTACGCCTTCTCCCCGTCGGTTGGCTGACACAGCGCGGGACCCAGAGCGTCGTCGCTCTAAGGCTCCGTCTCCAGTGCCTGATTCAGGGACGACTCCGCATCTCCCCCAGTTTCCGGGAGCCGGGGCGTCCCCTGCCCAACTTCGTACATTCTACAAAGCCCTCCACCGTATCTTTGGGCAGCCCAACTCCGCCTGCGTGCCTTTGGGACCCGCAGAGCCGGTCGGGGGTCCTGGGTCTTCAGTACCGGAGGGCCCCCGTGGATCCAGGCCTGGATCCGGATCGACGCCGGTTGATCTTACTCGACCTTCCCCGGCGCTGATCCCGACGATTACGTGCCCGGCGTCGGCCGTGCCCCCGGTCGATGACCTCCCCATCCCCGAGATGGACCCGGAGCTGGACTGACGTCTAACCCGACGCTGGAGGGTACTTTTGTTCCCCTGTTCATCGCTGGTGTTCCCTATCGCCCAGAGGGGTGTGATGAGGCCTGGGAGGGGTCATCTGACCCTTTAGTAGACCAGCTTGAGGGAGCCAGACTGGAAAGAGGACCTGGGTGACGCCAGTGGTTTGGACACTTCTCCAGACCTTGGCATGCTTTCCCTCTCGGCTCCTCTTTCTGAGGTTCTCTTGTTCATTCTTTCTTTGGCCCAGCAGGGCTCCGCTCTGGGCACTCTAAAAGGCTATCTAGCAGCCATTTCTGCTTTCCATTGGCTACCAGATCAGCCCTCTTTATTCAAGTCCCCTATTGTAACTAGATTTTTTAAGGGCATTATTCATCTTTTTCCTCCATCTCCTTTCATAATGCCCCAGTGGGACTTGAATCTTGTCTTTACTTACCTTATGTACGCTCCTTTCAGGCCTCTGCACAACTGTCCTCTTAGGCACCTTACTCTGAAAACAGTTTTTCTTGTTGCCATTAGGTCTGCCCGCAGAGTGAGTGAGATTCAAGCCCTTTCTTCTCTGTGCATCCGGACAAAGTGGTGCTTAGGACGAGACCCTCGTTCCTTCCTAAAGTAGTTACACCTTTTCACATAGACAAACTATTACTCTGCTCACCTTTTTTCCACCGCTGCACCCTTCCAAGGAGGAGGAGAGACTCCACCGCCTGGACCCGAAACTTGCGCTGTCCTTCTATCTCGACCGCACTAAAGATTTCCGGGTGGATGATCAACTCTTCGTTGGCTATATGGGTGCCCAGAAAGGCTGGGCTGTACAAAAGCATACCATCTCTCGATGAGTTGTCCTTTGTATAAAGATTTGTTATGCTTTCGCGAAGAAGGAGCCTCCAGTGGGGCTGCGTGCTCATTCCACTAGGGCTACGGCAGCAACTACTGCATTGTCACGCAGAGTTCCACTCATTGACATCTGACAGGCGGAAACGTGGGCATCTATGCACATGTTCACCAGACATTACTGCCTGGACAGTCAAGTCCGGAGGGACTGCTGATTTGCCCGTTCTGTCCTCCAGGACTTTCTGGTGTGAACTTGGATTGCAGACCCTCCTCCAGGGTTGGTATTGCTGGGATATCTATTCTAAGGTAAGGAATCTATAACTAACTGTCTCTTTCAGATGTAAAAATTACTTACCTTCGGTAACGATGTATCTGTAAGAGACATAGGTTAGTTATAGATTCCTTACCGCCCCACCAGTCCTCCCCGCTCTGCGAACTGACTTCTAGGGATAGGGACTCCCTTGCAGGGCCCTAGTTGTGGCACACCAGTGGTCGGTGTCTTGCATGGCTCTGCGCTTCTGGCATAGAAAGTTGTGTCAGAACTGACGTCGGCGCGCAGGGTCTGCGTCTAAGTAGGGACCGTGACGTCATCCCGGCGACCACGATGCCGACGACTGACGCGGAGTCAACCGACGCCACCTACCGACCCGCAGGGGTACTGCTAAGAAAAAATTCTCCGGATCCACACTGACGCCTGGGAGTAATTCTAAGGTAAGGAACCTCTAACTAACCTATGTCTCTTACAGATACATCGTTACCGAAGGTAAGTAACTTTTACTTTTCTCAATGTAGAGAAGGTTACTGTGGCCTCTGTGCATTACTTAACCTTCATTGGAACAGTGTTAGGCATGACTCGGTAAGGGGGGCCCGAATCCAACCTCAAAACGGATATCCATTTGTCAAACACTGGCACTCTTAAGAGCCAGTAATGTCTTTATTAGAGTCGTTTTTGCTAGTCTGTTGGTGCTGATGCTTATTTTAGTTTTTAGGTTCCCAAAACAACATTACATATTCGATCCCTGCATTGCCGCTCCCATTTGTATTGAAACAGTTTCCAGGGCAAGCTCTCTCTCAAAGTCTTTGTTTCTCCAAACATAACAGGGACCGGGACTGATGGAAGCCCCTGAACAACTTTTAGGCCATACTGACTTGGAGATGCTCTAATTACATATTTCGCTTCTGAGATAAGACACTCTCCCATCTGGGCAATATGGTCATCATCTCACATCAACTTCATATCCAACTCTGCAAGCTGTGTTGGAAATGTCCCCTGTATGGTATTACAGGTTAGCATCCCTGCCCAAAGTTATGCCTGCTGTAGATTATCTGGTATCATGAGTCTGGTTGATGCATGGAGGCCTAGGCTTTTCACTATAAGTCTGAGACCCAGAGCGTTGCTTTGTGGTCTGGTGGGCGCACCAAGCATACCCTCTAGCTGACATGGGGCTACTATCCATGTCCTAGGTCATGTACATTGAGCAGAAGTAGCTTTGCGCTATTTTTCTGATTGATAGTACTAACCAAACTTTTTTTTTATTTCAGTGGATACTTGTGGTTCCTAAAGAATTCACTCACTTAAAGATCCCTTTGAATATACTGTCTGTAGGAAAGTAGGATCTTATTCTTATGGTTACCCCCACTATTTTGCTGATGGGATGCTGTTTTTGACTAGTCTGACTGGGATCCTGCTAATCAGGATCCCAGTCTATCTGCTTTCTCCCTATACTGCTGTGTTCAGTACCTAGGTACATCCCAGATTGGATACTGGGGTACCCTTGTCAGTCCCTAGTATATGGTACCCATGTACCCAGAACATAGGTACCCTAGAGGTCTCCCATGGGCTGAAGCATGCATTATGCCACCCATGAGAGACCATTCAAAATGGAACTACAGGCCTGCCATTGCAGCCTGTGTAAGTTGGTGCATGCACCACTTACTAAAGATATAGGTTTACTATATCTGAGGGTCACTGCACTTGATGGAGGGTCCCGAAAGTCCCGTACTACCATCTAACAAGAAACCCATTAATGATTTTGCACTACCCACCAAACATGATACTCCTAGATAGGCCCTACCAGGCAGGCTCAGATAGAATGTCTTAATTTGTCCACTTTCCCTTGTCCTGGTAGCACATCTCACATAGGCCCAAGCCCAGCTCCCTAGATAAACCATATCTTACATAGGCCCAAGCATACCTTCCTAAGATACAAATGTGTAGGCCCAAAAGCAAGTGACTCTTGCTCTCATTTTCATAATAATAATGAAACAGATCTCGTAGGCCTCACTGATCTGCTAGCAGAAATCTGTCCCATCCACCCAGATACAACATTAGCCTGTCTTGTAACTTTCCACAGTTACAAGAGCAAGGGTGGCCCCCACCCACTTGACAACTTGATGGAACATCTGGCAGTGTCACATGCAAGATTTGTGATATTCTTAGCTATGGGACTTTCCGCACTTGCTAAACTGGAACCCAAGGCAGGAACTTGACCAAGAATTAATATATTTAATATTAATTCTAAAGCATTTTTCACGGTAAAAGTTATCCTTTGTTTACTTTTTTGCGGTCAGAGAACTCTGACCTGCTGCCACCAGTTCTGTTTTATCCTGATACCACTTCTCATATAAAAGTTTCCAGTAAACCAGGTGGCCGAGTGGCCTGCGTCACATCTCGTGTCAAGCCTCGTGCACACGTAGACGTAAGTTCTGCATTCAACTATATAAAAGAGCCTCGCCCACACTATAAGCTTTGAACTCTTCCATTGCATCAGACCTTGACTGCATCTGGAGGGCTTCCCGTGCGATCGATCGTCCGTACTACTGGGCTAGAGCTTCAAACTTTCAAGATGGTAATATTCTTTTCTTAATAATTTAGCCTTTTGGCTTTAACACCCTATCTAATGGCATAGCCTATTGGCATTGTCAGCCTATCTGATTATTTCACTATTGGTTTTGTCAGCCTATCTGATTATTTCATCATTCGCTTATTCAGCAACTTTAATAATTTAGCCTTTTGGCTTTGACAGCCCATCTAATTCAGTTCATTCTAACCCAAGCCATTGCATTTAACTTAGTTTAAACTACATAGTCTTGAATGGTGTTGCTTTCTTAAGAAAAGATTAGCCTTCTAGGCACTAGCCTACCCATCCTCTTTAGAGTTAGGGTTGCTCCTTGGGCAGCTGCTTATAGCATAATATTTTGGTCATATATTTGCTTCTTTGAACAACCGAGTTTGAACATTGTCGATGCATTTATTTTTCATCCTGCTCACATGTAGGTGGGCAACATTTAAATTGAATTGTTTTATGCTTTGACCTGATCATGTGTTGATGAACACACATTTACGTTGAACTGTTTCCTGTGGGTTTGAATTGCTTAATAAAGTGCTACTGTATTTGACATCGTTGTTCCTTACTTTCAAGAGAACGTGCAGAGCGCAGGTCTTGCTCTCGTGAGCTGGTAAGCCATGTGTGACCACTGCAGTGTCTCTCCATTTACCCCCCATCACACTTAAAACCTATGTCACCCCTCTAGCAGGCCTTTACAATCCTGAGGGCAGGGTGCTTGGTTCTAAGTGAGAGGGTGCCCCTGCATTAGCAGGACACCCCTGCGGCCTACGGAGTCCATTCTCCCGGGTTGTCAGTGAAGCAGCCATATACTATATAGAGGGGCATCGCGTGACCATCTCGAAAACGGCTGCAACGAATCCCATCATGTTTGGTATCAAACATGTTGGAATCCCACCCCCACACCGTAAACAGTGTGGGAGGAATGATTCCAAGCACCGGAAGAGCCCTCTGTTAGGCTCTCAGCGTTACCGGTACCAGCCTTCTAGTCCCGGACAGCACAAAATGGTTGCTGCCTAGAAACCGGTCCTGGGAGCCGTTGGCTCCCGCTCTGGCGCAAAACTGGACAAAGGACATGGGAGTAACCTCCCCCCTGTCCAGACCCTCCCCTGGTAGGGTCCCCTGAATCTTCCCAACCCTTTCTGTAGGGTACTTAAGGGCTTACCTGGGTGTAGGACCCTAAATTCGGTGTGGACAAGATTCAAACTGAAACCTCTGCACTTTTCCGTCTGGGCACTCTGGACTTCGTTTGGGCCTGACTTCGTCTCCCTTTCAGTCTGCTGCATCGTCTGTGCCTGTGCACCATACAGGATCCGTGCAGGACCTGTAAAGCATCCAAGACACTTGAAGATAATCTCCCTTGAAGTGTAGGAGTCACTTCCCTGCATTCGCAGGCACCTCAACACTGCTGACCGGTCTGCTGATCCCGAGCTCCTGCGAACTCTGAAGGGTTCAACAACACAGGTGGTGGTTATCTACGTCTCTCGAGGCCCGAGCTGTCCTCTCACCGAGTTTGAGGTCGGAATCCCTTGTGGGTGCGGCATTAACCAAACCCCTGTGCACCGCGTACTTTTGCAAGTGCATATGCTTGTTGGCAACTTTGCGACAAATGCATTGGGCTCCAAGTAGCCCCAACCTCTGGCAACTTCTTCCACCAAGGTCTTGAGCCACACCGCCTTGTGGGCACCGTGGCCTGCTCCTGTTGGTGAGCTGCTCGAGGTCCTCTCGCGACTCCTGTGCCTCCAGCCTGTGGGTCCATTTGAGGGTCATCTTTGTTTTCTTTGGGCTCCCCTGATTGCTCGGGCCTGCCCTGACTCCCCTACTTGTGGTGAGTCTCCAAGACCTTGCTGGTACCAACCATGCACCTTCTTGATTTCCTGCATGGGTTGCATTTGCCAAGGCTTGTTGGTGCTCCTGCCGGACACCGACCCTTTAGCACTCGACATCCTTCTTGGGACAGCTCGCATCCGAGTCCTGGTCGTCCTCCGCATCGCCTGGTCCTCGCAGCTGCAGAGTCAAGGTCACTGTCATCCTTCCTGAAGCACCCGACATCGGAGGGCATTCGTTTTCTAAGTCTCCTTGTCACCCCTGAGTGACATAGACTCTGTCCCCTCTGTTTTCAGGTACTCCTCGTCAAGAATCCATGTTTGGATTCCTCCGCACACTTTCTCCTCTTCCAGCAGCGGCACTTTCCTGAAGTCCTCCATTGGGTTTGACTGCGGTTTCCGACGCCACTTCACACCTATGCACCCGGCTTCCCTGGGATAGTTAACTTGGGTACCACGGTATCCACAGGTGGGGTGGCTCTCCAACCTTCTGTCTTCCTCGGGGTTTCTTCAGGGTCCACTGGGAAGGGTCCCTAATCTTTAAAATTCCAACCGCGACTTGCACATAGACTTGTACGGAGACTTGTACGGAGCACGCGGTCGTGTTCACACACTGCACACGCTCTCCTTGGGGTCCCTTACTACTTACCTTGGGTGGTTCTGTGGGTCCCCAGCAATTCTACGTCCTCTGGACATTGTCCTGACTCGAGTTGTGGTTTTTATACCACTTTCTTAGTATATGGTTTGGTCCCCCCATGGGGCCCACTGTGTATTAATGCTATTTACTGTGATTTCTTTGCTACAGTATTGTGTGCTTTGTGTCTATCTCCGTGTAGGAGATACTGTAACGTACTAGAGAGTGTTGTATAATAAATACATATTTTTATACACACTTTGAGTGGTTCCTTTTCGTTTAATCTATACTATAAGATTGCATTCTGGTAAAACAAGCTGCTTTACACTCCTTCAAGACTAAGCCTGAAGGCTGCTCTCCACAGCTGACACTTGGATAGCTTTCTAAGGTTGTCTGAGAACTCTTAAATCACCTTAAGGGTTGTCTGGACTGGTGCAAGGTGCCCACTTACATTAGTGGACAGCATATACCATGCCAGCTTCTCACACTGTCCAAACCCTACACTGATATTCTGTGGGTGTGATTAGTGACAATTGCAGGACTTCATATTGTATGTAGGTGTGGATGCATAGACCAGTGGGACCCATATTGGATCATCCTAGTAAAACATAGCACTAGATGGAGGATGAGGTACCGCCTTCCTTGACAGTGGAAGTATATTGCTTGCATTCTGAGGTAGAGGGTGTAGTTTTAGACAAAGTGTGAGAGTTGGAGACAGGACTGCTTTAGAAATACACCAGTGACCTTGCTGGTGTTGATTGATAAGCACAAATGGGTCCCTCTTTCACAGTTGTTCCCTTACGTTATTGATTTGGAAAACAGTCTTCCTTATTGTTATTACTGCTGTTACTTCTGCATATCATTGCAATGAGCTTCAGGGCTTTGTGCTGTAATGCCATAAACCACATTGTTCCTGAAAAATTAATGGTTAGGACTAGGGCATTTCCGTGTGAGAAAGTACGTCACGTTCCCCTTGTATTTCTGTCTGCCACATCCCTCTTAGGAGGAGGAAACTACACTGGCAGGATCCAAAGAGGTCCCTTAGTTTCTACGTTCATAGGGAGGAATACCAGGTGGACTGCCTTCTCTCTGTATTCGCTGATGCAGAATAGGGAAGGCTGTTTAAAAAGCAGACTTGTTGCAGTGGATTGTCCTTTATATCATGTTATTCTATACCTTTGCTAAGAAGGAGCAGTGTGAGGGTCTTCGGGCTCATGCATTAGAAGGAAAGTCGCCACTGCGGTTTTGGCTAGGTGTGTTCTAGCGTTAGACATCTGCCAGACGGCTACATGGACGTCTTCCCTGTACACACCTTCACTATGGTATAATTTCTCAGGTCTGCGGGTAGGGCAGTTTTGCTCATTCTATCCTGCAGGTTCTTCTCTTTATCCATCGCTGTGGTTCAGGTAGACAATCTGGATTAAAGTAACCGGAATGACCTGAAGTATTTAATCCCACTAAGGGCTCTGAAATGTTTATCAAATTACTGCTTTACTTCTCTCAATTTAGTACTCTTTCAGACAATAAGCTTCTTACCATGCTGGTCACCAGCTCTCTCTGCATTCTCTCCTGTTCCTTTTATAAATAAAGTAGTTGAGAATAACAGAGTTATCCATTTGACACAGATAGCTCTAGGATGGGCAGAAGATTTTGTTTGTCAAGCAACGTGTGTGTGCGCCACCCCCATGAGTACTGACGTTTCTTTCTTTCCGTACCTACAGAAGCGGATCCAAAGCTCCGCTTCTTCTTTTACTTCACATTGGAAGAGAATGTTTTCATTCAAATTTTTATAGTGTTCAAAGGATTTCACCCTTAAGACTACAGGGCTTAAACCTCGTAGGGACTGTCACAAACACATGTCTGTGACAACGTGTGTCTTTAGTGCTTGAGTTCGTGGCACAACTCTGTGAATACTGTGCTCAGATTAATCCAAAAGCCAATCGAGATTGTGAGGTCCAGCTCTATGTGGCAAAGTACTAGAAGACTGTGCTGGTCCTGCTCCAAGTCAAAATTGAGGGTGAGGACCCACTTCTGATCCCACTCTCACTCCCGAAGTCATTCCTGAGGCCAATATTCCTCATGGCTGAAGTCTTCAGTTAAGACAAAAAAACACAAGCAGTCCAAGCAGGGACTCAACCCTTTTTCCGCCACTCTTCAGGCAAGGCTCCAGGGGGTCACTATGGCTTTTGGTCTTGGAACCTGTACCACTGAAGTGCCGATTCCTTCTCTGGTCCCGATTCTTCCTGAGCTCATTGACCCATCAGTGACCTCGCAAGTCAAAGCCTTTTGTGAGGCTATGCTGCACATCTTGGCATGCTTCCTTCCAGTTCCTTCTGGTTTGCCTTTGGGCCCCAGGGATACAGAGGGACCTTCAGTCAGATTACTGCTGATAGGTTTGCCCTTAGAGCCATCTGGACCCCTCAAACCCACCTTCGGCTCTGCTGAAACCTGTGCAAGCCCCTTGTTTATCAATGCTGGCACCGACCCTGGAGGAGAACACCCAACTCATTGTTCTGTTCTGGAGAGGTGTGGTGCAGCGGCCAGGGCAGCTGACTTCGGAGCACAGGGTTCACGGTTCGATCCCCGACTCCGGCGGCAGCTCAGCTCAGCACCATGTGACTCTGGGCAATAGCTCACTTAATTTCCACGACGGCCCCCAGCGCCTTGAGACCCGTAAGGGTGAGTAGCTGCGCTATATAAAAACGGACTTACATTTTTTTTTTACATTTACTCTGAGCTGGCTTCAGCTTGATCAAGGTGACTTCCAGATCTTGACGTGCCACAGTTTATGCTGAACTATTGGACTCCGATACATTTCCACTACTGCACAGCAATGGACGAGAAAGACCTTGCCCCTCCTTATAATGCGGACATCTGGTATGTGGGATTACAGAAAAACAGTGATTGGACACATCACCTGACACTGGGTTGATCCAGTGGATTTAGCTCCAGTCCAGCAATCCCCTCAACAATTTTGTCCTTTTAGGGACTGTCAGGAGCTTGTCATATCATCAATGCCAGACCTCACCACAAGCACAAGCGTAGTGGGGCTGTCGGTCTGGCAGACAACAGCCTAGCCATCAGGGACAGCATTTCTCCCAGTCTTCTGCCCCTCTGGCAACAACCACAAAGGCTCTTTAGTGCACCCTTAGCAGCACACAGCTATTCAGCTGGAAGCAGGATCAGCCTCCTCCCCCGGCGGTGGCAAAACATCACGTCTGACAAATGGATCACGCAGTTTGTCCAATGGCACCACGCACTGCCATTCCTTTTCGACCCACCACACCTGCCTCCTACAGCAGAACGCCGGTCGGAGGACCACCTGTCTATCTTAGGCCAGGAAGTGACCAAAGAAGCCATAGAGACGGTACTGGCTCGAAGTGGAGACTGGGTGTTATTCCCGCTACTTCCTTGTGCCGAAGATGGAAGGAGCCATTCCTGGATACATTGCATTTTCGAGCCTTTCCTCTGGAATGACGAGTCCAGGACATTTGTGGTGTGTTCCCAATGTTTCAACCTCTATCCTGGGTCTCAGTGAGGATGGTTCTGAGGCTTCCTGGCCTACTGACCTTCAACCATCCTGCTCGCTGACTATGCCAGGTGGCACATGGGAAATTTGCAGTGGGACCTTCAGTCTGTGTGGACTCAGCACCAGGGGAACCTGTCAGATACAAAACAAGTGTCAGAGGAGACTGCAAAAGATCTGCAGTGGTGGCTGCTCGACCGCAGTTAGACCAGTGACAGGCCCCCTCCCTGGCCGGCACAGAGTTAATGGTGGCTACTGGGTTGGGCAGGTCATCTTGGAGAGGAGGAGATCAGTGAATTCTGACCTGCATCCACATCAGCTTATTGGAGTTGCAGGTGACTTGCTTCACGTTGAAGGCCTTCCTGCCCACCATCAAAGGGAAGCTAGTGCAGGTTCTCACGGGCAATACCATAGCCATGTGGTACTGCAACAAGCAGGATGGGGTGGATTCCAGCGTGGCTCATCCGGGGATTTCCCTGGTTGTTCACCACCTGGCGGTATCTTTAAACGCTAAGTTGGACAAAGTCAGTCAAATAACTATATTTTGGCTTCCAGGGCCAAAAAAGTACAAATACAGATTAAAAATGTAATAAATAGATAAAACAATACATTTCAGCAAAAGGAATTCACAATTCATGAAAAGATAAACCAAAATTAATAGGGTACAGAGTTAGAATGTCAACGAGTGTATACAGAATGCAAAAATGGTACAAGGGGACCGATTAGTGTTGGTGACATACAAGTTAAGAATACGAAAATGAGACACAATAGTCATCATGACATTAAGGATGGGTAAAGCCTTTCTGCGAAGAATCCACATGGCGCCCAAAAACTTGGCTACTGGAATACCAAAAGTTAGACTGCAGTCCGATCTCAGGATGCGAAGAGCAGCAGAGTGACTAAGCTCGCCTAAGCGTCTGCATATAAGAGCTAGCCAAGTTCCTCGAAGACTGGCATAAGCTTGGCAAGCAAAAGGAACATGCAGAACACACTCCGCTAAAGAAGTGCAAGCAGGACATACATCAGAGGCCCAGGGAGACCACTTAGAGGTAAAAGTTCTCAGAGGGAGAGTGCCCACTCTAAACTGAAAATAAAACTTCTTCTCTGTGTAGACAGTCACTTGATACCAGTAAGACTCATACCCACTCAGAGGCTTAAAATCAAGAAAATCGCTGGCCAACTTGAAGTTAGCAGCCTTCCTAGAGTCATTGGCTGCTGTGCCTGCCCTGTAGAACAACTTCAGTGACTTGCTGGCCGGGAAGCGGGTCGTAGCTGGATGATCCAAAGATCGCACAGCCCAAGGCTGTAAAGCATCTCTTTGATATTTGTGAGCCAGGAAACTTTGGAAAATTGGTCGGTTTCCATTACATCCTGGAGGACTGTGGCATACTGGGCATGTTCTGGGGTAGTCCACAAATGGCTCCAATACAACAGGGGTCGTAGCCTAGCTTTACAGTCAAGACTTCTTACTCCCATGTCCATAAAGAGAGGGTGCAAAGGGGTGCTGGGGGGAGAATAGCAAGGTTATGGAGGAATTTATTTTCCGCATTAGTTTGTGACTCGATGTTAGAGAAGCCGCACAGCTCTGCCCCGTAGAGGACTGAACCCAAAGCCTTGGCCTTGTAAATGCGGAGCGCAGGTGGAATGGGTTTGGAATGGGAGGCACAATATTCTTTGAGTATTGCCTGTTATTTGTTTAAGCTTTAGGGCTGTTTTACTTGCATGTGGTTTCCAAGATATGCAGCCACTGAACATGACACCCAAGTAAGTAAGAGTCCACCGTCTCGAGGCATCCCCACCTACCCACCCCAGAACTATACTTTTCTTAAAAGATTTGTGGGGATAAACAACAATAGTTTTGTTTTCGTGGTATTGATCTTCAGATCCCGAGCGAGACCGAACTCATCAAAGCGACACATGAGTTTCTGAAGCCTGCTTGACTTCTTAGAGATCAATAACATGTCGTCGGCAAATAGCAGAATCGGGGTTTTAATTCGGGGCAGCGATGGGGCATCTGCTTCACCCTGAGATAAAAATGAAACAATATCGTCAATGTATAAGTAAAAAAGTGTAGGAGCCAATATACAGCCCTGGCATAAGCCTCTAAGGACTGGGATCCTGTTGATCAACTCATCCTATTTCCCCCACCTGATGAGTGGGAAATTACCCTTGTGGAGACGCATCACCAGTGACAAAATGCTTGAAAGCATTTTCATGTCAGTGAGAGCCTGCCAAAGGATGTAAAGTGGGACCAGATCAAAGGCAGATCTGAGATCGACAAAGGCAACATAAAGGTTGCCCTTGTCAATGACTAAAGTACGCCAAGAGATCAGGAGAAAACGAAATACCTGGTCAATGTTGTAGACTTTCGTCCTGAAACCCGGTTGCAATGTCCATTTCAAGCCTCCAGTCCTGAATTTTGGCAAGCACGCAACGACAGAAGACTTTTTGAATACAGTCAATTAAACTGATAGGTCTATAGTTGTTTGGTTGGGACCTGTCACCCTTTTTATGGGTAGGCCTTACAATGGCCCCTTCCCATGACTCAGGAATGGGAGCCCCTGCAGCAATAGCGTTGGCAATGGTTAGAATGTAATGAGGCCAAACCTCCAAGTCAGAAAGAAAAGCGTCAGCCGGAACGCCATCCGGGCCTGCATCCCTTCCCCTTGCAACAGCTGACCGAGATTGTACCACATCTGAGATGTCAAACAAGGGAGTGGAAGAGAAAGGGCAGGATAGAGCAAGAGGGGTATCGTAGGGGATGCTTAGGGGAACACCTGAGTATACATTGCTGAAATAATCAGCCCAAGCAGAGGGAGCAACATTGTTTACAGGTTCTGATGTGGCTGAGACACCATCACTGAAGTCTAGCTGCCAAATAAGGTAAAGTCTCTATCTACACAGGCATCGTTGAGAGCGCTCCACCTCTACTCGTCCCAGTTCTTTTTAGCTAGACTAATGGCATTTTATATGCTTTCCTGGCCCGGGAGATACAGTGCATATCTCTAGTTTTAATGGCTCTACTTAAGGAGCATTGGAGCTTACGTCATTCCTTGTTAAACCACAAGCATGTCTTGGTAATGCTGTGCTTTTTGGTGATAACTGAGACAGTGAGGTGCCCTAATATATGATCGAAGAAGGCTGCATGAGAAAGAATCAATTGATCGGGGCGACAGGATGTCCGGTCTCTATCCTTGCCATGACATCACTAAGATCAGCAGTGAGGGTGATCTGCCATTGGGCTCTACTTTAGGTGGTGCTTGTCTGAGGTCAGTGCAATGTCCCTAATAGGAAGGGACGGACCAGGAACGGGAGAGATAGTCGCGTAGAAAGCCTGCATTGGCAGGGAGAGGGGATTATCATCACTTTCAGTCCTCTCTAAAAGGGACTTGTCAATGACAGACCACCATAGCCTTAGATCGATTAAAATATTGATTCTACTGGTGTGAAGAGGTTTGTTAAATGTGTGGGCATTGGCAGCCCTGAGCACATACTCAAATGTTAGGGCCTTCAGTTGGAGAGTGACCTTTGACCATCTGTGGATTGGCGGGATTTCCTGAGGGGGAATGGCTCAGGCCTTGTCCTCGCTTTTTGTTAGGTGAACATCATCGTTATCGAGGGGCTCGAATGTGGTGTTAAAATCGCCTGCCAATATAAGATGTTGTTTATCAGTGCGGTGATCAAGATAGCTTTCTAACACCTAAATGGTGTGTGAATCCGCCCCTCTTCTGGTCCCTCTCATGTAAACATTTAAGATGATTACGCTTGGCTTGGACTTGCTACTAAGTTTGATTGCCTGGATATCGGGCAAGTCGATACAAAGTTGACGAATTTGACAGTTGAGAGAGATTCGTTTTTGTGTTTTAAATCAAGAACTATGATCAGATGTTATAAATGAGGACTTGGAAGTGAAAGTAGATGGATATGTATTATTCTAAGACCTTACCCCTTGTTCACTCCATCCTCCCCCCTCATCCCCCTCACCCCCCACAGCAACCACTCTGACATTGGAAGAAAGAGGAACTCTTAGTGGCACCCAGTTTTTGCGGCAATCCTTTGGGCACTACATTCTCCCTTCTTCTGCTTGAAATGCAAATGCTTAAGAACCCTCCCCATATATTGGTTTGCAGCGGTGTGTCTCTTGGAAAGAGGAGGTTGTTAATTTGCTTAAACAAATTCCAGTCACAATCAGAAAGCAAATTTGCAAACCAACAGAGTTCCAAAATAAAGCATGATAAATAGGATGAGTTGACATTCCAACAACCAAAATTCTAGAATGTATATTAGTGTCTTGCTCATTATCTCTTTAATGGGATGAGGTATCGAGGTAATCCACTGCATCTTGGCATGCAAATCTTCCTCTGCTTAGTCAGTGGTTCACTCTGGAGTCGCCCGTGTCTTTGAAATCTTTGCTCAGTGGCAGACCCCCCTCCCCCTCTCGTTCAAATTGGTGTCTTGGAGGTGCCTACAAAATTAATTACCTGACTATGAAATATGCCTGAAATTTAAATTGTATGATCGAGTCTTACCAAACCTCCCTATGATACCATTTATAAATGTCACTGAAGAAATGTTTCTGATGCCTATTAAATCTGTCAAGAGAAACCATGGTAAGATTGCTCTTTCTGCTGCCAACCTTTTTTACTATACTTCATGGTAGCAAAGTGGTCTAATTCTAATTGCATTCCTAACTCTACTCCCATTTTTCACTTCAGTTAGTCACACCTGCATTACTCTTTTCCATTGCCTAGAACGTTTTTCGGAGGTCCGGAAATGTGGTGAGTGGGGGTAGGAAGTCTTTTAGACATTAGATGTCGGAATATCTTTTCAATTCTCTTTATGAGAGGCTGGCGCACAGAGGAAATCTAAATATTTTGTTTTGGCATTTGTACAAAATTGCATTCATGAAACTATTTTGAAAGAATCTATTTCTGAATGGGCTATTTACTGTGTTATATTTTCTGGTAGTCTGAGTCTCAGGAGTACCATTCCGACTGTTTGAGAGAAGTAAAGTGTTCCAGCGTCGTTGTGCTATTTGGCAGACAAGTTTTCCCGTGGCCTTCGAGCCCTTTGATCACTCTTACCGCACCAGGAGGGATTGTATGACCAGAGTCTCCGAGAGCATCGCACTCACGGGTGCAGAGGCTGATGTGGCTGCCTTCAGTGAGTACCAGTCGTACTCTGCAGGGGCAGTGGCTGGGGGTCCTCGGCACTCCTCCGGTGCAATGGTAATTTTCCTTTGATCCCTCCAACAGGTGGGGGCAAGAGGAATTTGTTGACTTTTGGTTCCGATCCTCAGTCATGGCTCGGGCCGACAAGGGTCACCACAATGGACTCTTCTCTCTACAATGGCATCAACCAGGTTATGATCCTTGTCCTTTTCGGTGACCCCCTCATGTCTGCAGGGTCACCACTCCTGCTCTTCACTTGGGCAGCAGCGGATTGGCATGGCAACAAGGTCCTATTCATGGCGACTCCCTCAGGCATACGGGGTCGCAGACCCTCCAGCCGCACACTGACAGAGGCCCAATCAGCACGGCTAGCTTCACAGCAGCCTCGTCTGGCATATGGGTTGCCGACTTACACGCCGCACACGGATGACTGCCCAATCGGCATGATTAACTTCATGGTGGCCACCTCTGGCATACAGGGTTCCGACTTTCCCACAGCATGCAGGCGACAGCCCGATCTGCACAGCAGTCCTCTCCGCATACCTCTCTACAGCGATCCACTCGCCAGGATCTCCCACTAGACCTCGCTACCTCCTGCGATCTCCTCTTCCTCACAGGTCACACTGGCCTTGGCAGTGACGCACCAGGGGCAGGTGGTCTTGGATTTTCTATGAATAATGTCCCCTCACCGAGCTGGGAGGATGGCAGGCCTTAACCCCCAGTACTGGTCACAGGTAGAAGTCTTTTAGAGCTTCTCTTCCTCGCATAGCCCGACTGGCTGCTTGGCAGTTGACAATTTTGGGAGCCTTGAGCTCCCCTTCTTATAGTCAATTTCCAAATGTGATTTAGGGTCTGAGTCTTTGAAGTTTGTTTAGGGGGTCTGCTTCCTCTTGAAGTGCCTTCTCCTTGCCTTTCCTCCAAAAAGCAGTCTGTCACAGCATCAACAACTCCAAATCTTATAGCCCCACAACACAGGCCATAGGAGTGACGAGAGTGACTAGAGATTCACACCTAGAGGGTCACATTTGAATGTCAGCCACAGCTATATGTGTATCAAAAGGGTTATCCCAGGGCACCTGCCCTACTCTTTATGATTCTCGTATCAACCCCACCACCTTCCTGAGATGTGCCCAGGCACCTTTCCAGTGACCTCACTTAAGAGCACCCCTTGAAATCTAGTGATAAGCCTGTATACTCTTCCTCCAGTGTGTGCCAGCTCACAAGAATGCAACAATCCATAAATCTGCTTGGGGGGATTCCTCTACCTCTTCATGCTCCTCCAGTCAGCCTTGGGTGTCCCAAATGGAACCCAGAGTTTTCTATGAATTGTACCATTCACATTTACACATACACCCATCAAATGCATACAATGCAGACTCATTGCACAGCACTACATACCAACTTGTTGTAGGCAAAGGGTGAGTTAAGCTCACAGCAGCAGAACTTTACATGAGTGAGCCTGTAGCCCTCACTCCAGTGACACACACACAAAAAAATCCACTTTTACTAATCATTACACGGTATGCTCTCACCACCTCTTTCATGCTGTTTAACTCCCGGCAAAGACAGGAGTCTTTTGCAACTATGAGGGTAGTGTTTTGGGAGCCCCTTGTGGTCCAACAGCACTGCAGTCTGTGCGACAGACCTCTGTCATGGCCCACACACATGATCCTTGTTCGCCCATGAAAACAAAAATCAGCGCAAGGAATCCAGACATCACTGCAGTTAGGGCACTCAGGGTAGTTAGTGGTACACTTCTGTCACCATGCGAGGGACTTTCCTCATGTTTGTCTGAACCCTGATTGAAAGGTGTGTACCAGCTGGCTTTGTTATACATATTTTTGTAGTTGGTCTGACGAGATCTTTTCCAGAATTTTGCTGGTATATGGTTGGTTTGATATAATTCAAAAATTGGTGTCATGTTGGTTTCTTTAGCAGTAGAATTGATTTAGGACTCAGTCTACTCCCACTTATCAAGGAGTTAATCGTGATTTTCAAGTCTGTGGCCAGAGAGGGAAAGATGTTGAGTCAGGGCAGGTTCTACTGGCAAATTAGAAGCTCAGATTTCTTAAGGTAACTTAGTAATCTACTCCACTGACGCAGAATCGAAAGTAGTGAAAGATAATTTTAATCGATCAGTGTCTATGGATGGATGAGATGATAGCTGTAATAGGAATTGGCTACTAATTCCCTTTTCTACCAATATTTTAATTTTGAGGCATATATGCGGTCATAAAGAAGTACCTTTTTTTTTTTTAATGAACTGTTCTTTCTGTATCCCATTTGTTGATTTTATAATCTTATACGATGCCACAAATGTGCAATTATTAAAAACGCTGTACCACAGCTGCTGTTCAGCTGAGCTGATGAAGATGCGTATGTGTATGTTTTTCTCTTCTGGTTGTGTCTTCCTGTGGGAAGATGGGAAGCATATATAATACTGATCATTTGTAAGCTCTGCATTTTTATTGATCTGTATTCGCTAATTTTTCCTTTTCAGATCCCCAATGAACATCGGTCCAGATTCAGATGGACTCCATAACTCAGATGTCCCACAGCCTGATGTTCCTAAGTAAGGCATTTTTACCTTTAGTTCAATGCAGGTTTTTCACATAAATAGTTTGAATCGGAATTTTCTTAAAATCTTACAGTATGTTATTTTTTTTTAGTCCTTGGCTTTTGACCTCAGTGGCTAGTCCTCCACCAACAGCGCCAGTTACTTTTGCAGCTATTGTAGAAGAGGAGATACAGCAAGAAGCAGCACTCATCAGAAGCAGAGAGAAGCCTCTAGCTTTGATTCAGGTAAAATAATCAATAGATCGTTAAAATGAAAAGTGTCCCAACAGTTTGCCTGCATTAGCTAGGGTATAATTAAAATGTTATTTAAGACGCTAATGCTACTTTGCAATTGTTTTATTGAAATATATAAGTTGGGGTAAAGAATTATAAAGCAACATAGAATTGCAATTTTGGCAACCTAGATTTGCAACTTTAACAAAATTAAAATAATTCTACAAAGCTAATGAACTTACAAAACAACTTTGTGATTATACAGATTATTCTCTTCTGACTGATAGTAAACTGTTATGTTGTGACTTTCTCCATCTAATTGGCAGTCCACAGAGGAAACACTTTGATTACGATAGTTATGAGCATACATTTGTTGTCCTTTACAATGCTTAAAGTAATACCTATTGTGTAGAAAAACTTCTCAAAATCTCATGGAAGCCTGTGGTAAGAAGGCCTTCTTGGCAGGAAGCATTTCCCTGAAATCCATCAACGCCAACTACCTCCTCGTATGATGCACCCATAGTTTGAGAGATATGGCACAGATGGTGATGCCTCATTTTCTGGTGGAGTTGAGAGCACATGATGGCCAAAACGCCTCCAGACATATTATCAATCTGGTTTGGATGCATCACACTCGGTGGCCCAAGCTCTGGGCACTTCCATCTCTATCCAGAGACATGCCCGGTTTCGAACTATCAACTTTTCAATAGTTGTCCAGGCGAACTCGATGGATCTATTCTTTGATAGGGGAATGGTTATTTGGTGATAAGGTTGACTCTGCGCTTGAACAGTTCAGTACTAGTAGGGCTACAGCTCGCTCTCTAGGACTGCAACTGCCGGCTGCCTTGAGAGATTTTCGCCCTTTTCATTGATTCTCGAGGGGCTTCTCATTTCATCAGTGGCCACAATGTCAACCCCAAAAACAGAAGCAGCCCAACCCCCTGGTTAGGCAATATCAACATAGAACCAGAGGAAACAGCAGTGGATTTGCTCAACTACCCTCTTCTTCCTGCTCTTCCTCCTCCTCTGCCTCCTCTGCACCACAAGGAAATCAGACATAGCTTACGTCCCCATTTCTACTTGGAGCCTGTGGGAGTTAGAGTGTCGTGTTTGCTACCAACCTGGAAGGCTGTTAAATCGTCCCAGTCCTTCAAATTGTGGAAAAAGGTTACACGCTTCCCTTTCTTCTGCCTCTACCCTGTATGCACCCTCTGCCCCTCTCCAGACAACCTGGCTATACTACAGCAAGAAGTGGCAGTACTCTTACAGAAAGGAGCTGTGGAGTGTCAGGATTGGTACGCATGTTACATCCTGATGCCCAAGAATAACACTTCTGGGCCTCTGGGACCTGACCACCTTCATGTAGAAGGATAAGTTCGTGATGCTGACTGTAGGATCTTTCTGGCATAGATACCCCCACTTTTTGCCTGGTGTCAGTGTGTTTTGACTGTAGTTCACTGGGATCCTGCTAACCAGGACCCCAATGGCAGTGCACTCTCCTCTAAATTCTATGGTAAGTACTTTGTACATCCCACAATTGGCATACTGGGGTACCACTGTAAGTCCCTAGTATATGGTACTGAGGTACCCAGGGCATTGGTACACCAGGGTCTCCCATGGACTGCAGCATGTATTAAGCCACCGATAGGAGCCCATGCAAATTGTGTCTGCAGAGCTGCCATTGCAGACTGCGTAAAATAGTGCTTGCACCTTTCACTCTCACTTTGGATATAAGGTTACCCTTATATCCCGGTAACCGCACTGTTAACCTATAAGTCACCCCTAAGGTAGGTCCTTCAGTCCAAGGGCAGGGTGCATGGTTCTAAGTGTGTGGGTACCCTTGCACGTGCAGAGGTACCCCTACAAACCCACACTCCATTTCCTGGGCTTTGTAAGTGTGGGACAACCATTATATGGTATGTAGTAGACACTGGCAAGTCGAGATGTCCAATTCCATAATGGCTGCCCCGAACCTGGTCATGCTTGCTATCAAACATGTTGGAATCATGCAACTACACTAATACCAGTGTTCGTTATATGATACCATATAATGGGGGCTCCTTAGAAGACCCCTAATACCTACCTGTGTAGCCTTACAGGGTCTGACTGCCAGCCCGCACTGCTTCCGACCCTAGACAGTGTTCTGCCCTCCTGCTGATGAGCCTATCTCGGGCAGGGGGAAGCTGAACAAAGGATTTCCTGCGAAGGAGAGATGTTACCTTTAGAATTAGGTAGGGTGGGGAGGCTTCCAAGTGCCACTAGACTGCATTTAAGGGCACATTTGGTGCCCTCCTTACATAAACCAGTTTTGCCTAGATCAGGAGCCCTTGGCTCCCGCTTTGGCTTGAAACTACACAAAGGGCAGGGAGGTGTTCACCCCCTCCCTATGGAGGTGCCCAGATCTTCTCCAGTTGGCCACTTGATTCTGCCATGTTGAATCTTGGCCCTTGAGAGCATCTGACTTGCTAGGCCAGCTGAGTAGCGTCCCTGACCCCTCTGATAGGCGGGTCACCACAGAAGAGGTCCTTCCCCTTTTTAGGGTTACTTAAGGACTCCCCTAAGGGTAGGTCCTTAGATTCATCCCGATAACAACTACAAGATCCGACTGCCTGTCATCTGAAGACTATCCAAAGACTCTTCTGTTGATGGACACTGGAACTCTGCTGTTCTTCGAGCCAGGACCAAAGACAAGACTGCTACGGTAGGAAGATTCCTGCTGCATCTTTGCCCCTGTGCTTCTTCAAGTTCTGCAACTCCGTGGCCGTGCATCCTCCGAGTTACCAAGGACTCAGCCTGCATCCCAGCCAGAAGGCATCTCCCTTGAAGGAGTCACTTCCCTGCATCAGCAGGCACCTCTACGACAATGACCGGCTTGCTGATCCTGTTGTCCCACAGACATTGCCTGGCTCTGCAACACAGGTTGTGGTTTGTTGATTCTCCAGAGGCCTGACTAGTCTTTCCTGCAAGTGGGGTGGCTATAACCCCTCTCCAGCGGACGCGAACCGCCTCCCCTTCACTACGTCTGTTTGCCGTTGCTAAGGTTTGTTGGCCCTATTCACAAAAGATCTTCAGGCTCCAAGAAGCCCCAAACCCCAAGAACAATGTACTTTCTGCATCCTCTGCCCCATGGGCCTTCATCTCCTGTGTGCTGCTAAGGCTTCCCTGCGACTCCCTGTTCCTGCTGCCAGAGGGTCCTCGAGGGGGCTCCATCGAACCCTGCTGGCTCTCCTGCCAGCCACTGACTCTCCTGCACTTGTCGACCGATGTGGGACAGCTTGTGGAAGGCTCCTGTGCTCCTTCATCATCACCTGGGCTCCACAGCTGCTGCTTCAACCTCACCGTGCTACAGCAAGATCCGAAGACAAAGGCTGGTATTGTGCTCCTGTGCCTCCTGAACACCTCCGAGTGGCTTGGACTCTGTCCCCTCTGCTTTCAGGTTCTTCTCATCTGGATTCCGTGTCCTGGTTCCACCGACCTGGTCCACGAGACGCTGTAGCTGCTGATATTCCATGAACCTCCATAGGTGTCTATGGGCAGTTCCGATTCCAATTTATATCTATGCACCTGGGCTCCCTGGTATAGGTATCTTGGTTCCTGAGGTATCCACAGGTGGGATGGCTCTCCCACCTTCCTTGATCCAAGTGGTTCCTTCGGGGTACTTTGGGAAGGGTCCTAGAACTGTAAAAACCCAGCCTCTACTTACCCTGTGTTATCCTATGGATATTTGACCCGGTGTAACTATTCTGCACCCTGGTGCCTCCGGGTCCCTTGCTACTCACCTTGGGTGGTTCTGTTTCTCCCCTGTCATCCTTCATCCTTGCGTACTAGTTCCACTATTTTAGTATATGATTTGACCCCCGGTTGAGCGCTATGTGTTTTTCTATGCTACTTACCCATTTCTGAAGTATTTCTTGTGTGTAATCGATATCTCAGGGTTGGAGATATACCAAGTTAGTGTCTAGTGTGTACTAATAAATGCCAAGTCGTTTTATACTCCCCTGGTGTGGTTCTTTCTTGTGTGTGAAGCTTACTGACTGACTATAGTGGTAAATGCACTTGCTTTACACCCTCCTGGATAAGTCTTAGCTGCTCTCCACAGCTACCCTTTGAGAGCTCTGGTTTTCAAGGACCTAATCACTAAGGGTTGCCTGGACTTAGTGCACAGTGCCTCACCATAGGTGGACACTATATACTGAGCCAGCCTCCTACACTGACCCTTGTTTGAGTGTTTCTGGCGTTGGTTCTTGGAGACTGGATGATGTCACTCGACCTGCAGGATACATATTTCCATGTCCCTATCCTGAGGTCATACCAGAAGATGCGATTTTTGGTGGGTTCTACACATGACCAATTTGCAATACTTCCTTTAGGCTTAACATCCGCACCTCGAGTCTTCACAAAGGTGATGGCAGTAGTTGAAGCCCATCTCAGAAGATCAGGCATCCCCATTTTCCTGTTCCTAGATGACTTGCTAATCAAAGTCAGTTTGCCAATGGTGGTATTGCATCATCTGAAATCAACAGCCTCCATGCAGTTTGACCTGGGCTTTTCCATTGTCATAACCCCTTTTCAGAAGGCCACGGGGCAAGCAGGGTTCACTGGGCCCAACCGTGGGGGATGAGCCTTTTTACTCCTGATGTCCCGGGGCCCATCCTACTGTGGATTCTGAGCAGCTGGGCCAAGTACCCCTTCTGCACTTGACTCTCAGTAGTAATGTGGTCAAGAAGTCCAAGGCTCCCTCGGGGGAGGTGTGGATACAGCGGAGTGAATACATGCTCGCAACTCAAAATGCGCACAGAAGCTGCAATAAATCAAGAAGCAAACTAGAAGTATGTTATTTCTACCGCTAACAGCACAAAGGTAAAATACGACATTCAGAAAAACTACATAAACCGCCTGAGGTAAGGGTTCTAGTATTTCTTTGGTAGTTCCCTGTCCCACTTCCTCCTCACTCAACTCTGACTCTGTTCTTAAGTCAAAAGTGTTCAAGTGCGGACGCGCTATTCTAGCCAGCTACTTCCCCTAGGGCAAACCGGACCGAATTTAGTCTTCCCCGCACCTGCAGGCTCAGAGGTTCCGGACTACCTGAGCGTGCCCTCTCTGCAGGCGTCAGAGCGGCAGCAGCTGGTTTAGGTGAATTCACTGCATATGGCCCAGGTAGGCTGCACTCTCTGATCCCTGAACACTTTCACACACGTTTGCACTCCTGCGGCAACCAGAGGTTTCTCGCAGCTCCTAGTTGCAGGTAAGGTTCTATGGTTTTGACCATGGTGGGGGTGGCGGGGGGGACATGATGAAAAGGTTCCCAATGGTGATCCCTCATCTGGGGGTATAGTTGCGTGGGGGATTCACACAGCAACCTCACTAGTCCAACGATACTCTGGGACAGTGCATTCTTCTGGGTAGGTCTAGTGACCCCCTCTGGCATACGTGGTCACCACGTCCCTACTGTACATGGGCACCGATCTGCTCGGCACATGGTGTCCACGCGGCATTGCCTCCTGGCATACTAGGGTGATGATCCTCCGCTGCACAGGGCTCTGGCCCAATAAGCACAGCGTTCAACAAAGTTGACAGTACGGTAGCCGCTCGTAGCATACATGTTTGCCAGTCCTTAGCTGCACACAGGTCCTGAGCCGATCGGCACTGCTTTCACCACGGCTCATTGCACGGCAGCCCTCCCTTGACTTACGAGGGTCACAGACTTTGCCCTGCACTCAGGCAATGACTCAATGGTGCAGCAGCCATTTCCTTAAACCTTGCAATGGAAATCCATTCAACAGAACCACGGGACATCCCGCCCTCCAACACTCTCTTCTTCCTCACAGGGCACACTGGTCTTCGCAGGCAATAGTGTTCCAGGGCAGTTGGTCTTGGATTCTCGGGTGATGTCCCCTCACCCAACAGGGAGACTAGCAGGCCTTGGCCCTCACTCCTGGCCATAGGCGGAAGTCTTGCATAGCTTCCCCTCCTCAAGCAGTCCGTATGGCTGCTTAACTGATGACACTTTTTGTAGTCTCAAACTCCCTTTATAGTCCATTTCCAGGCATTGTTTCTTTGGGAGCAAGTAGGAATGTCATGTTTGGTGTCTGAGAAATTGTAATTTAAAACCCTCTTCAATGGTAATGTCTGATTTTAAGTCACAGTTCTGAAAATAGCAATTTTAGGAAGTTTGCATTTTCTTGTCATAACCATTTGATGTCTGGAGCCTGTTCCTGGGTCACATGACTAGGTGTAGTTGCCAGTTGGCCTTTGTGCATTCCTCTCAGACAGCATCACAATAGGGGGTCTGGATGTAGGTGGGGTGGGCCATCGTGGCTTAATGGGGGACAGAGCTGTCACCTACCACACTTGCACTTCGGAGGCACTGGCCCAGATCTCACACAAAGGATTTAATGCTGGCCTATTGTGCCCCCAGACAGACTGCGACCAGGGCAGGGAGGCAGGAAATTCGAGACTCCTCTGTAGGAGGAAAGTTCAGAATCTTCTCTAACTTCAAAGTGGGCACCAGATATAAAAGGAGGACCCTCAGACCCACTCTTCTGTGCACTCCTGGACCTGTGGATACCACAGATGGATGCCTTGCTGCCATGCTGCTTCAGGCCTGCCCTGCTAGCTGAGAAGGAAGACTGGAGCTGCACACTTCATTCCAGGCTGTAGGGACTCCCAGGGTCGACTGACTGACCTCCTGTTCTGAGCTACAGGAACATAACAAGTTCCAGAGGCCTCCCTGAGGGAGTAGGGTCTTACCTCTTTTTACCTGAAACCATTGAGAGTATGGTCTTGGGCACACTACCAAGGGATCTGTCTCACCACCAATCACCTAGCAGGGTCATTGAGTGGCAGAGCCAAAAACCTGAGCCGGTGTTATCTTGCCAACCACAATTAGATTCTTTTACCAGAGGTAGTCCCGGACATCCCAATGGGGCGCTGCTCAGTTGGACTTTTTTGCCTCCTCTGAAAATGCTCATTTGCAGCAGTTCTGCGCCCTCCAGTATCCATTCGAGTGTGCTTTGGGGAACGTGTTTTAGTTGAGGTGGAACTTTGAACTGTTTTACTAGTTTCCCTCCCCCAACCTTGATTCCTCGGGTTCTAAGGAAGATCCAAGTCCGGGCTCGAGTTATTCTGATCACCTCAGTTTGGCCAATGATGGTATGGCATGCAGACCTGCGCTTCTTCACATGTCCTCTGCTGAGTCTACTATTCAGGCATGACCTTCTCCACCTCAATCTCTGAGGCTTCCACCTTCATGCTTGGAGATTGAGTGGCACACCTGAGTTTGTTCAGCTGCCTCCAGATGTGGTGGATGTCGTTTTATCAATGCATAGCCCCTCCACAGTCTTCTTACTCTGAAAGATGGAGCAACTTTGTTGCATGGTGTGTAGGCAGTAATCTAGACTCTTGCAGGTAAACTTGTCACATGGTTCCTGCAGTATGCACTCTCCCTTGCTCAGCGGGCAATAGGCACTGTCAAAGGATAATTAGCTGCACTGTCTGCATTTCTCTGCCCGCCAGACCAGCCGTTCGTTTACACAACCCCCATAGCTGTGGCATTAGTTGAGCTCCTTCAAGAAAACAATCAATTCTGAAGGTCTGGGGTATTTGCGATGGCGAAAGGGCCAATTTGCTCCAAGATCTTGCTGTCCGCGCCAAATGCCTACGCGAATCTCCAATGAACACGACTGTTCACGCTACAGCGACGACCAGCAAAGTGGGATCTGCACTTTGTGCTACAATATCGTCAGCCCGGTGTGCCACCAATGGGAATCCCAGCAACGACCATCCATTATGACCATTCGCAAAGCTCTCCTGCTCTGCGCAGCCTCTTCCATCACGAACAAAACTCTTCTCAATGGATTTTAGAAGATAACTTTTCTAGCTAGACTAGCCTTATCTCTGTATCCATTCCGTGCTCCATCGTGGTTGGCCTGAACTTGTGACTTTCACCCGGTATAACATGACCAGATGAACGCGAGTGGAGATTTGTGCTTTTAGGTGCTTTACTTACATAAATCTTTGAAATTGCATAACTCTAGTTCTACTGATTGGATTTTTATTGTTTTGGTGTCAAATCATTTATTACATTATATTCTATGTTTCTAAATTGGTGTGGGATTTTTCTTGTGTTTACTTTATTACTGTTCATGTGCTGCATAAATGCTTTAAACATTGGCACTAGAGCCGTCTGGCTTAAATTAGAGCCAATCTCCCAGAGGGTCAAGCGCAGGTTAATTTAGTGACTGTTTGTGGTTCATGTTGATGAGGATTGTTGCTGTTGCTTGATTTGGGTTCTTCCCACTCTTCCACCCCCACCACCACCAACATCAACTGAATTTCTCACAGGGGATTTCTCTACCTCCACTCAATGGTTCATCATGCAGGCCGGAGTCTACATTTATTTACAAACCCATAGGCTGCTGGGTATTGCACCATTCATAGACAGAAATACATCCAGTCAGCATACACACACTGTACAGCACTGTATCCTTCCTGTACTGTCCCACTGGTAGGCACACATACACCCAGCACATGTATTTCACTAGCATGCACTGCACAGTACTGCATTCTTCATGTATTGTAGCACTCACAGGCACACATACACCGCTCATGCGCTGCTCAGCACTACACACCAACCCAGTGTAGGCCAAGGGTGTGTTAAGCAGACAGCAGAAGAGCTCAAAAATGATTGAGCCGGTAGGCCTCCGGTGACACAGGTTAACAAGTATTTGCAATGCAATAGGTCTCGTATTTGTGATAGTTTGAGCTATTGGCATTGTAAATGAGAATGCCTTTTATTTATGTGTTGGCTTTGACAACATATAAATAAAAGGCATTGTCCTTTACAATGACAATAGCTTAAACTCTCGCAAATGTGAGACCTTTTGCATTGCAAATGCTTGTTATATTATGCCATAAACCCTTTGGGAGTGTCATTTGGTGACCGACCTCTTTCACTGGTGCCTCTTTCGCAACGGGATGAGTCACAGCATGTTCCTGGCTTCTGCTGCACTTCCACAGCATAAATAAGAACAACAACAACAATAATTATAATATTATTAATTCATTCTAATAATAATGATAATAGTTATTATTATAAGTATTATTTTAACATTCTAGGGCACACTCCTTGTTCTTGAATAGTCAGGTCATGTAAGTCTGTAGGAGGGAAATTATGCTTGGGAAGAACTGAATGTCAGCCCTGCAAAGTCCTGAAATAGCACAGCACAACTGAGGATGCACATGGCTCCAGTACTAAAATGATGCTTGCTATTCTCCTAGTTTCTCCTTGTCAGAACCCCGTTCAGAGCGCCACGACGCTAGCAGCAGCTACTGGGCCCAACCAAGGTCGAGGCCTTTTACTCCTGATGTCCCAAGGCCTGGCCTGCTTTGGATCCCAAGCAATTGGGTCAAGTACCCCTTCAGCAATTGACTTTCATGAATAGATTGGTCTGAGCAGTCCAAGGCTCCCTCCGGGCAGAGCTGGATATAGGTGAGTGAACATAGGCTCACAGCTCAAAATACATGCAGCAAAAGCAATAAATCATTGTCCAGCCAAATACTCACTTTTATGAAAAAAAAGTATTTTTAGGCTGTCCGCACAAAGGGAAATACAACATTCACAAACAACTACACAGCCCCCTTTAAGGTCGGGTCTCTAATGTTTCATAGGCAGTGACCTGTGTCCCACTTCTTCCTTGCACTAGTGCTAGTGGTTATTCCCCATTCACTGTAGGCAACATCTAGGGTATGTGCTACTAGTAGTCCAAGTCTCAAGAGTCCACTCCGACTCTGTATGAAAGTCAAAAGTTATCCAGCGACGAAGCGCTATCTAGCAAGCAAGTTCCCCCGGGCCGACAGGCCCAAAATCAGTCTTACCTGCACCTGCTGGGTCGGAGTGACTGGAGTTCTTGAGTGCACCCCATCCGTGGGTTTTGGAGCGGCAGTAGCTGGTTCAGGTGACTTCACTGCACGCAGCTCAGATGGCCTGCACTCGACAAGCCCGAGTTCCTCACATGCTGTCATGTGACCGAAGGTTCCTCGCAGCTCCTTGTGGCAGGGTAAGTCTTTGGTCCGTCCCATGTGGGCGAAAGTAGTGCAAAGGTCCTAATGCTAATCCCTCATCATGGTGTAGATGAGTAGGGGATCCCATGGTGGCCCCCTCCTCCGGTGATGATCCTGGTCAGGTCACACTTCTTGCTTGTCCCAGTGACCCCCTCTGGCATATGGGGTAACGGTTTCTCTACTGCACACGAGCTTTGACCCAATCGGCAATGCAGATTCCTGAACAGCGGACCCTTCTAGCATAGGGGGCTGCCAACTCTTCATCGCGCAAGGCCCACTCCTCAAGGCAATCTGTCTACGTCGGCCCCTCCTGGCATGTGAGGTCGCCAATCCCTCACTGCACATGGGTTTCAGCCTGTTCGCACCGCGATATCCTCGTCTCACCTCACGGCGGCCCTCCTCTGGCATATCAGCGGTGTCTGAATTTTCTTGTTCACAGCAATGACCCGATCAGTGCAGCAGCCACCTCCTCATACCCCACAAAGGGAGTCCACTTGACAAGATTCTCCACTGGACATTGCTCCTTCCAACACTCTCCCGTTCCCAACAGGGCACACTGGTCTTGGCAAGCCAGCAGGCACTGGGGCTCCAGTTTCCAGGGCAGGTGCTCTTGGATCTTCCCTGAATGATGTCCCCCACCCAGCAGGGAGACTGCCAGGCCTTAGCCCCCATCCTAGTCACACGCAGAAGCCTTGCAGAGCTTCTCCTCCTCACACAGCTGACAGTTTTTGGGGTCTCAAGCTCCCCTTCCTATAGTCTATTTCCAGGCACCAAATGTGATTTAGAGTCTGAGTCTTTGAAGTTTATGTTGGGGGGTCTACTTCCTTTGGAAGTGCCCACTCCTCTGCCCTCTCTCCCTCTTGAAAGCGGTCTGTCACAGCAGGAGTGACTGCAAATCTGATAGTTCACAACCCAGGCCATGGGAGTGACTAGAGTTCACATCTGGATGTCAGCCACCGTGATATGGTTATCACAAGGTTAGCCCAGGGCCTCTGGCTTACTCTTCATGAATCTCTCATCAGGCCCATCTCCTTCCTGAGATCTGCCCCAAGCCCCTTCCTTGTGACCTCAGAATCAAAGAGCACCCTTTGAAGTGTGCCTGGGAAGTCTGGCTCCCTTTCCCAGTGTGTCCCACCCAGCTTACTGGAATGCAGCAATACACAAATCTGTCTGAGGGAGATTTCTCTACCTCCTTTCCTCATGTTTCACCATGCAGCAATGGCTCACACAAAATTGAACCCACGGTCTGCCATGTGTAGTACAATTTACAGGCACACATACACCCAACACATGCATTTAATATACATGCAATGTGCAACACTGAGCCCTTCACATACTATACCACACACATACATTTACCATGCACACACTGCACAGCACTATATCCTTCATGTACTGTACCACTTACAGAAGCGAATACACCCAGCGCAGGTACACCATTCATGCGCTGTGCAGCACTCCACACCAAATCGATGTAGGCCAAGGGGTAAGTTAAGGATGCAGCAGAGCGTCCTTGAGTGAGTAAGCCTGTAGCCTTCACTCCAGTGACACAAGTTAAAAAGGAGCTGTTCACTCCTACTGATCACTACACGGTATGCTGCCAACACTGTGCTCATGCTACTGGTAAAGGCAGTAGCCTTTCACTACTGTGAGGGTAGCACTTTGGGTGCCCTTCCAGCACAACAAGCCTGTGATCAGTGAGACAAGCCTATGTCATGGGACACACGCATGATCCATGTTTGCCTTTGACAACAAAAATCAGCATTAGGGATCCAGAAATCAGTACATTTGGGGCACTGAGGCAGGGGTACACATCCGTTACCATGCACAGGACCTTTCTGCCTCAACACTCCTAATACCAACATAATATTCTTTCAGTTCACACTCTCCAATTTCTTTTGCTGCATTTAAGGCTTATGCAAGGATTTATGCTACTCTAGTCACGGTAACAAATTACTTCTCTTGCCTTTGGCAATTTAGGCATTGTTTGCTACTTTTAAGTTAATCTTGCATCCAGCTGCATGGTTGGACTGGGACAGAAAATATAGCTACGCACCAAAATAAAAGTGGCCTCCATTAGCAAATTAGATAGCTAAAAACATTGCGAACATTTACAAATTGGAGCAGTTTTGAACTTGTACAGACATGCAGTATAGGTGTTTGGCAGGGTACAGGAGACAAGATACATTTGTGCTAGCTGCAGGTAGTGTGATAATATAATTCAAATCAACTGTAAAAAGTGGCCCATCAGACCATAAAGCAGGCCCACAACCAAAACAATGGCCCACACACTGACCTGTCAGAGCAGCCTTTTTGGCACTGCCAGATTGCCCTCTATGCTAGTCTGACCCTGCCCAACTATCAGACTCTCAGGGCCTCAAGACACATGATGGACAGTCCACCAAACCACTAGGGTGGCGACAGCCTGGCTGTGAGCCAGATGCCATACTGAGAAATTCAAGTAATTGATGCAGAGATGATTTTTGCAAAAATTATGCCCACTGACTTGGTATGGGCCCTCTTGGCAAAAACACAGTACTTGATGAGCCGCCATACCATGACACCATACTCAGCACTATTTTCGCATTACAGGAACAAACTATCAAAACCACTAGTTTGTTGCTGAAAAACAAAAGCAGTGTTCATGACATTGTGGAAGTTTTTTTGCTGTATCTAGGGGATACTTTAGTCTTTTTCCTGCTTACAGTCACAAAAATCAGTCAGAAAGTCCACCGTAAGTGTGGAGATCTTCTGATGCTGTTTAGCAAAACCACAGAGTCTTCTTGGAAACGAAACCCTGCAAAATACATTCTCAGCATAGGTGAGGAGTTTCCATTATGAGTACAATACAAAGCAGGAAGGTGAACGAGTTATAGACATGTTCCTAAAGCCAGTGATAAAAAATGAATTAGGAGGAATATGAAGAAGAGAACAACATAGATAGTATGGCGAGGACAGACAGTGACATAATGAAAGCTAACACACTGAAGCAATAACAGAGGGCTTCAAGAGAGCGATTATTCGATGAGTGATGCAGATGAATAGTGTATGACCATTATGGAAGGTAGAGAATAGACACAAGACAAAGCTCTCAACAGTTGGCAACCACTTTGTGAAAGTTAGTGGCTCCGCATAATAAATGATTTTAGACTTGTTTTACCACAGTAAGCCGAGTCTGGTAACTTAGTGGACTAATGCGTCCACTGTAGGTGCCTGTGTTTGACCTCATGGTCACAGGTGCATATCCCAGTGGATCACCTCAGCCTTTCATCCTTCTGAGGTCTATAAAATGAGTACCATTCAGTTGCGTAACAATAAACATCTGTTATTCAGCGCCAAGATTCCCTTCTGGGTGAAAGTGCGTTTTACAAATATACATGATGTTGTTGCTATAGTAAAGGACAGAACGAGCTTAGTGTGAGTTGGGTGTGCTTTGACTCTGCCCATGGAAGTGCTGCTTTCTTACCTCATACTATTGGTTATTGGGTGTATCATTACACCACCGATGGCGTAAATGTACTGCATTACAGACTGTTTTACTTTTCAAAAGTATATCGAATCACTACGCATTAAATTATTTATCTGATAGAGACATCTAGCCGCAGATTCCTTAACTTAGAATATCCCCAAGCGTCAGACTGGATCCGGAAAACCTTCAGCAGCACCTCTGCGCGCCGGGGGACGGCGGCGCATGGCTCCGTCCTGACGTCGTCCTCGGATATGACGTCAATGGAGCCATATACGTCAGTTTCCTTCTTTTACGCGTCCCATCACGGATCCAGGAGAAGCGGTTCCTCTGGCCTGTTTTTGTTTTCTGGCCTTATCGACGCCTTTTAGCGTCCGGGAACAGTGTGGGATGCCTAAGGGCTTCAAGTCGTGTGAGGATCCACACGAGATCTGCATGTGGTGCTTGGGAGAGCACCACGACTCCGAGGAGTGCAACGCCTGCTGGCAGCTGAAGCCGAAGTCCCTGAGGGAACGTCGGATGAAGTTGTTGTCTGCCCGGATGTCCCGTTAGGAGTCCTCGCGCCGCCGGTCTCCATCTCGAGCTGGGGCTTCTGCTCGGGACAGGTCACGGAGTCGTTCCCGTGGACGTCGCTCGCCTGACGCAGGTAAGCACAGGAAGAAGTCACGGAGGTCGTCAACCTCCCATAAACGTGACTCCGGGAGCCACTACTCCTGGTCTTCACCGGAAACGGGCCCCCAGGAGTCTACTTCTACCTACCCACCATTTCCTGGTGTTGGGGCGACTAGATCCCAGATGTAAGCCTATTCTCGTGCTTTACAGGCCATCTTTGGGTCGCCTCCTCTCCCTGGCGCGCCTTCGGGCCCCACAGAGGGGGTAGGGGCTCAGATCGGGACTCTGCCGGCGGTTTCGCCCTCGGTGCCGATCGAGTACCCTGACTCCGGAGTCGCTGCGACGTCGAGACACGGCCCGGAGGGGCATCCCAGTCAGACGTCAGGCTCTCCTGTGGCGTCACCGCACAGCCCTGTGGGGCTCCCTGCGCTGGCCCCGGATGCGGCTGCAGCGCGGAGCTCGTCTCCGAATCGACGCCGTTCCTCAACGCAGTTTCCCATCTCGGTGGAGGTCGAGTGGACGCCGGCCCGATGCCGGGCGGACTAGTCCTCTTCGGTGGTCGTCGACATCGATGCGACGCCGTCTCGACGTCGATCGACGCCAGTGCCGTCCCCTGCTGTTCCTCTGTTGGTGGAGGAGGATGAGGCCCCTGAGGGTTTACCACCCCCAGGGTTGTTTCAATACTCCTCGGAGCAGGTGCCCACGGGGCACTGGCAGGCTTTTGGTCGTCCTCGGGCTACAGAGCCTCTGCCTTTTGGTGGACGGGGTAGCCTACAACCGTCCCCTACAAATGGCTTATTGTTGCCACCTAGAATGGCCACGGAGGCTAGTGCAGCGTTTGCGAGAGCGGTTCGCAAAGCTGCGGATATCTTACAGATGCAGCCTTCCTCAGTCTCTCTGCCTTCTGATCCCTTGTTGGATCTACTCCGCCAGGGCGCCGTGGAGGTGGAGCCCTTGCTGCCTTTTGGCGGGTCATTATATGACATTCTTCTTGGGACTTGGGCGAGACCCTCATCAGGAGACCCTGTGGGTCTTGCTATTGCACATCATCATCGCCCAGCTCCAGATGACCCTGTCTGTTTGTCCCTCCATCCTAGGGCTCAAGGGCTGGTAGACCAGGCTGCCTCGGTCTCGCTACTTTCCTCCCCTCCTCCATTCCTTCTTCCCACTAGGGAGTCTCGTTGGTTGGAGTCGTGTGGCCATCATGTCTTTGCGTCCACCAGCTCGGCCCTTCGGTCCTGAACACGTCATGCGTGTTTGCACGGGCTACTTTTACCCTTTGGGACTCGGTCGAGCGTCTCCTTCCATCTCTTCCGGAGGGCCCTCTGGCTGAACTGGATCGGCTGCTTCATGATGGCCGGGAACTGGCACAGTTTTCCATTCGATCGGCCATGGACACCACTGACTCTGTGGGTCGGGCAATGGCCAGGTCAGTTGCTCTGCGTCGCCATGCCTGACTGCGCGATGGCAGTTTTCCTGCGAATGTTCAGGAGCGTCTTCGGGATTTGCCCTTTGATGAGGTCTCCCTTTTTGACAGTCATGCTGACTCGGCGGTCCAAAGTCTCATGTCTGGGTTTCCATAAATGCTGCGGTTTTTAGTCCTTGTTGCGGACTTTTACTTTGGTTGCAGTATTGTCACTGTTTTTTCTGGTATCCGTCTATGGGTTCAAGATGTTATTTCCTGGACGGACTGTACGGCTAATCAGCCATTTTGCCCTTATTTGCTACAGCTAGCCAGCTGTTTCTGCATTTCTTTTTGAGTCCTCTGTCTACGAGCTAGTCTCAAGAGGTGTCCCTGGCTTTTTATGGGGATAAGACATACCTTATGTGGGGTACTCGTTGGCTATTGTATAGCCTCTCTTCCTTGCACAGGAAGCTTTGAAGGCTCCCGCGAAGTCTTAGGATGGTTCTCTTCTATCCCTCTGGGGAATTGTCCTATGGTTCATACTGTAGGCTTCTCCCTTTGTCGTTCTACCTACTGTTGTAGGACGTCCTCTCTCGTGGGACCCACAAGATTGACGTGGCTCTCTCCTCGAGCTTATGAGTTGTGGTCTACGGTTGGTCAGTGGCACTCTTCTGCCTCTATTGATGCAGACTGGTCCAGAGTATTGCTGGGTTTCTGCCACACTGGCTCACCCCGGCGTGTTCTTGCGCCTTTTCCCTGTGCTCTTTTTGCCTACGCTGGCTGTCTTAGACGTAAGCAAGTGTCCCTTGTGGGCATGTTGTCCTGTTCCGCTCCGGAGCGGGTTCTTTCCATGTTCTGTGCGGACACGATATCTGTGTACACACTGGGTATGTTCACAGTCACAGGGTGTCTGCGGTACACCTTGTGCCGCTGTCTTGGCTGCGTTCTATTCTTGTGGTATTGTCTACTCTTCATTCTCTGGTGTTGGGAGGTGCTTAGGTCTTCTCTCGTGGCTCAGACCCTGTCTGGTTTTTGCCTATGTGCAGTAGAGTCTACGCCAGACACGTCACTGTTGCACGTTGCCTTGTACCCTTTTTCCCTATGCACTGCCCAGACAGGAGCTCTAGTCCCTCTGCTCCTTGCCGTGCGGGGGCTCAGTTACTCCTGTTCCTGGCCCCTGCTGATGTTATCAGTGGAAGTATTCTTCTTCAGGATACTCATTGCCATTTCTGCAGTATCTGTATATGGATATATATACATTTTTCTGAATTCTATGTATGTGTATTACTAACTCATTTCATCGTTAGTGTGGTGGTCAGTATCTCTGCCAGTCACGTGGGAGACCAGGGTTCCTTCCCCGACATGGCGGATGATGTTGCTTTTCAGGTGTCTTGACATGTGTTATGTCCTGTTATGGTTCACATCGGTGCAGTTGTACCAACTGTGCGGCCTCATATTATGTAGGGCATGCTCTTCGAGTTCCCCTTGTCTTTCACTACATATATTTTCATATATATGTATATGTCTATATGTCATGTGATATACACAGCGAGAGGGCAAGCATACTAGGTTTTTCCTTGCTGTGGGATCTGGGGTTTTTGTCCCAGATCCTGTTTTTCTCTCTCTCTCTCTCTCTCTCTCTCTCTCTCGCTCTCTCCCTCTCTCTCTCTCCCCCTCTTGGGAGCGAGCCTTATATGTGTGCTCGACCTGGCCAGTATCCATTGATCATTGTACCTCTGGGTACGGTGATGCGCCCGTCTCTGTCTGCCGACGCATACGTGCTGTTGATGCTACATTTCATTGGGATTTTGCATATGTGTGGTGTAGTTCTTACAGGCCACACTGTTTGCATATGTGTATCCCTGTCATCCACATACAGGTCACTCCTGGTAGTCATGGTTCTGTATCTCTGCAAGGTGACGTCTGTCCCGCCACATGTCATTTTTGACATCCACTGTTGTGCATGCTCCGTTTGTATGCTCTGACTCCGTCATACTGTTTTGTTCCTTCTCTGGGACTTTGTCTCTTGCAGATCCATGGGACCCTGTGCTCGGTTTAACTTCCTCTTGCAGAAGTTTGAGGAATTTCTTCCATTATGCACGGGCTGTTCTGGTTATGTGATTCCCTTTCGTCCCTGTATGGACAAGAGAGGCCTCGTACCATCCTCTGAAGTAATGTGGTGTCTTCGCATCCCCTTGTTAATGCTCCCTTACAGAGCTTAATGGGTCTGGTGTCAGCCACGCTGGCATTGCTGTCCCCACCGTGTTTTGGTCAATGTTATTGACGGATGAGTTCTCTTTACCCTCCTCCAATGGGGTATAGCTTTGGTATCTATTCTAAGTTAAGGAATCTGCGGCTAGATGTCTCTATCAGATGAACGAGTTACTTACCTTCGGTAACAATGTATCTGGTAGAAACACAGTCTAGCCGCAGATTCCTTAACGCCCACCCAGCCTCCCCGCTCTGCGAGGGCCTTTTCAGGCTTGGTTCTACCCACTTGCTTCCTTACAGGTGGCCTTTGTCTCCCTGCGGGATGGTCTGCTTCACCTCCCTCCGGGGTAGGCTGTCCCAGGCTATTTTATCTGTTGCTTCTCCACCCATTCTCGTGATTGGTTGGTGGGTTTCATGTCCTTCCACGCTCCTCCACCCTGGTTCTTCCAGTGTGGGGATTGATCATGTTCTTATATCCTCCCTCTTCTATGTTTTAACCATTACTTGGGGTCTCCTTGACTATGTTGCGGTCAATTTGGTTAGGGTCTATTTGACTGTGCTACAGTCAATAGGTCATTTATGGGATGTATGATTGCACATTCTCTGTTGTTGCAAAAATGTGGTCAATTTCCATGAATCATGTTGTTCCAATTGTGTTGCCCTTTACAGTTACATTCTGTGATTGCAGACTGCCTATCGTTTGCCATGACATTCATCTCCAATGCCGTTTTTCCTCAGAGGAGGGCATGGCTCTTCGCTTCTGCGACACTGTTTCTAGGGGCGAGTACTCTGCTCTCCCTCTTCAGTCCCTTACAGTATAAAGTACTCTTTCCTTGAGATACATGGTGATGTTTCTCATTCTATGATTTCTTGTCATTGTTGTTTCAAAGATTTTTGATCTTTTTTAGCACACTGTTCCCACACTCTTACGGTTTTGGTAGTGGCTCTGCGTTGTGACACGGAAAAGCTTCACAGTAGAAAACTGACGTCAGCGCGCCGCGATGGACTTATATGGCTCCATTGACGTCATATCCGTGGACGACGTCAGGACGGAGCCATGCGGCGCCGTCCCCCGGCGCGCAGAGGTGCTGCTGAAGGTTTTCCGGATCCAGTCTGACGCCTGGGGATATTCTAAGTTAAGGAATCTGCGGCTAGACTGTGTCTCTACCAGATACATCATTACCAAAGATAAGTAACTCGTTCATCTAACAGATGCATTGTGTAAATAAATCAAACATGCTTTTCGTGTGGAAGACTTTTTTAAATATAATTTAGTCCAACCTAGATTGCAAGGTAGACCCATTTGCTTTGCCACTGCTTTTTTTTGGTGCTTAAGACGATGTGGAGAGCAGAGTGTATGGCAGCTTTAGGTGGGGTCGGGCTTGTTCAGTGAGAAGGACGTTCAACATTCTTTCCTAGCTCACAGAACGATGCCTCAGTCACTGACCCAAAGCATGCATTTAGCATTTCACAAAAATATCTACCCCTTAAACCACTGCAGCAGACAGCGCACTCAATATGTTAGTACGACAGTTTTTGTGATTATGAGTGAAACGAGTTCAAACATGTGCCTGTTTTAGTCAGATAGCTGCATTGGCTTCACTCTTTATAAGACTTTCACTCTTTCAAGGTTAACACACATAGCTCCACTCACCTCCACGGACTTGCAGGTTTCCTCCAGCTGGCTTATGATGGCTTGGATTCTACTGTTGCTTCCCAAACACGGCAATGCCTTCTGTGAGCTCAGACGGAAAAACAACACGAGAGGGCTCAGAACCAAGACAAGCAACACTACACGTGCACCTACCGTCCACCTCCTGTGCCCAACGGCCGGCGAGGACTGGTTGGGGGAGGGGAGGGAAAAGGGATATGAAGCAGCGATGGGCTTGTGGGGGATGAGAGATAAAGCTGCGCTGAGCCAGGGAAACGCTACCTTTAATAATAAATGCAGATTACCCGCACCGGAGGTCAGTGCATGTTTGCAAGGAGGCCCTGGGAGGCATAAAAAAGGGCAAGAATAAATCAATTGAAAGACTGGGTGGGTGCATACGCAAGCACAGAGAGTGGGGGGGCTTGTGGGGATGTGTTGGTTGGCACAGTATGCGCATGTTACGGTGCTGTCCCTGAAGGGTCTTTAATGAGAAAGGCTCGAGACTGAAACATGAAGTGCAGCATTTTTACAGCATGTCTTAAGAAGATCGGTGCAGATAATGAATGAATTTGAATGAATTTGTACTTGTAAAGCGCACTGCTACCCTGAGGCTTCCTGGCGCTGAACGCATACCGCTGTGGAACCCTTCCTAGCTTTTCCCTGTGAAATGTCCACTCCTGGGCACCCCCAAGGTGAAGCCAAGCATCCCAGCGCTGGTGGGGCCGTTGTGGAGATTAAGCAAGCTATTGCCCAGAGTTGCAGAGTGGGACCCATGATTAGAATAGGCACCGAGGCAAGAATTATCAGGTCCGAGGAAGTTGAGCCCAAGACCCGCCGAGGCGGGAATTGAACCCTGGTCCCAGGCCAGATCTCTGCATCAGGGTCTGCCGCTCTAACCATTGAGCCACACTTCTCCATAAGGCAATATGGAAATAACGAAAGCAACATAAAGGCATGCAAGAGACTTAATTTTGGGAAAGGGTCGTCTGCTGGTCAGGGGCTGCGCCAATTAGCAGCTGCTAGCCCGGCGCTGCTTTCCCAACAAGGGCCGTGAAGGCCGGCTTCACATGCGCTGCTGCAGCGTATGCGTTCCTGTCTGTCCCCGTGCCAATACTCCATGGGCGTTAACTTCAGAGAAAAGGTAGGACATGCAGCAACTGTTAGTCATTTGCAGGCTACCATTTTTTAATGACAAAGACAAAAGCCAATCCTAAGCAAAGGAGGAGTCGGACCCCACAAAGCACATAGAAAAGATCGCCTAACCGCGCAAGCGCTGTTTAGGCTCGACCTAAAAAGGATCTGTTCACTCCTACTGATCACTACACAGTGTACTTCAACCACTGCGCTCATTCTGCTTAACTCCTGGTGAAGGCAGTAGCCTTCCACCACTTTGAGTGTAGTGATTTGGGCATCCCTCCCATTCCAACAAGACTGCAGTACCTGAGACAGGCCTATGTCATGATGTACACGCATGATCTGTGTTTGTCTATGACAACAAAATTAGCATTAGGGATCCAAGCATCAGTACAGTTGGACACTCCGGGCAGGGGTACACATGCATTACCATGCAGAGGACTTTTTCATCAGAACATCCATCGCTGAATCCAAATCTCACCTGGGGCCCTCCTAATGGCTCCAGTTCATAGTCAGTACTGGACAGCACCCTTTTCCACGCCTTTCCTCCACATCATAATATCGCTGACATCCAAGAAATGGTCCCTTCCAGCAAGACACATGAGACCCAGTCCTGAGAGTCCTAAGATTCTGTGTGCTGCTAGCTTCTTGCATTCTCCCAGTCACACACAGACGTTGGCACATGAGGACCCTCCAGTGCTACGTCCACAGGCAGTGGTTACAGTACGGGCAGGACCTGTCGGATTCCATTGTGATCTGCCCCAACACTGCGGCAAAAGTGTTTTGGTGGGGGCACAAGGCAAACCCGAGCTGCGGGATGGCCTTTTCTTGCCTTAGACTGTGACAAAATTAGTGACAGATGCTTCCACTTTACGGTGGGGTGCCCATCTGGAGAATCTGGAGTTCAGAGGCCTCTAGTCTCCTGAAGAACAGGTTCTTGCACCAGGTGGATGCAAACTGTGGGCGATTCAGCTGGCGCTCAAGGCCCTCCTCCCCTCTTTCAATGGCCGTGCCGTCCAGAACTTGATGGACAGCTCAACAGCGATGTGGTACATCAACAAGCAAGAGGGAATAGGGACTTACCTCCTTTTATCTGAAACCATTCAGAGTATAGTCTTGGGCACACCACCAAGGGATCTGGTTCTCTCCGCCAGTCAGCTAGCAGGGTCTTTGAGTGGCAGAGCCGACAGCCTGAGCTGGCATTATCTTGCCAACCACAATTGGTTTCTTCTACCAGAGGTAGTCCAGGATATATTCGCCCAGTGGGGCACTGCTCAGGTGGACTTTTTTTCCTCCTCGGAAAATGCTCATTGCCAGCAGTTCTGCGCCCTCCGGTATCCATCGAAGGGAGCCTTAGGGAACATGTTTCAGTTGAAGTGGAACTTTCAACTGTATTACTAGTTTACCTCCCCCGACCTTGATTCCTCGGGTTCTAAGGAAGATCCGAATCCGAGCCCAAGTTATTCTGATCACCCAGGTTCAGCCATTGATTGTGTGGCATGGAGACCTGCGCTTCTTCACATGTCCTGCGCTGAGTCTACCATTCCGGCCGGACCTTCTCCACCCCAATCTCTGAGGCTTCCACCTTCATGCTTGGAGATTTAGTGGGACACCTGAGTTCATTCAGCTGCCACCAGAGGTGGTGGACGTCATTTTGTCAATACATCGCCCCGCCACAGTCTTCTTACTCTGAACGATGGAGGAACTTTGTTGCATCGTGTGCAGACAATAATCTAGACTCTTGCAGGTCAAGTTGTCACAGTTCCTGCAATGTACACTCTTCCTTGCTCAGAGGGGTTGTTCGATAGGCACTGTCAAAGGAAAATTGGCTGCACTGACTGTATTCCTCTGCCTACCAGGCCAGCTGTCCCTTTTCACAACCCCCATTGTTATGCGCTTTTAGGCCTGGAGTTAGCCAAGACCTTTTTGTTTTCTCAGCATACAGCATGTGGAAAGAGGTCAGCCCACTGTAGCTCCCCTTACTGTGATTGACTGTATTTTTCCTGTGCACAATGTGGATGTGTGATTGAAAAGTCTGCTTCAGTGCCGGGCATTGGTGGGCGAAAGTGCCCTACTTATATTAAAAGCAGAATGTTTTTCCATTTTACAATTGTTTATTTATTTATTTGTTTACATTTTTACAAGCGGTCAGCACCTCACCAGGCAATGCTACCAGGCCCTCGTGTGGTAATGTCAAAGCTCCCAATTAAAAATGGTTACTGCATTCTGTTCTCTCTCAAGTCTTATGAAGTTGCAGATACTTTCCTCAAGTTAGTTTCCTTTTTTTAGGTCATGCCTAGGCAGCACATGCGCTTTCTCTTGGAGACATACTGTATCTGAAAGAGACACGTTAGTGACAGATTCCTTACCTTAGAATATCCCCAGGCGTCCGGCTGGATCCGGAAAGTTTTTGCGTAGCAGTACCTTTGCGCGTCGGTAGGCGGCGTCGTGCGGCTCCGCGTCCGTCGTCGGTGTCAGGACCGCCGGGATGACGTCGCGGGCAGTACTTAGACGCCGCCCCTGCACGCTGACGTCAGTTCTTCTTTTTTCCGCGCCAGTAAGCGCAGATCCGGGAAGAGCAGTGCCCTAGTCATTTTTTGACTAACTTTTTGGTGATTTTTCACTGTTTTCTTCGAGTCATCTCGGCTCCACGGTGTCGGTAGGGATGCCCGGCTTCAAGCCATGCGACGCCTGTGGTCGAATGATGTCGATCACAGACCCGCACTTAGAGTGTCTCTACTGTCTCGGCCGCGACCACGACACGAAGTCGTGTTCCGACTGCCGGTCCTTGCACCCGAAGGCTTTGCGAGAGCGGTCTCGAAAGTTCCTCGAGGTCCGGCAGTCGGCTCCGCGCCGCACCAAGCCCCGGTCACGGGAGAGGTCGAGGGACCGGTCGCGGAGTCCTCGCCCGTCATCGGAGTCCAAGTCTTCGCACTCCTCGGGTAAGTCGAAGCACAAAAAGTCTAAGAAGCACCATCGCTCTAAGACTTCGCCTCGCCGGTCTCGCGACTCGGCTGAGGCCCCTGTCGGCACCGCCCCGCGGCTCCGGATGTGCCTGTGGCGCCGCCCCCGCATTACCCGTCCTTCCCGGGTTCGGGGGCGACTCCGGCCGAAATACAGGAATTCCTGTCGGCCATGGCCCGCCTCTTCGGGCCTCAGGGCCCCTCTGGTGCGCCTTCGGGCCCCGCGGGCCCGAATGGGATTGCCCCGGCGCCGGCGCCGACTCCAGTCCCGGCGCCGCCTGTCCCACCACCCTCGCTCCCGGCCTCGATCCCGGCTCCGGTGGTACCGCAATCCCCATCGACGCCGGTTGACCTAACCACGCCTCCGCCGACGCCGATGTCCCCGGTGCCGTTCCTGACGCCGCCCGGGGCTCCGGGCGGCGTCGTTCCCCGGTTATCTCCGGATCCGGACGCGGCGTCGGACCGACGTCGCCAGACGCCGGCTCCGGCGCCCATGAGACCTTGGGTCCCGGACGTCCCTCCTCCTCCTTATTTTCAACCTGAGGAGGACCAGGAGAGCTGGGAGGGGTCGGATGACCCTCTCACACAGCAGTGTGACTATGATCAGGACTGGGCAGAGGAACTTGGGGATGCCAGTGGTCTGGACACTTACCCTGACACTGGCATGCTGTCTCCTCCTTCCGTGGCTACGGAGGAGGGAGCAAATTTCGCAACGGTGTTGCGTAGAGCAGCTGGAGCCTTACACCTCCAATTGCCTGCCGTGGCTGTCAGGACTAACCTCCTGACGGAAGTGCTTCAGCCGGCAGCTACCTCCTCGGAGCCATTGCTGCCATTTAATGATGCACTTTCTGACGTTCTTTTGGGCACCTGGTCCAAGCCCGCCACAGGGGCTCCTGTGGATAGGAACGTGGCCCGATGCCATCGCCCTGCTCCGGGCGACCCCATGTTTCTCTCTCAACATCCCACCCCCGAGAGCTTGGTTGTCCAAGCCTCTGCCTCCCAAACCGCCTTCCCTACCGCCCCTCCGGATAGGGAATCCAAACGCCTGGATCAATTTGGGAAGAAGGCCTTTTCTTCCTCCAGTGCTGACTTGCGGTCCGTGAACACCGCCTGCCTTTTGGGCCGATACTCCCACTCTCTGTGGGATTCGGTGGCGCTCGTTTTGCCCCAGTGTCCTGAGGAGGTCCAGACACTGCTTTCCCGCGCTATTGCGGAAGGAAGGGATGCGGCAAAGTACACCATCTGTTGTGGCCTTGATACCGCCGACTCGCTGGGCAGATCGCTTGCAACGACAGTGGCGCTGCGTCGCCACGCCTGGCTGAGGACGACTGGTTTCTCGGGAGATGTCCAAAACACACTCATGGACATGCCCTTTGATGGAGTCGGTCTTTTTGGTACCAAAGCAGACCATGCGCTGGAGCGTTTTAAGGACTCACGGGCTACTGCCAAGTCCCTGGGCCTTTCTGCTGTGCGCCCTCCGCTAACGTCTGCTTTTCGCCCCTTTCGTGGCCACGGAAGGGGCGCCCAGTCACGTCCGCTGCCCAGCCACCGGCCCGCGCAGCAAGCGTCTTCGCGTGGCCGAGGACGTGGCTCCCGCCGTGGCGGGTCAGGCAACCAGCGTGCGGGTCAGGCCACCAACCCCGCCCCGTCCGCGGCCTCCAAGCCCTCCTAGTCCTTCCTTTCAGGTGCACAGCACGCCAGTAGGGGGCAGGGTCCGCCATCACCTTCACCACTGGCGTGCCATCACCTCGGACACGTGGGTCTTGGACATTGTCCGAAGGGGCTACACCCTCCCCTTCGAGACCACCCCCCCAGCCATGCCACCTCAATTCCACCGCATGTCAGGGGATCACTTGGTGCTTCTGCAGAAGGAAGTCAAGGCCCTCTTGGCCAAGAGGGCCATCGAGCATGTTCCGACCCCAGAAGTAGGACGTGGTTGCTACTCCCACTACTTTCTGGTGCCCAAGAAGGACAAGGAGGACATGCGTCCTATCTTGGACCTCCGGAACGTCAATCGCTTCCTCCGGAAGGAGAAGTTCAAGATGCTCACCCTAGCTCAGGTCTGGACTGCCCTCGACCCTGGAGACTGGTTGGTAGCGTTGGACTTACAGGACGCTTATTTCCACATCCCCGTCCTGCCGGCCCATCGGCGTTACCTGCGGTTCACGGTAGGCCTCGAGCATTTTCAGTTCAACGTTCTCCCCTTTGCTTACCAGTGCCCCTCGGGTGTTCACGAAAGTGATGGCGGTGGTCGCAGCTCATCTGCGCCGGGCAGGGGTTCCAGTCTTCCCCTACCTCGACGACTGGCTGCTGAAGGCGGGCTCGTCCCAGGCAGTCGTCTCCCACCTCCAGACTACGGCCGAACTCCTGCACTCGCTGGGGTTCTCCATCAAAGTGCCGAAGTCGCATCTGATTCCTTCTCCACAGCTCCTTTTCATCGGAGCAGTTCTGGACACGACGCAGTTTCGGGCCTATCCTCCCGAACGGCGAGTCCGGGATATTCAGGCTATGATTCCGATCTTTCAGCCTTTGATTCCGATCTTTCAGCTTTTATCCTGGGTTTCGGTACGGATGACCCTGAGGCTGCTGGGCCTCATGGCCTCCTGCAACCTGCTGGTCGATCATGCCAGATGGCATATGCGGGCTCTGCAGTGGGACCTGAAGTTCCAGTGGGCGCAGCACCAGGGCAACCTGTCCGATCACGTCCAGATCTCTGAGGGGACTGCAAAACAGTTGCAGTGTTGGCTCTCGAACCGGCAATGGGTCATGGGCAGATCCCTCTCCCTTCCCCAGCCAGAGCACACAGTTGTGACGGACGCGTCCCTTCTGGGATGGGGCGGTCACATGGGAGAGGCGGAGATCAGAGGCCTCTGGTCTCTGGCGGAGTCCCGGCTCCATATCAACATTCTGGAGCTCCGGGCGATCCGGCTTGCACTCAAGGCATTCCTTCCCTCTGTCAAAGGGAAGGTAGTGCAGGTGTTCACAGACAACACCACCGCCATGTGGTACTGCAACAAACAAGGCGGGGTGGGGTCGTGGACCCTCTGTCGGCTCTGCACCTCTGGACATGGCTGGAACATCAGGGCATGTTCCTGATGGTTCAACACCTGGCAGGTTCCCTGAACGCCAGGGCGGACGAACTCAATCGCAGGTGCATGATGGATCACGAATGGCGTCTTCACTCGGAAGTGGCGCAAGGACTCTTTCTACAGTGGGGAGAGCCTTGGTTAGATCTATTCGCCACCGAAGAGAACGCGCAATGTCAGCAGTTCTGCGTGTTGGAATTTCCAAGGCGGCACTCGCTCGGCGACGCTTTTCGTCGCGAGTGGAGTTGCGGTCTGTTGTACGCCTTTCCGCCTATACCACTTCTACCCAGAGTGTTGAAGAAGATTCGGCGCGACCAGGCCCAAGTCATCCTTGTGGCTCCGGACTGGGCTCGAAGAGTTTGGTATCCCGAGCTACTCAGTATGAGCGTCGATCCCCGATCCGTCTGCCTCTTCGGGAGGATCTTCTGTCGCAGCAGCAGGGGACGGTCCTCCACCCGAACCTGTCCAGTCTCCACCTGCTTGCGTGGAGATTGAGCGGCGGCAGTTGATTCCCTTCGACTTGCCTCCCGAAGTTTGTGATGTGATTCTGGCAGCCAGGCGTCCCTCCACTAAGGTGGTATACGCCTGCAGGTGGAACAAGTTTGTGGCATGGTGCACAGCAAAGGCTGTGAATCCCCTCTCTGCCCCTCTTTCTGAGGTTCTTCTGTTCCTTCTTTCTCTGGCCCAACAGGGTTCTGCCCTGGGTACCATCAAGAGCTATCTTTGTGCCATTTCGGCCTTCCTCGGGCTTCCTGATCAGCCCTCCCTTTTCAAGTCCCCTGTTGTTAACAGGTTCCTAAAAGGCATTACACACCTCTTCCCTCCTGTTCCGTTTGTGATGCCTCAGTGGGACTTGAACTTGGTTCATACCTTTCTCATGTGCGCTCCCTTTGAGCCTCTACATAACTGTCCTCTTCGTCTTCTGACTCTGAAGACAGCCTTTCTGGTGGCCATCACCTCCGCTCGGCGGGTGAGTGAGCTCCAGGCTCTATCATGCAAACCTCCCTTTCTGTCTGTCCATCCAGACAAGGTTGTTCTTAGGACGCGTCCGTCCTTCTTGCCAAAGGTGGTTACTGCCTTCCACATTGGGCAGACCATCACTTTGCCCACCTTCTTTCCGCCTCCGCATCCTATCAGAGAAGAAGAGAGGCTCCACCGTCTGGACCCAAAACGTGCGCTTTCCTTTTATATCAACCGCACACAACACTTCCGGGTGGATGACCAGCTCTTTGTTGGCTACGTGGGCGCCAAAAAAGGTCGGGCGGTGCACAAGAGAACCATCTCCTGCTGGGTAACCTTGTGTATCAAAGCCTGCTATTCTTTGGCTAAGAAGGAGCCTCCTGTTGGGCTGCATGCCCATTCCACCAGGGCAACGGCTGCTACCACGGCTTTAGGCCGCGGTGTTCCGCTGCAGGATATCTGTCAGGCAGCTACGTGGGCCTCGCTGCACACGTTTACCAAGCATTACTGCCTTGACAGTCAGGTCCGGAGGGATGGCTTCTTTGGCCGTTCTGTCCTCCGGGACTTCCTTGTCTGATCTTTGTTCGCAGACCCACCACCGGGGTTGGTATTGCTGGGGTATCTATTCTAAGGTAAGGAATCTGTCACTAACGTGTCTCTTTCAGATGCACAAGTTACTAACTTGTGTAACGATATATCTGTAAGAGACAGTAGTTAGTGACAGATTCCCTACCGCCCACCCATCCTACCCGTTCTGCGAACTGATTTCTAGGGTTAAGGACATCCCTTTCAGGGCCCTAGTATTTTTCAGACACCTATGTCAGCTTCTTGCATGGCTCTGCGTTCCTGGCGCGGAAAGTCATGTACAGAACTGACGTCAGCGCGCAGGGGCGGCGTCTAAGTACTGCCCGCGAAGTCATCCCGGCGGTCCTGACGCCGACGACGGACGTGGAGCCGCACGACGCCGCCTACCGACACGCAAGGGTACTGCTACGCAAAAACTTTCCGGATCCAGCCTGACGCCTGGGGATATTCTAAGGTAAGGAATCTGTCACTAACTACTGTCTCTTACAGATATATCGTTACACAAGTTAGTAACTTGTGCGTTAAGGATATGGGCTTTAAGCTCCGCCCATTGCCTGCCCATGTTTTCAATTGGCTCCTTTGACTGTCCTTTGTAAATGCTTTTCTTTGATTAGTTAATTTGTTCAGTTTTACCTCCGTAGTCCCTCCCTTTCTACTGTTGTAACTTCCCATAAGGACTTGCCCTATTATATGTAATCTTACTTGGGACGTTTGATTTACAGTTTGTTTGCACTATTTTGTTAATGACTTTTGGTCTGCTGGTGTTGCAGGCAAAACAGCTACACACTTCTCCAACCGCACTTCCTAAATGCCACGCTTAAATGTTGACAATGGCAAACGCAATCTTGTTTCTTTTGCCTTATCATGCCACTGGAACGTAAGCAATGGCGGGCATGTGGTCTTCATTTTGTTGGTCGTGGCTCGCCAAAATAGATTAAGTCCGTGCAAGGCGTCTTGTTTCTGTTGCATTACTTTAACAATGGCGGCAGCACGTTGTTTTGTTTTGCGCGTCTCGCCAAAATAAATAAAGTCCATGCACACCGCAAATAATATTAAAGAATAGCATCCGCACGTTTTTTAGGTCTCGCCTAGCGATGCAGCGCCATGCGCTGCTCGCCTAGGCGAGATCTATTGTTGCCGACTTGCTTTGCCAAGGGGGACAGGACATGTGCACGCGTATGGCAAGTCCTGGACAGGAGATGTGCACATGTATGGTGCGAGCAGGAGTTGTAATAACGCCGCAAGCCGTACGCGTGCACATCGACTGTCTGTGCCAAAGCTTAACAGACAGGAGATGTGCACGCGTACGGCTCGCGGCGTTATCACAACTCTTGCTCGCACCATACGCGTGCACATGTCCTGTCCAGGTGCGGCGCCCTTTGTCTGCTGCCTGTATATCAGCCGGCCGGTGGGCACGTACAGCATGCCTCCCGCTCAACCCCACTCACTGGCTCTTGTGGGGTCTCTGCGCTGCTCCCCGGCTGGTCTCCTCGATGGCAGGGGGGACTCGCCTCTTCACCCGGTCACTGGCGCAGCAACACGCGGGGCTCCGTCTTGCTTACAGGAGCCCCGCCTGAAATCATGCTCCGGCCGCACCATGCGCCATTCACGAAGGCGGGGTGGGCTCCCGCCGGACTTCCCTCTGCGGGGTGGGGTCCCGCCGGACTTCCCTCTGCGGGGTGGGCTCCCGCCTCGCTTCTCCTACACGCGGGCTCATATAGGGGGTTTGAAAACGGACCTAGGAAAAGCACACGCTCGTGCGTGTGCTTTTCCTTTTGGGCCACGCTATTGGCCTTTGCGTGCGTCTTTTTATCAAAGACAGCACGCAATTGGCCAAAGGCGGGCGCATTGCTCCGCCCATGGCCTATTGGTGTCTGTTACGCGCACCGCTGCCATATGGTTTCAATTATCGTGCCCAGACACGGGCGCGATAATTGAAACCACATGTCTCGCTGTGGCTCGCGCACCACTCGCGGGTTTGTTTGTTTTGGATCCATTTCACAGGGAAGCAACTAAATGAAAGAAGGAAAGAGAGGTGGGCTGCTCGTTTGTATTACTGCAACCAACTTCTTACACTCATTGCATCTAGTTTGCATCTTTTGCTTGATGGGATTCTTTGAATGTATTGAGACTTTTTTTAAACTTTATTTTCATTTGTGACAACCATACAAAATGCAATGACGTGTCAAACTTTGCACGCACAGAGCACATTAAGGCAGTTAAAGCTACATGTCTAGTGGGTACACATTCAGGGGTTCAGCATAATATATCTTGGAACATTTCAGCGCGGCCACACACACTCCGTGACTCAATACATCCACATCATACCAGGTGGGGCTACTGGATAAGAATACATCAAAAAGAATCCGTAGGTGACGGATCAAAAGAACCTAGCCAAGAAACAAGGGCGGGTTCACCAATTGGGGTGAAGGCCACCTCTACTGGTAGAAAAGAAAAATTTCTTTTCTTGTGTCCCCTCACTCACCCAGGGTTGCCCCTAGGTGACATGCTTCATCATTGGGGCCATCCCAAACATCTACTGATTGGGGCGTGCTGCGATTTGCGGATTTACGTAGGAGCACTTACCTTGTGAGGCTATGTGTCGTGCAGTGTAGGGGGGAGTGGTGTAAGTGATGTTTTAAATAAAATTACCTAACTAGTGAGCTATTGTTTTTTTCCTGCTCCTAGTTGGTAGGGATAAAAAGGGGGTTAATAAAAGGGAAATGTAACTGTTATGTAATTATAATCCGTTGTATTATGTCAACATGTTTCAAGGTATCCCCTAAACCTTTTCTTCAGGACAACAAAGGGACCAGCCCTTTGTGTACCACTCCGTGCCAGACCTATAATAAAGTGAAGTGAAAAATTATTAATGCACACCTATTGTGTGAGCATTGGGAAAAATATATACATACGGTTGCTTCTGAACACGTAGTAATTATTTTTTGGCAAAAGTGCGCCTCATGGTCTGTCTGGGTGGAGGGGCCTGTAGAAACCTGTGCTCAGCAACCCTCCGTCAATACGACCTATTCAGTCCCAAGGCAGACCGCATCTTGGGGATACTGGATACACACTCCTGATATTTCCAATCTGGGGCGCAGTATATACAACATCGCTCACTGACCCCCAGCAACTCCACAAGCCGCCCCCACACACACCATGAGCTTCACAGGAGTTAATGGCATCCATTCCAAAGCAGCTCCACTCATCACCACAGCGCCATTTCCAGTGCTGTTGGTCTCCGTATTCTCTGTCCGAATCCGGTATGCCTGATAGGGTCTCCAGATGTCCTTCAGACGGCTTCAGATTGGCATTAGGTCATGGTATGCATTGGATTCAGTGTTACAATATGTCCTGTCCAGATTCCATTCCTGTATCGTCAGCAGTAGTCCCTACGCCCATTGCAGTGCTTTTTTATGCTTCTCCAGCAACAGTTCCAATGCCACCAGATGTCGTACAGTCTTCAGGATGCCCCTGTTGTAGCCGAGCAGCGCCAGTAGGGGAGAAGGCTCAATAGGTTCACCCGTTATCTCACTCAGCTCTCCCAATATAGCATCCCAATAGTGCCATATATGGCATGGTTCTGCCTGGGGATGAGCAAAGCCTGCCCTTTCTCCGCATTTAAGGCAGCACAATGTGTCCCTTAACCCATAGTGTAATAGGCGGGCTGGAGTATAATACACTCTGTTAAGATATTTAAAAATGTATCAGCCGGTGTCGGCTGTTCAGGAATATCGTTTTGACAACAAAAGAGCAATAAGTCCATTGCTTATCATTGATAACTATACCGAACTCCTTTTGCCATTCCAGCCTATCTTTAGTGTCTCCTGGCAGCCCCGTGTCTTGGGAGCTTGCGTACAGTTTCACATTAAGGCTTTGGTGAGTTGCAGTCTGCAGCAGATAAGTCAGGGCCGGCAACGATAGAGGTTCCTTCAAACCTTCCCCTAATAACCGAAGCATCATGTGATGCGCCCTAAAATACTGAAACAAAGCTATCAAAGTGTGTGTCCTCCTGCACATGCACCTGTTCCAAGCTGTGTAGCACTCCATCCCGAAAGGAGTCACCCATGTGCCTCAAATAAAACCCTTGTAGTACTCCCACCGCCCTCCTGTCATGCCCCAAGGGGAACCACATACAACATTCCATCTGGAGCTCAGCCAGCCTCTTAGCGCGGCGCCTTTTATCAGAAGGGTAGGCACCTCATTCTCGCGCAGGGAGCTCCTCCTGTAATTCTTCCAACAAGCTTTCCCAGTCTGCTGCTACGGGGATCTTGTGCAGCCCTTGAGCCTCTTACTGCCTTAGCGCTACCGATTCGGCCCTACCGCACTTAAGTGTCGCTGCATGCCAGTGTCCCAACCCGAGCAGCATGGTGGCCTTCCAGTGCATGGCAATCAATCAATGAACCATCAGCATTGCCATGTCTATGAAGCGATTTGTGGCGCTCCCAAGATTCCACTCGCCAAGGTATAGAGGTCACAAAGCAAAAGACACACAATTGATGGACGGAATGCAGAACAAATCAAACCATTCACCCCCAGTCAAGAGATCTGGGTTAAATCCATCATTCTTTTGCTCACCATGCCACCCCAGTTTAGACCTGGCCATATGCAAATCAGTCTTGACCCTGTGCCTCATGGGAACAGTCCAGCCCGAACTGCCAAGCCAGGTCCTCCCTGGTATAGAGGTCGACATGACCTGTAATGACAGCCAGCGCGTCCAAGACCTAATGCCACAATATAGTGGGGCAGTTCCATTACATATGTGCCATATACGCATCTGGTTCTTGACACCACTAACAATACAAAGCACATCCAAATATTCTGTGAAGCCTCGATATTGTGTTGGATGTATTGAAATGTGGCATTGTGGGAAACTTTGCACAGGTGAAGAAGTGCCCTTGTCACTCATTCCTAATGTGTCAAGTCTCAGCCTAAATACCTTTCCCAGCTCCTGCGGATCACCAATAAGGGGTCCTGTATGGTGTGTGTGATAGCTGACTAGGCGTTTCATCAAACTGAAGTTGGCGAAATGAGTACTGTAGCACTTTTATTATAATACATTAATACTGAATGGTTTTAGTGTTGCGTAAAAAGGGCACGATCCTTTAGAAAAAATATTTTTTATTAAATAAGGTGTGTGAAAGCAAATTGGGCACCCTTTTTCTTACTAAGTTCTTGTTACTTGGAACATGTTTATAAGAGTGTCACAGCGCCATGATATGGCTTCGATGACTTCAGCAAAGCATTACTGAAAGTATGAGCTATTGCCGTTCCATTAATATTAGCAACGCCAATAGCTCAAACTTTCACTAATGCGAGACCTATTGCATTGCAAATGCTTGTTCTTTCGTGGTGGTCGGCTCCCACAACTTTATTATTTTGTTGTGCATGGCTCACCAAACTAAATTTTTACAACTTTTATACAAAATTTAGAAAACATTACAGCCTGTTGTGCCCAGGAGATAGGGAAGGCACAAGCAAAGTAAACACAATCGCCCATCTCCTGGAAAACAAGCCCCCAGCCCCTAATTACAACCAGCCCCCAATAACAACCAGCCCATCACTTCGCTTGCGCATTACACACCCGGCGCAGGCACCAATTATATTATGCATCATTTTAAAAAGCACCATAACTGCAGCATTCCTAACTCCTATTTCTACACCATATTTCTACAGCCACACGATTTTAGTTGCAGCCTTTTCGCCTTGCATTATTTATTCGAGTTTTAAGCCACATACAGCGCAGCATTCCTCTTCCAGCCTGTTTCTATTGCAGCGGCAGTTAATTACGTACCCTCCAAACTCCGGCTGCAGCATCTTGACAGATTGGGTTAAAAACTTTAGCATTTACAACACCAATACCAAGTAACTTTCACCAATTCGACACCTATGCGTTGGAAATGCTTGTTTTTTTTATTCAAACATGCCCAACATTGGTATCTCCCCGGGGCGCTTCAGCTGCGCTGGTTATTTGCTCATTTATAAAACGCGGACAACGGGTCTGTTGCACACAGGCTGCTGATCCCTGCTTTCTCTTTCTGCCTGTGCGTCTACTAGGAAGCTGAGGCGGTTCTATGTTTCCTTACGGATGGCCGCAGGGCGATCACTGATAAGAAAGATTAAGTATCCATTTACTTTAGAAACTGCTGTAAATCATGTCACCCTTTACAGCATTTGAGCAGTGCAATAATATTTAACCCATAATGTCCTTTGACAAGTGCCCCTGTAATGTGACATTTCCAAATTAAGGTTTCACTATAATGCACGGAAGCCAAATGTGAATTGGAGACTGTTTTTTTTGTCTGTTTAGACTCCTGTACCCTTCGTATGTACTTCTGCCTATGTCTCACCACTATTCTATTCCTTGGTGTCTTATTAGCAAAATGTGCTTCTCTTTTTGGGATATACAGCTTACTGTTTGGTTCCTTATCTACTGCTGATTGAAAGAATCTTTTTGAATGTGTTTGCATTATAGCCATTGCAAGTGCAATTCTGTGGCAATGAGGAGCAGATTATCTGGCAGAGTTGAGAAAATAATGCAGCAAGAAAGTCAAATCATTCAGCTTAATATGGAACTGTCATTGGCAGTGTTAATTTGATATTTAATCATTTGCACACATTAATACCGTTTTGTCAAATACTTCACTTAATTCGTGCAATTTTAACACCTGCATACAGCGATTGTCAACTGAAAGATGACCTGATAACATTTCCAAGGTGTTTGCCACTATATGGCATAAAGTCTGGTGGCTTTTAGTAACTTTTGACCTTTGGAACCTGAAACTAAATGTTTTTGTAATGAAATCTGCAAAATATGGAGCAATTTGTGGATTATGTGCTAAGTGCAGCAAATCCATCCTTAATTATTGATTTTGCCGTTGGTCTTCAGTGTTTTATCAAACAAATATAAAAACAACCATTACCAGAATGTATATCATGCACGTGGCATGTTATTGATGATAATGCTGTTGTTTAGTTCTGGGTTTGCTTTACATATCAGGATCCTGAATCATCAAAGACTACTTTTTGTTTTTATTTTATACAAGTTTAAATGTCTCCAGACTAGTGTAATGGTTAAATCATTCCTGTAGGGCGGCTCGGGGTAGTATCACCGTTGAGCTGACAACACAACAGACCCTGCAGCAGAGATAATTATCCTAAAGGAAGAAAGAAAAGCTTGGACCTGCTAATCGTTTCTGGAATCGGTTATGTGCTACCTGCCTCCCAAAATGCCTGAACAGATTTTGAGTCGTTCACTGATATATTGCAGCTTTTCATATGTTGAACAGGATGGCACATTTTTGGAGCTGGACTTATTCTGTGGAAATTATGTTACCAGCTCTTTTTGCACCATGTAGGAATTATCATTGTGGTAACTGAGGATCAGTTTATTTACATTATCATCCAACCATTTATCCATATTCACTCACCCAGTAACTATCGTGCATTTGGAAACTCATTTCCATCCATCCCAGTACTCTACTCACTCATCACTCCAAGCCTTTACCCATTTTTCCATTCACCTACTCATTCACACAACTGCGCATACTGCCCATTCAACAAAAGAGCACTTTTGCTTACCAATTAGCCAGACCAATTGGCTTTGCCAGTGCTTGTTTAAATGGGTTAGCACATATGTATCCTCCAACCCCATTTGTTGTGCCCCTGGTGGGATCTTAATTTGGTTTTTCACGTTTCTTATGGAGACTCTGAGCCCCTGCATAGTTGTCCCTTGGAAATGTTAACCCTAAAAAAACACTTTTTTGGTGGTTATTACTTCATCCAGACTGGTGAGCAAGTTACAGGCTCTTAGCTTTCGTCCCCCTTCCACCTCTTTTTACCCTGCCAAATTGGTGTTAAGAACCAAGGCTGCTTTCCTTCCAAAAGTGCGGACCCATTTCCACCTGGGTCAGTTCATCACCCTCCCAAACATTTACCCTCTGCCCCATCCCACTAAGGAGGAGGAGTGCTTGCATCGGATCATCCTCTGCATTAACACCTGCTACTCTTTGACCAAGAATGACCCTCGAGAAAGTATCAAAGCCCATTCCAGCAATGCCAAATCCAACATGTTCTCCTCTCGCTAGAGCCATTCCTTTCGCAGAGATGTTCAAGGTAGGGAGGTGGGCATCCCTACACACCTTCGCCAAGCCCTGTTTCCGAGGGGCAAAAGCATGGTCACGTTACCAAATCTGATTTGCATCCATCAACCCTCCTCTAGGGGAAGGGTATTGCTCTTAAATATGTTCTATAGGAGGAATCTGCGGGTAGAAGTATCCATCAGAAGAAAAAGTTACTTACTTGCTATAATAGTGTTTCTAATGGATACTCTATCTGCCTGCAGATTGCTCAACGACCTGCCTGCCTGTCTGTCTGTTTGTTTGATGGATGTATTATAGGGAAAGTTAATAAGATCCTTATTTATATTTTGGTACTGCACTATTTTGTTGATGCCTCGAAGGATGGGAAAAAATGGATACGATGGGATTAATTCCGCAAAGTGCAAGGTGCAATTTCATCAAGATTACTATATCATCACATAAATAGAAGAAGGAATTTCCACACTATAAATTTTAAAATATCATTAACTATATACGACGTCAACATTTGAGTTTCATATGGTTCCCTTAAAAACAAAACAAAAATTTGTAATACAAAAGATTAAGATTTTAAAATTTAAGCCCTGTCTTCATCCTAATAAAATTAGCAGCCAATAAAAATCTGCTAGTACCAAATACAATTAACTTGGAGCTATCAGTTTTCAAAATACGCAGCATTTCAGTATATTTCCTAGTACACAATTTCCTGCCCAGAGGTTTTATCCATTTCTTTCTGGGATTTTCATATGCAGGGCAGAAAAATAAAACATGCGCAATATCCTCTTCGCTTGCTAAGTGGCACTGGGTACACTTGCAATCATTTCCCTCTAACTGCTTTTGTCCCCACCTGGATGTAACGACTTTATTTGAAGAGTACCATACCTAAATTTCAGATACAATACCTTCGCAAGTAAAGGTTCGATCTCATCTAAAAATGATTCGAAACGGGGTTATTTTAAACATCAGAAACTGGGTTGTGAGTGTACCAGATCTACAATTTGAAATGATATTGTGCCTAATAAAATTCCAGTAAATGGTTTTGATTTCCGTTTTGAATCAGGAGTCAACAAATTCGGTTGTTCCCAGAACCTGCTCAAACCCAGGTCCGAAAGCCATTTACGGATGTGGATCAACCAAGGAAAAGTTACATGAGTGTCAAGAGCCAATAATTCACTCAATGCTTGTCTATAGGTTTGCAATTCCTCGGTGGTCCATATTCTTATCCAGTATGATAAGGTCATCCAAACTGCCCTTTGCTCAATCCGCTTGATGCCCAGGTCGAGCATTAGGGGATCACAGGTGTATTTTGGGGTAGAGCAGTAAACCTCCTCAAGATCTTATTTTCCCCATAATTAAAGGTGAAAGTGATCCCCCTCACAATTCTGAGCCATATAAGGCAGCAGTTTGTGCCCTGGATTTATAAACTTCAAGGGCTGGTGTAACAGCCTTTGTCGTGGTGGCGAAGAGTTTTTATAACTGGTGCTGCGTATTGCGTTAAAATTGATCTAGATTTCATTATCTGGGGGTTCCATGAGAGTTTAGAGTCGATGTTTACCCCAAGATAAACAAAATTAGAGACTCGCTCCAAAATTGCTCCATCCAGCTTTGTTACTCTTAAAACATTTATGGGGCCTGATAGTCATGTACTTAGTTTTTAGTGGGTTTATTTCCAGACCCTTTTGTTTACAATATTGATCAAGAGTATTTAAAATGTTTTGCAAGCCCTTTGGCGTTTGCGACAACAAAATTGTGTCGTCAGCAAAAGTTAGTGCGCAGATGTGGTTCCCTCCTAATTTCGGGGAGTCATGATTGGATTTTTGGAGGAACTCGACCATGTCATTAACATATAAGAGGAATAGAGTTGGCGCCAGGACACAGCCCTGGCGCACACCTCTCTTGACAGGTATCTCTTCTGTGAGTTCCCCCTTTACCCCAACGCACTTTTGCAAAGGTATTCTCATGAAGCCTAACCAGCTGGACTATGATATTTTTGGCACCCCTGCTGTAATAGGTTTAACCATAGTAGGTCTCTAGGAATTGAATCAAATGCGGCCTTTAAATCTATAAAGGCCACGTATAGATGACCGGATCTTAGCCTTGTATATTTCCAGGCTATAGTTATCAGCCTGAACACTTGATCTATAGTACTTGTCCTCCTTCTAAAACCCGCCTGGCATGGGGAAAGTACATCATTTACAAGCATCCAGTCATTCAACCTATCTAAGATCTGTTTGGCATAGACCTTTTGCAATATATCTATCAAACTGATAGGTCTATAGTTAGCGGGATCGTCCCTACACCCCTTCTTATATATCGGGACGATCTCTGCGCCTTTCCAAGATTCTGGAATGGGCTCGCCTCTAGCGATTGCATTACATAGAAGATTAATATATGGAGCCCACACTTCAGGTGCATGTTTAAAGAGATCGCCCGGGATCTTATCGGGGCCAGGGGCTTTCGATGGCTTAATTTCGACTATGGCCAGTGTGGTATCCTCTACACTAAATTGTAGTGGTGCAATCTCGTTTGACGACATAAGGTCCTCAATACTACATGGGAGATCTCTAATCATTGGGGCCGGAAGGGCATATAGCTGAGCAAAATGTCCAGGCCAAGTCCAGGGGTCCAAATTATAGTCCTGGGCCAGGTTATTTGCTTTGGTACCATTTGCAATGATCCGCCAAAACAAAAATTGATCGCCTGTCTTTGAAGCTATTATCAGTTCTTCCCAGCTTGCATCTTCCCAATTTCTGCGGGCTGCTTTCAAAACTTTATTGTACGCATTCCTTAATTGCCTGATCAAGATTATATATTTGGTTTGCAGGGCCCTGGTTAAACTTTTAGTCAGTGCACATTCATTATCAAACCATGGGTTGGACAACCCAATCTTCTTAGTACATTTGGTCTTCCCAGTCACCGATTTAGTTAAATGGGGTTTTATACATTCCACCAACTTTTGATGAGTCTGTGTTATAAATAAACTTCCAGGGCACTCTTTTAAAAAAAAGCAATACTAGATCACAAAAAACATTATAAATGCAAGTAAGGGGTTCTACCTTTCCCAGAATAGATGGCCATTTCACTGCCCTCCTATTATTGCTCACTATAAGCTGTGTGGTGGTGAGGAGGGTGACCAAGGTCCTGATCATCAGCTTGCCCTTGGTGGCAGTCTTGACAGAAGTTCATCAGTCGGGGGGGGGGGTCCCCATCAGAACCCCTCTCCCTTTTAATGAGACACTTAGTGACATCCTATTTGGGACTTGGTCCAAGCCCAGCACAGGTGCGCCTGTGAACAAGATGTTTGCCCACCACCCAGCTCCAGACGACCCAAACTTCCTCACACAGTACCTCACCTCAGAGAGCTTGGTGGTCCAAGCCTCCACTTCCAATGTTTTTCCTGGCGCATTCCCAACTGCACCACCAGATCAGGAATCTAAGACACTGGATACCTTGGGGAAACATTTTTTTTTTTCCACCAGCCTGGCACTATGGTCCATGAAAACCACTTGCCTTTTTGGCTGCTATTACCATGCTCTATGGGATACGGTTGTGCAGGTGCTGCCAACAGTCCCAGAGGAGACCTGGGCCATAATCTCTGAGGCTGTTGCCAATGGGAGGGACGCGGCTAAGTTCACGATACGATGTGGACTAGACACGACCGACTCACTGGGCTGTTTCATCGACAGTGGCGATTTTCTGGGAATGTCCACAGATCACTAAGGGACACGCCCTTTGATGGCTCCCATCTCTTGGGAGACGAGACTGATTCAGCACTGGAGCGCTTTAAGGACAGCAGGGCAATGGCCAGGTCCTTGGTCCTTTCCATGGCCCCTCACCACTCCCAATTCGTCTTTTGCTCCTTTCGTGGCTATGGAAGGGGTTTCCAGCCCGTCCATATCTGCCTAGCTACCGTGCACTCTTCTCAGCCTTTACATGGCCAAGGACCTGATACCCATAGGCCCGTGGTTCGGCCAGCCAGCTGTCAGGTCAGTCCACCACCCCTTCAAATCTGCCGTCTTACCAGCATGGGCACCCAGTGGGTGGCATCTCCATCACCTGTCCCACTGGCGGTCTATAACATCGGACAGGTGGGTTTTGTTGATAGTCCGATGAGGCTACTCCCCCCCTCCCCCCTTTCATGACCACCCTCCCCCATGCTACCAACTTGCAACATGCTGATGGAGGATAAGCTATCTCTTCGCCCCCAGGTGTGATGGCTGTCTTGGCCAGGGAAGCCATAGAGAGAGTGCCGGTGCCAGAAGTAGGTCATGGTTGTTATTCCGGCTACTTTCTGGTGCCCAAAAAGCATGGAGGCCTACGTCCCATCCTGGACCTAAGCCCTTTGAATTTCTTCCATCAAGAGAAGTTCAAAATGCTCATACTAGCCCAGGTCCTGTCTGCCCTTGCCCCGGGAGACTGGATGGTAGTGTTGGACTTGCAGGACGCATACTTTCATATCTCCGTCCTGCCGGCCCACAGGCGTTACCTGTGGTTCATGATGGGCCACGAGCATTTTCAGTTTGCTGTGCTTCCCTTTGGCCTCTCCAGCGCCCCTCGGGTGTTCACCAAGGTGATGGTGGTGGTTGCAGCTCATTTGTGGAGATCAGGGGTTCCAGTCTTCTGCTAACTTGACGACTGGCGGTTGGAGGTGGGCTCGCCACAGTCTGTCATCTCCCACCTCCAGACACTCGGTGAACCTCCTGCACTTAGCTGGGGTTCACTATCAACATGCCGAAGTCACACCTGACTCCCTCTCAGATGCTCCCTTTCATCGAAGCCATTGTGGACACAGTGCAGTTTCAGGGTTATCCTTCTGAATGTTGAGTCCAGGATATTCAGGCGATATTTCAGCCTCTATCCTGGATTTCGGTGAGACTGAGACTGCTGGTCCTCATGGTCTCCTGCATTCTGCTGGTGACACATGCCCATTGGCATATGCGGGCTCTACAATGGTACCTGAAGTTCCATTGGGCGCAGCATCAGGGGAATCTCTCAGACATGGTCCAACTCTCAGAGGGAACTGCAAAAGACCTGCAGTGGTGGCTTACAAACCGCGATTGGGTCAGCGGCACACCCCTCTCCCTTCCCCAACCAGATCTCCAAGTAGTGACAAATGTGTCACTCCTGGGATGGGGAGGCCATCTGGGAGAGGTGGAGATCAAAGGACTCTGATCTCTGGCAGAATCCGGACTCCCCATCAACCTGTTGGAGCTCCGAGTGATCTGATTGGCATTGAAAGCCTTTCTATCCTCCATCAAGGGAAGGCTAGTGCAGGTGTTCACGGACATCACCACCTCCATGTGGTACTTCAACAGACAGGGCGGGGTAGGGTCGTAGACCCTTTGTCAGGAGGCCCTGCGCCTCTGGACATGGCTGAAACAGCAGGGCATATCCCTGGTGGTTCAGCACCTGGCTGAACTCAACCGAAGATACCTAGCGGATAACAAATGGCATCTCCATCCGGAGTTGGTGCAAGGCCTCTTTCAGCAGTGAGGAGAGCCTTGGTTAGATCTGTTTGCCACCCCCGAGAACGCGCAATGTCAGCATTTTCTGCACACTGGAGTTTCCAAGGCGGCTGTTGCTCTGAGATGCTTTTCATCTTGAGTGGAGCTCAGGCCTCCTATACGCCTTTCCGCCCATATCACTCCTGCCCACAGTTCTCAAGAAGATCAAGAACAACCGGGCCCTAGTCATTCTTGTGGCTCCAGACTGGGCACGGAGAGTTTGGTATTCCTGAGCGGAGAAGCATGGCCATCAATCCTTCGATCAGGCTGCCCCTTCGGGAGGATCTTCTGTCGCAGCAGCTGGGGAGGGTCCTCCATCCGAACCGGTCAACTCTTCGCCTTCTTACTTGGAGATTTAGCGGTCACAGTTGACTGCTTTTGAGCTTCCTCCCAAAGTCTTTAGCATTACCTTGGCAGCCAGCCTTTATGTTGTCCAGCAGGGCTCTGCCCTGGACACTCTAAAGGGTTATCTCTCTGGTATTTCTATTTTTTTACGGTTGCCTGACCAGCCATCCCTCTTCAAATCCCCTATTGTAAATAGGTTCTTGAAAGGATTGCAACATTTGTTTCCACCTTCCCCTTCCATTATGCCCGAGTGGACCTCAATCTCGTCCTCACTTTTCTCATGTGCAGTCTTTTTGAGCCTTTGCACAATTATCCACTCAGGCTCCTTACCAACAAAACCGCCTTTCTTGTGGCTATAACATCTGCCTGGAGTGTCAGTGAGCTTCAGGCTTTATCATCCAAGCCTCCCTACTTTAATGTCTAACCAGACAAACTGGTGCTTCTTACAAGAGCTTCCTTTCTTGCAAAAGAGGTCAGTCCCTTTCACGTATGCCATTCCATCACCCTGCCTATGTTTTACACTCAGTTACATCCCTCTGAGGAAGAGGAGTGTTTCTCTTCTACCTTGACCGCACACGAGAGTTCCAGGTGGACGACCAACTCTTCATGGGGTATGTTAGAGCGAAGAAAGGACGGGCCGTGCAGAAGCATCTCTAGAGGCATTGTGCTCTGTATCAAGATCTGCTATGCATTGGCTAAGAAGCAGCCCCCTGAGGGTTTGCGTGCTTACTCAACCGGTGCGAAAGCTGCGACCGCAATGTTAGTACGCGGAGTTTCTGTCCTGGACATCTGCCAGGCAGCAACATGGGCCTCCTTGCATATGTTCACAAAGCATTACTTCCTGGAAGATAAAGATGGGCATTTTGCCCGTTCGGACCTGCAGGACTTCCTCGTATGAAAATGGTCCGCAGACCCACCTCTGGGGATGCTATTGCTTGGTTATGTATTCTAAGGTAAGGAATCTGCGGATAGAAGTCTCTGTCAGATGAACAAGTTACTTACCTTCGGTAACGCCTTATCTGGTTCAGACTCTATCTAGCCACAGATTCCTTACTGACCGACCCATCCTCCCGATCTGCAAACGGATTTCTAGGGACAGGGCTGTCCTCTTTTCAGGACCCTAGTTTTCTACACAAGTGGTCAGTGTTCTTGGTGGCTCAGAGATCCTGGCGTGGAAAGTCACAAAAAGAAACCGACAGTGTGCTGGCGTTGGGCCTATATAGGCACCGCACACGTCGAATCCGGCACGTTTCACGCCAGTGACGCCACACATAGCCAAATGACGCCGCCTACCAACGCGCAGGGATTCTGCTCAAGAAAAATTTATGGATCCAGTCTGATGCCTGCGGATAATTCTATGGTAAGAAATCTACAGCTTGATAGTCTCTACCAGATAAGGCGTTACTGAAGTAAAGTAACTTGTTCAATAAAACTAATATCATTATTATTAAATAATGCATTGTGTACTTATCCTTTTAAAAACCTAGAAATGTACTGAAAAAAAAAGGTTAAAGTGATGTTATATTTAGGTATGGTAATGATATTTTATTTTGTATTTAGAAAAACCTTAGAAATTCACTGAAAAAAAACAAACGTTAAAAGGGACTTTATAGGTAAGTGAAAATGTCAGTTAAAACATACTGTTTTAAACTAACAAAATCCACGGAAATTCACTAGTTACAGCTATCTCAAGTAACTATAACTCACGCCCTAAGATTACAATAACCCGCGCCCTCGCCATGTACTACTAATTACCACATATTGCATCACTTTTGACATGTTCTATGAAATCAATAATATCACAAAAGCATTTGCATTTACGTTATTGATGACAAACCTGTGCTCGGCAGGGGCGTGAGTTATAGTTCCATTAGGTCACAAGTTATAGTTACTTGAGATAACTATTGCTGGTGAATTTCTGTGGTTTTGTTTGTTTAAAACAGTATGTTTTAACTGACACTTTCACCTAACTATAATGTCCCTTTAAGGTTTTATTTTTTTCAGTGAATTTCTAAGGTCTTTTTTTTCCTTCTTTAAATCAAAGTAAGATATTATTACCATACTTAACGTTGTTTATTTCATTCTAAAAAAAATCTAGAGCCACCAAAAAAGTGCAATCCTGCATTAGACAGCTGACGTGCTTCAACATTTTGCCTTCAACTGGACCATAAAGTCCCTTACTACAAACACTGTGTTTAAAGTGACAAGGTGCAACAAGGTCCTTCCACAGTTTCTAAAAAAAACCAACTGGAATATTTCCAAAAGTTAATACAACAGTCTCCATTGCAGTAATTTTGCTTTACCCTGCTTACACTCCTTTACGGGAAATTCTCTGTGAGTCTTTGAGACATGAGCAAAAATTGAATTTCATTCTATTTTTTTTTATTCAAGCATAATGCTAAAAAGAAATAGCAGTTTACTACTTCAAGAACAAACAAAAAAAAGAAAAAGAAACAAGTGAAAAGAAAGTGCAAGTTTATACAGGAGACAAAAATAATCACTGTGAATGACCTCATTAATTACATTCCCTCTCGAGTAGAATATTGCTCCTTCGTGTATCGTGCCTAATCAATACAAAACACTGTTTTTACAGCTCATGTTGATAAAGAATACCAACAGGGGGAGGGGCATTAGACAGAGACAGACAGTTCCATGTATTCTGTTTCTCTTTTTTCTTTTTGTTACAAGTGAGACAGAAAGTTCACACAGGAGAAAACAGAGGTTCTTGCTTGTGTACTACAAGAAGAATTACTGTTCTTACATTTACATATCAAAGTTCATCAATCAAATTATAATTACATTACCCTAAAATGGGTGATAAAGTGCTGGTGCAGTAAAAGTGCATGTTTACTTTGCAGAGCATCTCTTTCGGGCTCCCATTGGTTTTTCATGTTCATAAGGATGTCCAAATTGCTACTAATCTGGTCACACCAATGCTGACATGTAGTTTCTTATGATCAAAAAGTGCCTGTGCTAAAGTGCTTTCAGTTATAATATAAAGTGCATATTAAACCCCAGTACATGTGTCAATCAGTTATATTCTAGAGATAAAGTGCACTAATCCTCTCCATCACTTATATCAAATAGTTAAAATCTTAAATGTTGGCAATAATTCAGTTTGTAATTAACATGCCCATTGATCACATTAGACGCATTATGAAAAGCAATGCCCATTCCATTTCCCTAATACAAATGTCCTATAAATGTGCATGTACTGCCACATCCAAATTATTGCCCAAAGGAGCCTCCGGTTCCATTAATATATTCATCCTTCATCTTCCTCACCTCAATCTTAACTCACGATTGACTCCCCTTTTCCCTTTCTTTGTGTTTTATCCCAAAGTATCTTAATTCTTTTGAGTTGCTTTTGTGCTACTCCCAAAAATGCTTAGCTATGCGGTATGCAAGGTTGCTGTTCTTTATTGCCTGTATGTGCTGGAGGATCCTAAGTTACATTTTGTTGGTTGTGCTACCCACATAGCTCTTATTGCAAGTACACTGCAGCACATAAACAACTTAGTCTGTTTCACATGTAATTAATTCCTTAATTTTCTGTAGTTGATTATTGCACAATTTGTAAGCAGATTTATTCATCCCATACTCACAGGCTTTACATTTTGAACATTTTCAGAAGCTTATCTTTCTTTGTTGAGCTAACTTGCTTTTGTTGAATTTAAGGGTGGCATATGGCTTTGCTTCAATAAATCACCCTAGGGAGGGTTTCCGGCGAGTTTTATAAAACATTTGCAATTGAACTCATACCCTCACTCACTGAGTTCTTTAATTTTATTAAGGAGGGTGGGGAAGTTTCTTCGTCCTTTAAGGAATCTACGATTGTCAGTTTTCCCAAAAAAGATAAAAACCTCAGGAATATCAATTCATATCGACCTATCAGTTTATTGAATGTTGATTACAAGCTGTTAATGAAAATATGGGCTATTTTTATTACTCCGGTTGCCCAAGCTTTAATTCACATAGATCACACTGGCTTTGTGGCTAATCACTTGATGGCTGTGAACATCAGCTTTTTAATACATGCACTGGACTATTTCTCAGGTAACCAGATCAGTGCAGCAGTAATAATGGTCGATGCCGAGAAAGAATTCAATCTGGTTAACGGGAATGCGCTGTTTTACGGTCTCGAAGTTTGGTTTCTCTACCCAATTTATGTTGATGTTGGAGAAATTATATCAAGAGGCACAAGCAAAGATATTTGTGAATTCCAACCTCGCGGGAACAGTGGCTATTAACAGGGGAACTTGTGAGGGGTGACCTCTTTCTCTAATTCTATTCACTTTTTAGGTCTCGCCTACGCAGCGCATGCGCTGCATAGGAGGGGACCTCTTGGAATTGATTAGCTTTTTCGGCCAAAAACGTGCACGCTTTGCATTGCTTACAATGGCAACGCGTGCACGTTTGGCGATTCCCTTGCGGGAGCGAGCAGGGGCCCCATCTGGTACCAATTATCGCCTGCTGCTGCTCGCTCTCGCAAGTTAAAAGCCAGACATGCCCTCAGTGTCTACAGGCATTCAGTATCCTCTTACTAATTAGTTTACTGCCCTCTTCCCTTGGGATGTGTTTACAGTTACATTGCTGATTAAACACATGTCCGTAGTCTGCAGATTTTAGATGGCGCGTGTAATTTCTTGAAGGGCTCGCGCATTAACTCCTTCCCGCCACAGGAAAGGGGCCGCACTTGTGTTTCAGTGCTTGTTTCACTGTGGGATTCTTTAAAAGGGGAAGGGGGAGCGAAGGATGCGTGCGCTCAGCCTGCATGAGAAAGTCCCTGGAAGATTGGCATCTCCACCCCTCCTCCCTCCTAGGGGGCCACACTCTTCAGATGCCTCTTGTACTTTAAAGCAGCCCAGATTGCGATATAGTTTAGCCTAGCATAACATGTGTATCACTTGTTGCCCCTCGTGATATAGAAACTACATTTTCGGCTATTTTATTTTCACGATGCACACGCTCATTAATTAGAAATTGAGGAGACACCAGTGGGCGTGGCAAGAGCCACCGGAAACCAAGGCACCACTCGGTTCGGTACCAATGCGTGTATGAGCCCCAGAAATGGCAACTTGCCCCTTGCCTACCACCGAGGGGACGGCAAACGGTTTTGTCTTTTTAAACTCCCCTTTGATTCGCGGGGCAGGGGTATGCGGGTGTTAATCGTTGAGCGTTCCTTGATGTTGAACTGTCCTCTGGTTGCTTTGAACCAGATCGGCTTTCAGTCCATTTTCTGCCTGAAGAGGAGGTGCAGACCTTCCCAGTTCGGTCACTCGACATGTATCTGGTATGTTTGTTTTGAAGAGTTCCATGAAGCACTGCACGAGGAGACGGTATTCAGTGTTTGTTGTCTGGTTGTCCGTCATTTATACAGTACCCAAAAGCCCCTCAAAAGAAGGAAATAAATAATTGCAATGCCTAGAACCCGGCAGTTTTTTTTATAGTTGTCATTTTCGAAAACACAATCCGCTCTAGCTAAGCGTCCAGTCTTGAGTGCTACTGAGGGCTCCCTCAAATAACCCCCTTTCCAACTTGTTGACAGGGAAGTAAATCTGTCCTTTTGCCACAGGGCTCCTTGTAGTGACACCCCCCTTGCAGTTAGAAAAAAAACTTCACCTGATGTGAAAGGTGTCGTACTATTCTTTGCAAGTATGCTAGTGTTTCCTCTAGCGTAGAACGCGCTTGCCTTAGGGTTTCGTCTGCACCATTCCCGATTGCGCCTGAAAAGTAACGCCACAACGGAACCCTCTTTCTAATGGTCATCTAGAAAGTTAGGATCTCTTTAAAAATACAGAATGTGACGCACGTTGCAAAAGTGACCTTTAGACATGGAAACAAATCTTCTCAAGATCGGCAAGTTAAAAAAAAAAGTGGCATGCAATAATGCGTATATTTGTACTCCTGTGTACTATCCCGGTAAGCACGATATGTTTTGTATTGCATGTATTTTCTTCACATTTCAATAAGTAATGCTGGACAAGGGTCTCATTAAATTGCACTGGAGAAGCTTGAAGCGAATGGCTAAAATAGTATTTCGATGAGTTTACTTCCAGTCCAGGGAATGTTTAAGAGAGTGTATTTAAGGCACATGCCAAGTAGCTGAATACCATAGTCCAGGTAGTGTTGCATTTGATTGGACAGTGTAGATTAGCATAGATGGTGACAGTTCGGGAACTCGCGCTCTAATTCCTCAGCAACTTTCCCTTTTCACCACTAGAGGCAGCACTGTCTTTCCAGCAGAACAGCCATGGGTGCTATTCCAGATACACCTGCGTGGCTTGACTGACCACCACCACCACCGGTGAACACTGAATTGAGCCAAAAACCTGAAGCAGAAATGTTCCGACGACCACAGGATGCGGGTAGCATGTCATTTTGTGGACAACGTGCGTATGCTTAGCTCTACAAAAGAGGGAATGGCACCTGTGCGGTACCACTTGGTCTCACAGCGCCCGGCGAGTCCACTCTTTCTTTCTCTTATATCCTAAAGGAGGAAATCAAAACTGTTGACATCGAAATGTGCAGAAAATTTAAGTCACTAGATCTAGATAAGTGAGATGTTTATCAAATCTGCTGGGTGCTGCCAAGCTGAAACTGCCTGGCTGCCTCAGTTGGGTGTGATGGTGCCTTAGAGCTTGCACAATCTATTATATGCTTTTCTAAACTTTTCACCACGTAGCTTCTGTGGTGTGTAGGAGGATCTGTGTGGCGACCTGTGTGTGGCTGCATCGACGTATTGTTCTGTGAGACTCCGAGCTTCTCTAGAGGTTGTGTGTAAGGGTGGCTTGTGTGCAGCGCATTCAATGTGTATACTTGTTGGTTTTCTATAGCGCTGCATGCCATCTGTTGGAAGCTTCTTGGCTCTCTGTCGCTGAGATCAGACACCTCTACTGGAACAGTTTACTTTAGTGTGGGGGAAAACCGGAGAGAAAAGCAGCAGGGAGAGAGAGCCAGGGCACGAGGAACCGAAATATCTGTAAAAACAAGCATTGGCATAGCCAATAGGTCTCGCCTTTGGGAACTTATAAGTGTTTAGCCATGCAACACTTAATGTTGTTGCACCAAGGATATTGTGCTGGATAACTAAACACTTATAAGGTCCCAAAGGCGAGACCTATTGGCTATGCCAATGCTTGTTTTATACAGCCTCTGTCTGCCAGAATTCGGGGCAACGAGGCGATCGATGATCCCATTCCTAGAATGCCTAAATCAAAGCTGTTTGCAGATGACATTGTGTTATATTTGAAACCTGATCAGGAGAATGTCCGGAGGGTACAGACGAGTTTGAGCAGTTTAAACGGATTGTGGGGTATAAAATTAATCAAAATAAAACAGAGCTGCTTCTGTTGAATACTCCAGTCGCTCTCAAAGCCTGATACGTTATCTAGTTGTATTTCTGACGAATAACTACTCCTAGCTCTTTCAGTTGAACTATGTAGCAATGTTGAAGAAAATTAAGGGACTACTCGAAAGATGGACACTTCTTCCCCTGACATTTATTGTCATGGTAGCTCTTATTAAAATGTCTATTTTTCCTCTGCATCTATTTCTTTCCTCAAACGTTCCCATTAAAGTTAGTAAGAGCTATTGTATAGACTTGGAAGTACTTTTTAGACGTTTTATCTGGAACAGTAAGGTACCTAGGGTAAAAAATTCAGTTCTTCAATTAGATGTTTCACGGGGAGAGCTGGCTCTTCCTCATGGTTAGACATATTATGAGGCGTCCTTTTTAGATGCTTTGGCAAGTTTATTGAAAAGGAGGATGGACAATTTCTTTTTTTGATAGAAAAATGATGCATGATGCAGAAACTAGGTTGCCAGTTTTTATCAAGATAGCGGAGTTCCCTAAAAAAAACTAGATACAAGGTGCTCCAGGTGCTTGGAGCTCAGTTGCAAGCAGTATATGTATCAAAACACATTCAGGTAGGTTACATGTATCTTACATTACAGGAGTGTCATTATGTCGGACTGGCAATACCACATATGCAGATTAGATTTTGGAACTCTTATGGATTTAAGGAGCTGGGGCACTTTATTTTGAGGGATAATTGCATTAGATTGCAAGAACTTTACGCTCGGTGTGGCAATCACTGTAAGCAATATTTTTTGGGTTTCCAGCAGATTATCCATTTTTTGAGGGATCACTGCCAGGAATTGAGTCAAGACACTCATCCTGCTATACGCTCGCTTTTAAGGTCTATGCTCCAGGGAATTGGAAATTGGTATATGTTATTACTTAATCATGGGATGCAGCAGCAGCTGACTATCTTTTTAGAAAAAAATGTGGCTGACTACACAATGTTGCCTCTGATAAAGATTGATGGATTAGCTTGTAGGCTATAAGTCATTAAGATCGACAAATTGTAAGAGGATGTCTTTTTTTTTTTTTTAGCTTATTGTACTCCTGCAGCCCTTCATAGAATGTACCTATCGGTCGAGGATCATTGCTTTCGATGCCACCAGCAGGGGGCTGGTACCTGTCTTCATATTTTTAGGCTTTGCCTGCACAGCACTTGTGAAATCTGTTGTATTTACTATATCTGAAAAGGGGCTTATATCCGCCTTCACTTCATATTTGTCCGTGGGCTTGTCACTTTAGTTTTCCTTTGTTACTATTGGTTGAGCATTGTATTTCCTTTACCAAAGCTTGTTTTTTTGGTGTGCTTCTCTTATCAGTTTCCCGAGGCCTGATTACTTATTCTCATCGGCTTTAATGGCTGGAACTACTTTTGCCGATGCATCTGAAGAATTCTTTACGTGGCAGCATGCCTGCCTACATTTCTCCTACATTTTCATTTTTTACTTAACTTTCCCTGGCTGCACACTAAACTTTCCCTAGCTCCGACGCTCTATTGCTACGTTTTCACCTTTCTGCTCAATCTATGCCTGTTTCCAGGGTTGTTGTCCTTTCTTTGTTCTTACCCCATCTACGTTCAGCCCCCTGAACCTGATCTAGTATTTGCAATTTGAGGTGGCATTATCGCCCTCGAATGCCACCATTAAAATAAACAAAGGGCCAGCGCACCAGACCCAGCTTCATGTGGATCCGGTGGTGTTATGCTGTTTTTTTCCGGCACACGTGTGCCTCAGTCAGTTTCTTCTAACCAGTAGTAGGACGACATAGCTTGTTTTCATTGTGCTGTCCACGCCTGCAGGCACCCCCTCAATCAAACCCCCCCAGGCAGGACAGGTCACTGCAGGATGTTTCATGGCCAGTGCCATCGAGGAAAGAGCAATTTCATATAGCTCACCCCTCGCTTCTGCCTCCCACCCTTCATACAACAGGAAATGATTGACTGATGGTGATCATGTCACACATCATTCTCGCAGTCATCCACATTAATATTGACACCTCAGTTTCAACAACTTAAAATGTTTTTAGCTCAACACCTTGTGCACGTTTGCAGCTTTCACAGTCCTTGTGTCCTGTACTAAGGGCGCACGCAAAAGAGCCAGGATGCCCACACACTAGTCAGACATAGAGCCCAAGGTGAGACCGAGAGTAAGGAAGGACCTGAATAAGGACGTAACGGCGAAACTGACATAGAGACCAGTGAGAGCAGTCTAATTCTGTTTCAAACAATTGCCAACATTACATGTTCAGGGGACAGGAAAATACCTCACTGTGAACATCAGGGAATGGCACCTCACAGCCTAATACCGGGCTGAAGAGAAGGCATCGTTCATCCACTCAATATTACACCTTACTGTCAACATTACATGCTCAGGGGGGGGAGGGTACCTCACTTTCTACTTTACTCACGGCAGGAGCGCCTCACAGCCAAATACCACCTACTAAACGGCGGGGGCTTTAAGCCACGGTCAATGTAACATGGGGGTGGGTTGGAGGGATGGGGGCCAGAGGGAAAAAGCACCTTACAGCTGAGTAGCACCTGCTGAGGTAGAGCACAGATCAACAACTGTCAACATTACGTGCATGGGAGACAGGAGAATAACTCAGTTAGCAACACTCACTCAGACAAGACGACCTCACAGCTGTATACCACTTGCTGAGGGAAGAGCAGCTTCAACCACAGCTAATACCACATGCTCATCGGATGAGAGAGCGCCTCACAGCTGAATACCAGGCTGAGGAGGCAGCGTTTAGCCACTCAATATTACACCTCGCTGTCAGCATTACACCTACTTAAATGTGGGGCTTTAAGTCACAGTCAATGTAACATGGGAGTGGGTCGGGGGCAGAGGGCAAATGCACCTTTTAGCTGAATACCACCTGCTGAGGGGAGAGCACCTTCAACCACTGCTAATGCCACATGCTCATGGGATGGGAGAGCGCCTAACAGCTGAATACTATGGGGAGAACAGCTTTCAATCACTGCCAATACCGCATAGAAGAGCACCTCACAGCTGAATAACGCCTGCTGAGCTGAGAACATCTTTCAGTCACTATAAGTGTTACATGCAAAGGGTATAGGAGACACCTCATAGCCAAATACATGTTGAGGGGCGACTAGCTTTCAACCACTGCCAACACCACACGCTCAGGAGATGGGAGGGCATGCCACAGCTGTGTTCCACCTGCTGAGGGGGTAGTAGCCACAACCACTGTCAATACGCCTGCTCAAGGGATGGATGAGTACCACGCGTCTTAAAACCACATGCTGAGAGGAGAGTAGGGTCAATCACTGCCAAAAGCGCATGCTCAGGGGATGGGAGAGCACGGCACAGAATAATACCACAGTCTGAAAGGGATTGCAGCTCAACCATTGCCATTACCACATGCTCTGGGAAGAGAGCACCTCGCAGCAAGAAGGGGGTAGCGGCTTAGGCTCTTTTTCAACAATAAATCTTTAGTGATAGTCAAGTGAAACGTTGAACAAACATCACTTACAGAGGGGAGAGTACCAGAGCCCCAGCCCATGTTGCATGTCAGATTAATTCCTCCTTCCCGCCATAGAAGCACATTTTTCACAGGAGAGCCCAATATTAGTTACTGATGGGAGAGAGCATCTCGCACCCATTGTCAACATCTGATAGTGATAGGAGAAGAGTCCACTGCCGATATCACTCCTTTGGAAGAAAACACTCTGGAAGCCAACATCACATAAAGAAGGGAGGCTAACACACTGTCAAGATCACCTCTCAAAGGGGAGACAGTCTCACACCCCTTCTCTGCAGGCCTTTCATCAGCAACATCGCATGCAGAGGTGGTCACCCTACAGCCCACATCATTGTGTCAAGGAAGGGCAACCCACCAACCCCTAACATCCCACAAAACCATTATCATCCGCGGATGGAGCATGGACCACCTTTCCTTACTCCCTCACAAAGGCAGTTGCCGCCTTGCTAAAGGGTGATAGCACCCCGACCCTCATTGCTACTGAAGTCAGAGTGTGTGGTAGATACATCCTCATAGTCAACATCTGCTGAAGGAACCACACAAGGTTACCATTTGAGGGAAAAGCTCCACAAGGCAGCAGTACCTACTTCGCGAACAGGATCTTGCGCTTAACGACACCCGCACAGGGTGGAATGGTCGCTCCTCACAAGTCAGCATCACTACAGCAACACCTCACCCAGCCACACTCTTCCTAGAGAGTACCTCACGGCCAAGTCACCCACTGATGGGACAGTGCCTCATAACCAAACATTTCTGATGGAAATGCTTTTCATAATAGTCACTTTCAGAGAGAGGATCACCCCGCAAGAACTCATGCCTGACCTTTCCAGGGACCAAAAGTCCTCTGTTTCACACCTTTGTTCTCATGAGGTGACATGTCCTCAATGAATGTGCCATGCTTTGAACGGCCCGGGCTCCTCCCACTAGTGGCTCCTGTGTGATGTGAAGCTCTTTAACACTCGGAACCAATATGGCCTCGCCTCACTTTCATAATAGAACTGTTAGTGCCCTTCTGTTTTTGGTGCTTTGCAGAAGTTTTAGGATCTTCCTAGAGTTTCTCGTTGCTCAAATGGGTGTAATTTCTGATATTTAAATGTTTTCCTTGTCTTCATTGCTTGATTTTTGCTTGCGAGAAAGTGTCACTTATAGCAGTTGAATGTCACTCGTAATTACCATGAAATTATGGAAATGTCACACATAAGCAATCTGAAACCTTGGCAGCTATGCTCAATCAAATGCCACAAATAATTCTTGTCTTATAGTAAAATATACCACACCTGTGGTGAACCATGAGGTAGAGAGAAAGCCGCTCCGGTGGGGGAACGGAACACGGCAGAGGTTAACATTTGTACACCAGCTGCTCCACCTCGAAGTGACTGGTTCCACTCACAAAGCCAAGAGAAGTACAATCTTATCTTTGATGTAGGCATAGGCCCAAGACTTTATTGTTCTTGAAAACATTCACAGTGAGTGCTTGGTGCAGCACATGCGCTTACACTGAGGGGTCCGCTGTTTGTTTTCATAGATGTGGGACAGTATGTTGCACAGTTCACTCCTGCTGCTGTCGCCCTGCTTTTTCTCTAACCAGTAGGCTTAAATTTCATCAAGGGGGCATCTGATCTTCACAATATTAGGCCTTCTGGAAAGTGTATCTGGTGCACCCCGTCTGAATGCCACTTTAGATATCTCTGTTCCTTTTCTTAACCATCTAGGAGAAAGGATCATTGGATGCACCTTGCCAGAATCTCCGTCTGTGCCAGACCTGAGAGCTGGGCGTCGCAGCTCGACATTCGCAACCAAACAAACCGTAATTTAGAGTTTTCATCTGCATCAGTCTAACAGGCTGTCGAAGATTTGCTCAATCTGATTCGGAGATCTAAATGTTTTTCTGACTGTCGTGGTTCGAATAGGCCAGCCAACTGTCCACTACCACTTCACAGGTCTCTCTGCATGTCTGTAGACATTTTGCACATGCAGACACCCTTGCACGTGTGGGAACATCAGAAGACATTAGTTGAGAAGTGGGTAGAATACGAGTCACAGAAAACATTTTTGTGGTTTCATTGCAGAACACCTCCTCTGAATTAAAACATTTTATAAAGCTTTAACTCTTGGGTATGTTGAGCATATTGATTATGATTTCTATGTCGCACTATATTGGAATTCCTATCTATTTACTACCTTTGGGGTTAAGCCTTGCCGAGTCGCAACTGTCACCCATAAAGAGGCAAGTTTGCAAAATGAATAACTATCATCTAAATGGAGTGAAATAGTTTTAAGTCCTACAACACCAGTGGTGAACAACACTATCTAACACAGAAACAGCCTGATAACTACTTACTGGCTCAGGACCTAAAGAAAAGTTCTTAATCTACTTCTGCCTTTTCCCCATTAAGGCTTTGTAACAGGCACAGTACAGGTAGCGAGCGCGATCAAACAAAAATCAAAATAGCACTGTTTAACAAGGTGGGCAATTCACCAGGGTGGGCAGCCCCCACATCATAGTCACATTTCCCTGGAAAGGGTGGTACAAAGTGTCCAAGATGATGTCAGTGATCTAACCTATATAGCTGCTTTAGTGTACTAAACTCATATTTTGTAAGCTATGCATAGTTTCCCCACGTACCTTATAAAGTCATCGGGCAGCAATCAAAAGATAGCCATTCAGCATCTCGACATAGCTTTGAAACACTTGGGAAGAAAACATCTTTCTCAAAGCATTTCTTGATGATAGCCCAGTGTGAGAAGGGACACTGAAGCAAACTGCAGTGCAACAGGTATTTTTTTATTTTTTTATATAAAGGTAGGGGGGCGCGTGCCCTCCTTCCCAGGGCCAATTTTGGCCCTAGGGACCTAATTGCCCAGGGCCTGCCCTTTATTTATTTTTAATGGGAAGGGGGCCAGTTTCAGCCTCGGGGACCCCATCCCCGGGGCCAGGCCTTTATACTTTTTTTTTTTTTAAGGGAGGGGGCCGCGCATTCCCCCTCCCTGGGCTAACTTCTGCCCCGGGGACCCCATCCCCCGTGGCTTGGGCAATTAGTTGGGGACCACAGGGGGAGCCTGAAGGCCCCCGCGGTCCCTGCCAGCTCCCCGCCTCCTGCGGAAGCTGGCATTGCTTTGAGACCCAGGGAGCTGCTAACATGCAGCTCCCTGGATCCCAAAGCAATGTCAGTTTCCCTGCTCGCTTGATAGCGGGCAGGGAAACAGACATGCTCTGCTTTCAGCTAGCCAGAGGATTTTTGCTCACGCTTGCTGAAAGCAGAGTGTTTGCCATGGCTTGACGGGAGCAAAGCCATAGCAAACTGCAATGCCCCAGTACATTGCTGGAGCCGGACCTGAGGGGGGGGGGGGGCAGTCCCCAGGGCTTTTGAGGGCTCCAGGAGGGGGGCCGTGTGGCTCCCCCTCCAATGTTATTAAGCCCCAGGGAGGTGGTGGTCCCTGGGGCCACGCGGCTCCGTACTTTATTTTAAAAACTTGCCCCGGGGTTGTTGCGGTTTTTAGTGCTGCGTGGTGGGGCCGGAGCCCCCCCCCCCCACGCATTTTTATTTGAAATAGCCCCGAGGACGTGGGGGTCCCCGGGGCAGTGGGGCCAGCAGTGTGGCTGCCCCACATTTGTCATTTAGCCTCAGGGATGTGGTGGTCCTCGGGGCTGCGGGGGGGCATGCAGGCACCCCCATATTACTACATTAACTGCCCCTGGGTTCTTGCCCACCCGGGGGCCATTATTTAAAGAAGCGCAGGAGACCGCGCTACAGGTTGTTTTTTTTTTTATTTCAGCTGGATTTGTGGAACCAGCCTAGGGGGTCATGGTTTTTTTTTCCCTGCCCCCTTTTCTTTTTTTAATCCTCTTTTCTTATGACTCGGTTCAACTGAGTCACAAGGTGGCTGAAAACACTTCCTGGTTTGAAGTGTTGGCAGCCAATCAGATCTCAGGCATGAGATTGGGAGGGTTTGCGGATCCTTCGCGTCCCTAGATATGCAACTGGGAATTTCTTTACATTTTTTTGCAACTATTGAACGAATTTACACCATTTAACAATAAGGGTGCTTTCTGGACCAAGAGCAACGTTTCTGCCAAATTTGGTGTAATTCTGTTCAGCAGTTCGGGTTGTAGCCGTATCTAAAGTTTCCTATGGAAATTAACATGGAGAAAAAGCGTTTTGGGACCCCCTCTTTTTCTCGGCCCCCGCTTGACGGATAACCTGAAATTTTCAACACAGCAGCTGATGTGAGCATCAAACTAGTTTGGAAAATTTCGCTAACCTTTGTCATACAACGCCAAAGTTATTAGCAAATGAAAAAATGCTCTTTCTATGGAAACTAAGTCCTAACTATACCTACTGGTGATCAGCAGTATGGAAAGAACCATCAAGTCACTTAAATCAAGTGATGGCGAACACCAACATGCCCACTCTAAAAAAATAATAATATATATATATATATATATATATATATTTGCAGCACCACTGTAAGTAAGTATACAGTGGTCATTTTTTTAAGAATGTAGAATGTACTGATTGAAGAAAGTGTAATGGCCTTCTCAGTGATGTAATTGTAATTTGTAGTGGAATGGTGAAGGCAATCTCAGAGACAGCAGTTACAGTTGAGTGGAGCTGTGGTTGGTGCAAGTAATCTCTTGTAAGGATCTCTTGAAAGTGCCCCAGAGACCTCCTTTGAGAAAGGGGTTCTGGCTTGCAGTAGCTCTAAACAGCAGTCACCTATACTATGTAAATACCTAGATCTCAGCACAGCATGGGCAGAATTCCTCCTACTTGCCTACTATACTAAATTACCAATAATTCAAGCTTTGCTATATGACATGAACCTTGAAGGCTTCCACCCGAGCTGACAGTTAGTGCACAATCACTAGGATTCCCAATTCAAAGAAGACTGTGCCAAGAAAATCAAAACAGCTTGGGATGTGCTCTCTCTCTCGAAAAAAGTGAAACCTTACCTATCAGATACCAAGGTTAGGATAATAGTGCCAAATCTTTGTTCCCTCTCACCTCAGTGGAGATAAAGCTCTTCGTAATGGCCTGCTCGCCTACCACTGTGGCACCCCTGAATGGCTTCCTGCACACTTAAGGACTGAACCACCTCACCCCAACGCTGAAGTAGATACACTGGCTCCTCCTCCATGGCCATATTATATTGAGGACCAGCAGTATTACCTGCAATCCCATACAAAGTTGCACCCCAACAAACCTGGTTAAGAAATTAACTACCTGAGGTAGACCGCACCAAACGAGGAGTCAAAACATCAGATTTGACTTGAAGTAATGCAAGAAAGATAAGACCTGAAGGCAAGCCTTCTTTATCTATGCACCAAAGATCTTGATTGATATTCCTTCAACATAAGAACTGTTTCAACTATCTTGCAGTTTTCAAAAACTTAGAGGCTCATCTATTCAGAGACTACTGCCCTCCACTCAGTACGGACTTGTATGTAACGTACCTTCTGTAAAGAATCATGAATCGTATCCTAGGACCTACACCTGGTGTTGAGGAGCTCCATTGCTATCCAGCTAGGTTTGTGTTGTAAAAGTGCACTTATAGTAATGTTTAGCCACAGTTGTTACATAATGGGTGTAAAAACTCCTGCAGACATTTTTTAGTCCCTGATTGTACCATCATAATCGTATAATATGACACAGTTCATGCCACGAGAAACTTACTCGCCATGGCGAGTTAGATTTTATCACTTCAAGCTGTTTTTAGGCCTACTGGCCTGGTCTGGTGAGAGAGCTCCTGACAAAGAACAGGTGTTCTGAAAGTGAATGGGCAATAAAGATGCCTTTAAATCTTGTTTTTATCTTGTCACGTTTACTGTGCTGTGCCTTGAGAGACAGAGGCCAAATGTCAGCTTATGTCTTCTTACAAAATGTTGCTTATTGTATCCTGCAGATTGGTGTTTACACAATCCTCTAACTTTGCAGTCAGAGAAATAAAAGTAAAGCGAACTGTTGAATAGTCATTCTGGGGTACAGGCAGTGTAAAATGAAAGGCTGTAGGATGTCCTTTTTTCTAGCACACATTTAAATAGCTTGTAAATGAACTGTACAAATATTTGATTTGAAAATATATTTCAGTAGATAGGAAAGCACCTTTTTTCAATTTTAAAGTGTTGACGAAAACAAAGATTTTAATAGAACCTAAACTCTTTACTTGGAGATGTACACATGATAACTATTAGCTGAAACATGATTTCCATTCATTATTGTTTGTACGCTACATAGTTTTATCAGTAAAACTTGATGTCAGTGGCAATATTTGTGGTCATTTCAATGGAAATGTGATGCCGATAAAGGACAGTACGTTACAAATCATGCTTTAGTAATGTAATCATTAGAATTGAGAGTTTTTAAACATGAACTGAGAAACATTCCTTCCCCCAGCCTGATGACAGTGCTATTAGTGAACTAAGGAACAAGTCATCGGTCATGTGCACCCTTAGATGGACTAGATTTTTATTGTACATGGAGAAAAAGTTTAGTCTATTAAATAAAGCAAAAGAGTTCTACCCCAGCACACATGCTTAACTCACATATTTGATGGTGCTCTCAGATGTGATAATGGGAGAAAAAGGCTACTCAGTGAAATAAAATATTTGCTGAGGATCACACAATTTGAGACCGCATTACAGTGAGGTCAAGTAGATTATTGAAGTCAATTGACCTGTAGATTTAGTAACATTTTAATGATTTTTCGAGGCTTGCTGTTGTCCAATATGTCCCTGGGCCATAGTATTTGACACTGATAGGATGATTCCATCCACTTACACATGCTTCTGCCATATGAATACGCAACATGCACAATCTGAAATAATCCTTTCGAATAGAACTCCAAATTGTGTTATTTTACAATTTGTGGACATATATATCAGGTTACATATGTGCAAGAGGCAATTAGACCCTACCTTATTTCATCAGAAGCTCCATAGCCCGTCCGCGACTGGACCGCGCCCAGCGCCAGAACCCCTGGGCCGCGCGCCCCCCGCTCCAGCCTCAAGGACCGACGCCGATACGATGCCACCACACTCCACGCTCTCAACCCCGGACGGACGCACAACTGCTTCAAGGCCGCCCCGAAACGCACCCATGGTCCCTTCACCTGCCGAAACTGCAGCTACACCAGCCTCAGAGCCACCGAGGCGCCCGCCAAGAAGGACCTCAACCACCTCCGGTGCATCCTACTGAACACCCGCTCCGCACGCAAACACGCCGCCGAGCTCTGGGACCTGCTCGACACATCATCACCAGACGTCGCCTTCCTGACAGAGACCTGGATGAACGACTCCTCCGCCCCCGACATCGCCATAGCCATCCCAGACGGCTATAAGATCACCCGCAGAGACCGCGTCAACGCAGTAGGAGGAGGAATCGCCATCGTCCACTAGAACACCATCAGGGTCTCGACCAGCACCGACGACACTCTCAGCACCGCCGAACACATGCACTTCCAGATCCACACGGACCCCAACACCACCCTTAGAGGCACCCTTGTCTACAGACCCCTGGGCCCTCGACCCCAGTTCAGCGACTCCATCGCCGACTTCATCAGCACGCACGCCCTGACCTCTACCGACTACATCCTCCTCGGAGACCTGAACTTTCACCTGGAGAACAACAACGACAGCAACTCCACCACCCTGATCGACAACCTCGCCAACCTCGGGATGAGCCAGCTCGTCACAACACCAACCCATTCCGCCGGCCACACGCTTGACCCCATCTTTCCTCAAGCTCCCACGTCTCCTTCAGCCACACCACGGAACTCCTCTGGACCGACCACCGCTGCATCCATTTCACCTTCCAGAAACCCACCACACACCACCGCACCCAACAGATCCCACGCCACTGCTGGAGCAAAGTCACCGAAGACCAACTTCGGGCAACCCTCGCTCTCAGCCCTCCCTCCGACCCATCCAACACCGACGACGCTGCCTGCAACCTCAGACGATGGATGGACGACTGTGCCAACACCCTCGCCCGCTGAAAAAACTCACCTACAGTGACACCACCAAAAGAGCCAGCTGGTTCACCTCGGAACTCCTAGCTTCCAAGCGTACCTGCCGGAAACTAGAGAAGAAATGGCACAGTGATAAGACACCGGACAGCCACGCAGCCCACAAAGACGCCATCTGTAACCACCACCACCTCATCAAGTCCGCCAAGAGAATCTCCTTCAAAGACCGCCTCGACAACAACGCACACAACAGCAAGGAGCTTTTCAACATCGTGAAGGAACTCTCCAACCCCAGCTCCAACACCAACGACATCCCGCCGTCGCAACCCCTGTGCGATTCCCTCGCCACCTTCTTCCACCGCAAGATCGCCGACATCCACGACAGCTTCAACACCCAGACAGCCCCAACTAAGATCGATGCACCAGACCCGCCGCACACCATCGACCACGACCCCCTGCCAGCCTGGGCCAGCGTGAACATCGAGGACACCATCAAGACCATGAGCACAATACACTCCGGCTCCCCGTCAGACCCTTTCCCGCACCACATCTTCAACAAAGCCAGCAGCTCCATCGCACCCCACCTGTGCAACGTCATCAATCTCTCCTTCGAGACTGCGACCTTCCCAGAGAGCTGGAAACACGCAGAGATCAACGCCCTACTCAAAAACCCAAGGCGGACCCGAGAGACCTCAAGAACTTCCGGCCCATCTCCCTGATTCCGTTCCCAGCCAAGGTCATCGAGAAGATCGTCAACAAACAGCTAACCCGATACCTCGAAGAAAACAGCATCCTGGACCCATCCCAATCGGGGTTCCGCAGCAACCACAGCACTGAGACTGCCCTCATCGCCGCCACCGACGACATCAGGATCCTGCTGGACAACGGTGAGACCGCAGCCCTCATCCTGCTGGACCTCTCCGCCGCCTTCGACACTGTCTGCCACCGCACTCTACGAGCACGCCTCCACGACGCAGGGATCCGAGACAAGACCCTGGAATGGGCCACCTCCTTCCTCGCCGGCAGAACCCAGAGAGTCCGCCTCCTACCATTCCGATCCGAAGCCTCCGAGATCATCTGCGGCGTACCCCAGGGATCGTCCCTCAGCCCAACACTGTTCAACATCTACATGGCCCCGCACGCATCGCCAGACAGCACGACCTCAACATAATCTCCTACGCCGACGACACTCAACTGATCCTCTCCCTCACCAAGGACCCCCTCACCGCCAAATCCAACCTCCATGAAGGAATGAAGGCCGTTGCCGATTGGATGAAGATCAGCCGACTAAAACTGAACACTGAGAAGACAGAGGTCCTCATCCTCGGCTCCAACCCCTCAGCCTGGGACGACTCCTGGTGGCCAACGACGCTGGGAGCAGCCCCGACACCCACCGACCACGCACGCAACCTGGGAGTCATCCTCGACTCAACGCTCTCCATGGCCAAGCAAGTCAACGCAGTCTCATCCTTCTGCTTCAACACCCTCCGCATGCTTCGCAAGATCTACAGGTGGATCCCGACAGACACAAGAAGAACAGTCACCCAGGCCCTCGTCAGTAGCAGACTTGACTATGGGAACGCCTCTACGCGGGAGCCCCGGCCAAGCTCATCAAGCGACTGCAACGCATACAAAACGCCTCCGCACGCCTGATCCTCGACGTACCACGCCACAGCCACATCACCCCCCACCTGAGGAACCTGCACTGGCTCCCCGTCGACAGGAGAATCTCCTTCAAACTCCTCATCCACGCACACAAGGCACTCCACAAGACTGGCGCAGCCTACCTCAACAGACGACTCCTCTTCTACGTCCCCAACCGCCAACTCCGCTCCGCCGACCTCTCCCTTGCCACCGTCCCTCGCATTCGAAGAACTACCACCGGCGGCAGATCCTTCTCCCACCTCGCCGCCAAGACCTGGAACACCCTTCCACTAAGCCTACGACAGACCCAAGACCTGCTGACCTTCAGGAGGCTACTCAAGACCTGGTTGTTCGACCAGTAGCAGCACCCCCCCCTTTTTTTCCCTAGCGCCTTGAGACCCTCGCGGGTAAGTAGTGCGCTTTACAAATTCTGTGATTGATTGATTGATAGCTGATGCCTCTGTCGCCCTTAAGCGCGCCTTGAAAATACATGCACCCTTGCCCTCCTTCACATAATTCACAGCTAATATATTTCTTTTCTTACCATACTTCAAACCCTTTGTCCCTCTGACCTATTTTAAAAAAGGAGAAAACAATGAAACTAAAAGTTGTGCAGAGCACAACAGAGGCATCTGTATAGTATCTCTTCATAAACATTAGCATCAGAAATCCTGTCATCGGAAAGTTACTGTGAAATAAATCTAAAAGGCCATATAAAAGAACAAATGGTTTTACCATCCATCTGACATGAAAATGAACAGGGAGTTGACACCAGTGTTGAAACTCTCGTTGGCGGAGCCAATATTTCTGGCTTATAATAGAAACTGAGAGACACTCCAAGGTGTTTGTTGGAATGCGTGACAAAGCATTGGCCAGTGGTTGTCACTCAGATCACATTCTAGCTCCTTTGGCCCACTAAGTCACTTCAGAAAGCAAATGTAAATTAAGATTTGGTCCTACTGGAAATAGTAACAACCCTTCTTGAACTGCCTGGGCATGTCCCATTTGAGCAGGAAAACAAGCAACCCCAGACTGTTTTCATCCTTTTAGGAAATCATCCAATAGGTGCAGCTTGAGTCCTGTAATGTAGTGAGCAGAGAACCCACATCTCAGTATACCTTTCACACTTAGGGCACCACACTGAGTAAAACCTTGAGGTGATGGGTGGTATACTTGCAAAAGGCTTATTTGCTGCCAGTTCACTTAATGCAATTACTTATCCATCCACCCATCCATAAACTCAGTCGCTCATCCTTCCTCATGCATCTATTAATCCACCCATTGGCTCATTCGTGCTTTGACCTTCTTGCCCAGCCACAATACCATATATGAAAGTCACCAAACAATGATGAGGCACCTTCAGTTACCAGCTAACGTTTAGCTTTGATTTTAGTTTTCAAGGGCGTGAGAGTACTTTCTGCTGGGGGGTGACTGCTGCTCTGTGAGAGTGTTGGTGTGAGACTACTGCTCTTTGAAGATTTTGAGAGCGACGTTGGTAGTATGTGACTGCTAGTTTGAGGCTTGTGTAAGTGCTGTTCTGCACGACTGCTAATTTGGGAAGGCTTATAGAGTGATGTTAGTTGTATCAGACTGCTACTTTTATTAGTGTCTAACTAGTACTCTGGGGGCGAGAGTGCTTCTGGTAGTGTGGGACTGCTAATCTGTGAAGAATGTAAGAGTGCAGGTGTTTTGTGTTTCCTCATTGTGGTCTCGATAAAACTCCTTGTGTTCTCATTGAGGATGTGATTGAAGACATACTAGGTACATGTTTGACGATAGATTCATTTTACTATTAAAACAACTCTGCAGCAATCATTCCTAAGCGGAGTACTCTTCCTCCACTTGTTAGACTTGATAGAGTGGAGGAAAAGGACTTCCCAACAGGTTACAGGGGTGGCACACATTGGCCCAAACTGTCCATTAATTATTGAGAACCCTTGCCAGTGACTGCATACAGTCCACAGCCAAAAACCAACACCGAAACAGACAGCACTCACCTCCACATCATGTTCACAACTAGTTGTGTTTACTGATATCACCATTCTCCAGTTAAAGCAGTGAACAGAGTCTCAGCCCCTCCCCTGGGCCCCTTAATCCTGGCCATTTGCTCTCTGCTCTGAGACTCAACTTTCAGCTTCAGATGAAGAGCTTCACAGCAATTTCTAATAGCTGTTTTTCCTGACTGACTCTGTTTCCCTTTATCCAACCCTAAAGCCACTCCAGTATCCTTTCAGTGTGTGCACACATTGTGTGCATGTCTAGGAGAGTGTCCTTTATGCTCTGCACACATGTAGAGTACAGAGAGATTGATGGGTGCAGCTAGTTCACCTCTAGGTAAGATCTCTATATCACACGTTCCAAAGTGGCACTTATGCATGCACGTAATAGAGCCACACTCCCCCACTAGATAAACCAATATAGTACAGCATATATTTCTCTCACTGCTGTCGTCTACCATTGGGATGGAGAGGCAGGTGTTCTGGAGGATGCCCAGGAGAGGGTAAATAAACCCATAACGCTATCACTCCTGTGGGAGAGACAGGGAGCACAATGTAAACACCCTTCTGTAGGAAAGTGGCTCTGTATATACTGTACCCAAGTAAGGTTCAGGGTGTACAGAGTCCACAGTCCCCCAGAGGGTTGACAGAGGCTAAAGTTAGATATAACCTTACTCTCCAAAGTGGTAGCTTGGTCGAGCAGTAAGGCAGTATCAGAGGACAGTGTAAAGCATTTGTTGTACACACTCAGTCAGCAAATGAAGCCACACACTCAAGAACTGAACTCTAGGCCAATGGTTTGTATATAAAAAAAATATATGCTTGTTTTATTTTAGAACCGACAATAGGGTCAAAATATACTTTCTCAGTATGAGATGCTTTGGTTATTCACCTTACAGATAGGCAATAGACTTTTTAGATAGTGGTAATCACAGTTGGTGCAAGAGGCAACACAGGGTCAAATTCAATGCAACATTGAGCTCAATGGAAAATTATGCTTAATTACAATTGATTACTTTGCAGAGCACTTTTCTAACCACAGGACTGGATCCTGGATTCAGTCCTGGGACACTTCCTGTAAACAGGTAAGAAAAAGCGTTTTGGTTATTGTAGTGATTTTTGAAGAATATTACTATATTTCAAAAGCTGACACTTAGAAACTTTTCTGGATAAAATTACCAATGTTATCCTATGAAAGGAAATACAGTGTGCAAGCAAAGTATGTTTACGTTACTTTTGTAATCCAGTGCTGGACTCCTAGGTTCAGCACTGGGACATTTACTTAAAACAGGTAAGTAATTACGTTTTTGTAGTTTGTTCGATTTTTAAAGAATATTTGTAAAATACAGAAATCGACACTTAGAAGAAATTTCACAGAAAACCAGTCAATGGATCCCTATGAAGGAAAAGTGAGTTAACGGTAAGTAACGTTGCGATTACTTTTTAGGGCCAGTGTTGGGCACTCGGGTCCAGCACTGAGGCCCCTCCTAATACTAGGTGAGTATTTTCGTTTTCGTGACTCGGTTGATTTTTGGTGAATATTCTAAAGTTTCAGAACTCCACACTTAGAAGAAATTTCGCAGAAAACCAGTCAATGGAACCCTATGGAAGAAAAGTGAGTTATCGGATTTCGGGTAAGTACTTGACTGGCAGGGTTAAGGTTCTGGGTAAGACTCAGGGGTCCCCCAGGATCAGGTAAGTACAGTTTTTACACCCTCAGCGGCACAGGGGCGGCCGGGTGCAGAGTGAGAAGGCCCAATGTTATCCTATGGCAGGCGGGGGCCCCGGGTTGGTGGCTGCTGGCAAGCAGGCCACGCGACTGTGGGAGCTGGGCTCCTGGTCACTTGCTCAGGGCAAGTAGGGAAGTAGGTTAGGATAGAGGTTGCACTTCCAGGGGCACTCGGGCGGCTGGGTGCAGGGTGCTTTTGAGCCCTCGGGCGCTCAATGTTAAACAATAGAGGTCGTGAAAGGTGAAGAAAGGCTGCAGGCTCGGGGACGGTGATTCTTCAGGGACGACCAACACTTCAGGAGGTAAGTTGGGGTCTTGGAGGATAGGTAGACACCCAGGAGTTGGGCACAGGGGCCGTGGGGCGCCGGGTGCAGGGGTGTCTTTTGAGGTCGGGAAATCTTACCCCCTGCTGGTCGCGGTTGGAGGGGTCCCTTGTCCTGAGGCTGCAGGCGTCGTCTGGGTCGTCGAGGAGGGTCCTTGGCCACTGGATTCCAGGTCAGAATCGCCGGGGGTCGTCCTCGAGGTCTTTGGTCACTCAGGCACAGGCTGGACTCGGCGGGTGCAGAGTGTGCAGGTTTCGCGGCTCCGTGCCAGGGCCGGGTCTTTGGTAGGTTTTCTTTTGAGCAGTACCACTGCTCGTGGGAGTCCCTGGGTCGAAGGCTGTAGCCCAGAAGTCAGGTCCTCCGGGGTTTGTGAGGTTGCTGAGGCCGGGATTCCGCAGGAGCAGGTTCAGAGGTCGACAGGCCGGTAGGGCTGGGGCCAAGTCAGTTGTTGTCGCCTCCTTTTTAGCAGCTGCACGGCTGGTCTTCTTGCTTCGTCTTCTCTTCTTGTTTTCGGATTTGGGAACTGCGGAAGGAAGGTTCAGGGAGCCCCTAAATACTAAATTTAGGGGTGGTTACAGGTAGGTAAGGGCAGGGACCAATGGGTCCCTTCCCTGGGGTGGGTACACCCCCTATTCTGTTCCTCTCCAGTGGGAGGGGGCAGGAGCCTGTCCCTGGTTGGCCAGGTCCCCCCATCCTCAAGATGGCGGGGACTCGAGTTTGTGCTTCACCTCGCCTCCCCCACCTTAGGGGTGGAGTTGGCAGAGGTGGGCACAACCCATTTCCTGCTTCTGGTTTTCCCGCCGGTTCTCCCGCCAGGAGTGGGGGTAGAACCAGTGGGGACCAGTTTGCTGGAAGCAGCAAATGGTCTGGGGAAACTCCAAAGGCGGCAGGCCTTTGAAGCTCCCCCTGCCCATCCTGGGGGAGGAGGCTTTGGCACCTCGTCCCGGGATGTGCATTGTTTCAGGCCCCTGAGAGCAGAGGCTCTCGACCCAGGGGTCCAGAAACATGTCTGGTGGTGGCAGCCTGGGCAGCCACTCAGTCCGGACACTGGAGGTCGGGTTGGTTTCAGGGGGCATCTCTAAGATGCCCTCTGGAGTGCGTTTTACATTAAATCCCACACTGGCATCAGTGGGGGTTTAATGTGCTGAGAAGTTTGATACCAAACTTCTTAGTCTTCAGTGGGGCCATTATGGTGCTGTGGAGTTCGTAATGACAGACTCCCAGCACCATATACTCTTAATGGCAGCACTGCACTTACAATGCCCAAGAATGGACTTGGGCACTGTAGGGGCACAGGGCTCATGCCTCTATGCCCTCACCACTGGCATAGTGCACCCAGCTAGAGGGGTGGCTGACCTAGGCCAGGGCAGTGGCTTGTAGGCATGGCACACAGGGATGTGAGCCATGTCGACTCTTCACTTTTGTTCTGCACCAAGACACGCAGCCTGCAAAGGCAGTGTGTGTGTGTAAAGGTGCAGGGTCCCTAAGGGTGGCACAACAAGTGCTGCAGCCCTTAGGGGCCTTCCCTGGTCACAGTGCCCTGGGTACCCATGGTACCATTTACCAGGGGCTGACCTGTGGCCAGGGATGTCAATTGGGTGTAGGTATCAATGCAATTTTAGGGAAGGAACACAGGCCCTGGGTACCTGGTTGGCAGGAGCCCAGGGCACACTCAGTCAAAGTACATCAGCCATTCAGCAAAAAGTGGGGGCATACCATGTAAGAAAGATGGCACTTTCTCACACAACTCCCCCAAACGAAAGATGATGAGACTAACCTTGCCCTATGGAGTCTTCATTGTCTAAGTGGAAGAACCTGGAAAGGCCATCTGCATTGGCATGGGCAGTGCCAGGTCTGTGTTCCACTTCAAAGTCCATTCCCTGTAGGGAGATGGACCACCTCAACAGTTTTGGGTTTTCTCCTTTCATTTGCATTAGCCACCTGAGAGGTCTGTGGTCAGTTTGAACTAGGAAGTGAGTTCCAAACAGGTAGGGCCTCAGCTTCTTCAGGGACCAGACCACAGCAAAGGCCTCCCTCTCAATGGCACTCCAACGCTGCTCCCTGGGGAGAAGCCTTCTGCTTATAAAAGCAACAGGTTGGTCTTGGCCTTCATCATTGGTCTGGGATAGGACCGCTCCTATCCCTAGCTCAGAGGCATCAGTCTGCACAATGAACTGCTTGGCATAATCTGGTGCTTTTAGAATTGGTGCTGAGCACATTGCTTCTTTCAGAGTGTCAAAAGCCTTTTGGCAACAGACTGTCCAGTTTACTTTCTTTGGCATCTTCTTGGAGGTGAGTTCTGTGAGGGGAGTCACAATGGACCCATATCCCTTCACAAACCTCCTGTAGTACCCAGTCAAGCCAAGGAATGCCCTGACTTGGGTCTGAGTTGTTGGAGCTACCCAGTCCAGGATAGCCTGGATCTTGGGCTGTAAGGGTTGTACCTGGCCTCCACCAACCAGGTGGCCCAAGTACACCACAGTGCCCTGCCCTATCTGGCATTTGGATGCCTTGATAGTTAGGCCTGCAGTTTGCAGGGCCTTTAAAACCTTCCCAAGGTGGACCAGGTGATCCTGCCAGGTGGAACTGAAGACAGCAATATCATCAAGATAAGCTGCACTAAAGGACTCCAACCCAGCAAGGACTTGATTCACCAACCTCTGGAAGGTGGCAGGGGCATTCTTTAAACCAAAGGGCATAACAGTGAACTGAAAATGCCCATCAGGTGTGGAGAATGCTGTTTTCTGTTTGGCTCCTGGGGCCATGCCAATCTGCCAGTACCCTGCAGTTAAGTCAAAGGTACTCAGGTATTTGGCTGCACCCAATCTGTCTATCAGTTCATCAGCTCTTGGGATAGGGTGTGCATCTGTCTTGGTGACAGAGTTGAGACCCCTATAGTCCACACAAAACCTCATCTCTCTCTTTTCACCCTTTTGATGAGGTTTGGGGACCAGAACCACTGGGCTAGCCCAGGGGCTCTCAGAGGGCTCAATAACCCCTAGCTCCAGCATCTTGCTGACTTCAGCTCTGATGCTTTCCTTAACTTGGTCTGACTGACGATAGATCTTGTTTTTGACAGGTGCACTGTCACCAGTGTCCACATCATGGGTACACCAGTTTGTCAGACCAGGGGTCAAGGAAAAGAGCCCAGCATACTGCTGCAAGACTTGCTTGCAGTCAGTCTGCTGTTGGGCAGTGAGGGTGTCTGAAAAGACAACTCCATCTACTGACCCATCTTTTGGGCTGTGGGAGAGGAGATCAGGGAGAGGTTCACTCTCAGCTTCCTGTTCCTCATCTGTCACCATCAGCATGGTGATGTCAGCCCTGTCATTGTAGAGTTTTAGGCGGTTCACATGGATAACCCTTTTGGGTGTCCTGCTGGTGCCCAGGTCAACCAGGTAGGTGACCTCACTCTTTTTCTCTAGGATAGGGTAAGGGCCACTCCATCTGTCCTGGAGGGCCCTTGGTGCCACTGGCTCCAAAACCCATACCTGTTGCCCAGGTTGGAATTCAACCAGTGCAGCTTTTTGGTCATACCAGTGCTTCTGAAGCTCCTGGCTGGCCTCAAGGTTCTTGGATGCCTTTTCCATGTACTCAGCCATTCTGGACCTTAGGCTAAGCACATAGTCCACTATATCTTGTTTGGGTTCTTGGAGAGGTCTCTCCCAGCCCTCCTTTACAAGACAGAGTGGTCCCCTCACAGGATGGCCAAACAGAAGTTCAAAGGGTGAGAAACCTACCCCCTTCTGTGGCACTTCTCTGTAAGCGAAAAGCAGGCATGGTAGTAGGACATCCCATCTCCTTTTGAGTTTTTCAGGGAGCCCCATGATCATGCCTTTCAATGTCTTGTTGAACCTCTCAACAAGGCCATTGGTTTGTGGGTGGTAGGGTGTAGTAAACTTGTACTGCACCCCACACTCCTTCCACATGTGGGTCAGGTAAGCAGACATGAAGTTGGAACCTCTGTCTGAAACCACCTCCTTAGGAAACCCTACCCTGGTGAAGACACCAATGAGGGCTTTGGCTACTGCAGGAGCTGTAGTAGTCCTAAGGGGAATAGCCTCAGGATACCTAGTGGCATGATCCACTACCACCAGTATGAATTTGTTCCCTGAGGCTGTGGGAGGTTCCAGTGGACCCACTATGTCCACACCTACCCTTTCAAAGGGAACCCCCACCACAGGTAGTGGTATCAGGGGGCCTTTGGATGGCCACCTGTCTTGCCACTGGCTTGACAGGTAACACAGGAGCTGACAAACTCCTTCACCTTTTGGTGCATCTGGGGCCAGTAAAAGTGGCTAACTAGCCTTTCCCAAGTTTTGGTTTGGCCCAGATGTCCAGCTAGGGGGATGTCATGAGCCAAAGTTAGGAGGAACTCCCTGTACTTCTGGGGCACTACCACTCTCCTGGTGGTTCCAGGGTTGGGGTCTTTTGCCTCAGTGTACAGTAATCCCTCTTCCCAATAGACTCTGTGGGTACCACTGACATCTCCCTTGGCTTCTGAAACAGCTTGCTGCCTCAGGCTTTCAAGAGTGGGACAGTCTTGCTGTCCCTGGCACAGCTCTTCCCTAGAGGGTCCCCCTGGGCCCAAGAGTTCAACCTGGTAAGGGTCAAGCTCTAGGGGCTCAGTTCCCTCTGGGGCTTCCAGGTTCTCTCCCTGAGGAGAGGGGTCCTGCTCTTGTGACTGTGTAGAAGCTGGTCCGCCAGTCTTCTTTCCTTTTCTCTTGGTAGGCTGGGCCATCATTTCAGGCTCCAACACTATTTCTTCACCCTGCCTTTTGCTCTGTGCTCTTGTTTTTACACACACCAATTCAGGGATGCCCAGCATGGCTGCATGGGCCTTTAGCTCCACCTCTGCCCAGGCTGAGGTTTCCAGATCATTTCCTAGCAGACATGCAGCTGGTAACTTCGGAGAGACCACTACCTGCTTCAGGCCAGTAACCCCCCCAGCCTAATGTCACCATGGCCATGGGATGACTAGTGGTGACACTGTCAGCATTGGTGACTGGGTAAGTTTTCCCAATCAAGTATTGCTCAGGGGAAACCAGTGTGTCCCTCACCATAGTGACACTGGCACCTGTATCCCTCAGAGCCTCTACTCTAGTTCCATTCACCCAGGGGTATTGCAAATACTTCTTTAAGTTGGGTGGCCACACAGCTACAGTGGCAAATTCCACTTCCCCTAGGGAGACCAGACTTGCCTCAGTGGGTTCCCAGATTTGCTCAGGGTACACTTCTGATCCCATCTGTAAACTTGCTGCCCCAGGAGTAGCTGTACTGGGTGCCTTAGGGGCTTTGTTGTGGGGGCAAGTTTTGTCTACAGTGAGGTGTCCTGACTTCTTACAGTTATTACACCAGGCCTTCAAGGGATCAAAGTTCTTCCCCCTATAGGGTTGAGGCACATAGGGAGTAGTTTGGGACCCACCCCCCTGAACAGGTTTTTGGGGCCCTTTGGAAGACTCAGACTTTTTATCTTGGGGATTCTCACCACCTTTCCCCTGGGGGGTTTGGTGACCACCTTCTTTTGGTCACCCCCAGTGGTTGTCCTTGTCACCCTAGTCTTGACCCAGTGGTCTGCCTTCTTTCCCAATTCTTGGGGAGAAATTAGACCTAGGTCTACCAAATGCTGATGCAACTTTTCATTTGTGCAATTACTTAGTATGTGTTCCTTCATAAACAAATTGTAAAGTCCAGAAAAATCATGCACATTATGTCCAGCTAACCAGCCATCCAGTGTCTTTACTGAGTAGTCCACGAAGTCAATCCAGGACTGGGTCTGGGTTTTGTGAGCCCCCTGAATCTAATTCTATACTCCTCAGTAGTGAGCCCAAATCCCTCAATCAGAGTACTCTTCATGAGGTCATAGGACCCTGCATCTGGCCCAGAGAGGGTCAGAAGCCTGTCTCTGCAGTTACCAGAGAACAGTTCCCACAGGAGTGCCCCCACAGAGGTTTCTTTACTCTTCTTATTTCACAAGCCCTCTCAAAGGCTGTGAACCATTTGGTGATGTCATCACCTTCCTCAAACTTAGGGACAATCCCTTTGGGGATTTTAGGTTCAGAAGTTTCCTCCCTATCCTTATTTTTAGTATTGCTGCCACCATTGATGGGTGCTAAACCCATCTCCTGTCTTTCCTTCTCTAGAGCCAGGAGTCTGGTCTCTAGGTCCAGTCGTTTGGCCAACCTGGCTAACAAGTTGTCCTCCTCACTGAGGGTATCCTCAGTGTCCTCTCTGGGACCAGGACCACCTAGGTGGCCCCTAGGTCCCCAGAGGTCTATTCTTGGAGTTAAGGGTGCAGGGACCCTATCTTCCCTAGGAAGTGATGGAGGTGGGTTACCATCCCCATCCTCCTCATTCCTTTCCTCCTCTGTTGGGTCATCACCATGCTCAGAGGGGTGGGCTTTAGCATACTCAGCCAGGAGCTCCTGGAGCCCTTGTTTGGTTGGATGCTGGCCCATTGGTATATCTTTAAGTTTGCATAAGGACCTTATCTCTTTGAAAGACAAATGAAGATAAGGGGTGAGGTCGAGCTCCTCAACCAGTTCCTGTATGTCATTATTATCTTCACTAGTAGCTGGGTTCTTGTCTTGAGACATTTTTAAAAAAAAATCTAACCCCTCTAACCTTGGCTATAGTGACTTTTTATTTTCTAAGATGCTACAGGGACTTAAGCAAGGCCCTAACAAGACTTTTAGTAATTTGGTAAAAAAAAATGCCAATTAAAAAAATCAGAATTCTAAAGGCAATTTAAGAGTTCTGTCGTGTGATCAGATGGTAACCAAGTAGTCCAACAAATGCAAGTTTGTATCCCACCGCTGATCCACCAATGTAGGAAAGTGGCTCTGTATATACTGTACCCAAGTAAGGTTCAGGGTGTACAGAGTCCACAGTCCCCCAGAGGGTTGACAGAGGCTAAAGTTAGATATAACCTTACTCTCCAAAGTGGTAGCTTGGTCGAGCAGTAAGGCAGTATCAGAGGACAGTGTAAAGCATTTGTTGTACACACTCAGTCAGCAAATGAAGCCACACACTCAAGAACTGAACTCTAGGCCAATGGTTTGTATATAAAAAAATATATGCTTGTTTTATTTTAGAACCGACAATAGGGTCAAAATATACTTTCTCAGTATGAGATGCTTTGGTTATTCACCTTACAGATAGGCAATAGACTTTTTAGATAGTGGTAATCACAGTTGGTGCAAGAGGCAACACAGGGTCAAATTCAATGCAACATTGAGCTCAATGGAAAATTATGCTTAATTACAATTGATTACTTTGCAGAGCACTTTTCTAACCACAGGACTGGATCCTGGATTCAGTCCTGGGACACTTCCTGTAAACAGGTAAGAAAAAGCGTTTTGGTTATTGTAGTGATTTTTGAAGAATATTACTATATTTCAAAAGCTGACACTTAGAAACTTTTCTGGATAAAATTACCAATGTTATCCTATGAAAGGAAATACAGTGTGCAAGCAAAGTATGTTTACGTTACTTTTGTAATCCAGTGCTGGACTCCTAGGTTCAGCACTGGGACATTTACTTAAAACAGGTAAGTAATTACGTTTTTGTAGTTTGTTCGATTTTTAAAGAATATTTGTAAAATACAGAAATCGACACTTAGAAGAAATTTCACAGAAAACCAGTCAATGGATCCCTATGAAGGAAAAGTGAGTTAACGGTAAGTAACGTTGCGATTACTTTTTAGGGCCAGTGTTGGGCACTCGGGTCCAGCACTGAGGCCCCTCCTAATACTAGGTGAGTATTTTCGTTTTCGTGACTCGGTTGATTTTTGGTGAATATTCTAAAGTTTCAGAACTCCACACTTAGAAGAAATTTCGCAGAAAACCAGTCAATGGAACCCTATGGAAGAAAAGTGAGTTATCGGATTTCGGGTAAGTACTTGACTGGCAGGGTTAAGGTTCTGGGTAAGACTCAGGGGTCCCCCAGGATCAGGTAAGTACAGTTTTTACACCCTCAGCGGCACAGGGGCGGCCGGGTGCAGAGTGAGAAGGCCCAATGTTATCCTATGGCAGGCGGGGGCCCCGGGTTGGTGGCTGCTGGCAAGCAGGCCACGCGACTGTGGGAGCTGGGCTCCTGGTCACTTGCTCAGGGCAAGTAGGGAAGTAGGTTAGGATAGAGGTTGCACTTCCAGGGGCACTCGGGCGGCTGGGTGCAGGGTGCTTTTGAGCCCTCGGGCGCTCAATGTTAAACAATAGAGGTCGTGAAAGGTGAAGAAAGGCTGCAGGCTCGGGGACGGTGATTCTTCAGGGACGACCAACACTTCAGGAGGTAAGTTGGGGTCTTGGAGGATAGGTAGACACCCAGGAGTTGGGCACAGGGGGCCGTGGGGCGCCGGGTGCAGGGGTGTCTTTGAGGTCGGGAAATCTTACCCCCTGCTGGTCGCGGTTGGAGGGGTCCCTTGTCCTGAGGCTGCAGGCGTCGTCTGGGTCGTCGAGGAGGGTCCTTGGCCACTGGATTCCAGGTCAGAATCGCCGGGGGTCGTCCTCGAGGTCTTTGGTCACTCAGGCACAGGCTGGACTCGGCGGGTGCAGAGTGTGCAGGTTTCGCGGCTCCGTGCCAGGGCCGGGTCTTTGGTAGGTTTTCTTTTGAGCAGTACCACTGCTCGTGGGAGTCCCTGGGTCGAAGGCTGTAGCCCAGAAGTCAGGTCCTCCGGGGTTTGTGAGGTTGCTGAGGCCGGGATTCCGCAGGAGCAGGTTCAGAGGTCGACAGGCCGGTAGGGCTGGGGCCAAGTCAGTTGTTGTCGCCTCCTTTTAGCAGCTGCACGGCTGGTCTTCTTGCTTCGTCTTCTCTTCTTGTTTTCGGATTTGGGAACTGCGGAAGGAAGGTTCAGGGAGCCCCTAAATACTAAATTTAGGGGTGGTTACAGGTAGGTAAGGGCAGGGACCAATGGGTCCCTTCCCTGGGGTGGGTACACCCCCTATTCTGTTCCTCTCCAGTGGGAGGGGGGCAGGAGCCTGTCCCTGGTTGGCCAGGTCCCCCATCCTCAAGATGGCGGGGACTCGAGTTTGTGCTTCACCTCGCCTCCCCCACCTTAGGGGTGGAGTTGGCAGAGGTGGGCACAACCCATTTCCTGCTTCTGGTTTTCCCGCCGGTTCTCCCGCCAGGAGTGGGGGTAGAACCAGTGGGGACCAGTTTGCTGGAAGCAGCAAATGGTCTGGGGAAACTCCAAAGGCGGCAGGCCTTTGAAGCTCCCCCTGCCCATCCTGGGGGAGGAGGCTTTGGCACCTCGTCCCGGGATGTGCATTGTTTCAGGCCCCTGAGAGCAGAGGCTCTCGACCCAGGGGTCCAGAAACATGTCTGGTGGTGGCAGCCTGGGCAGCCACTCAGTCCGGACACTGGAGGTCGGGTTGGTTTCAGGGGGCATCTCTAAGATGCCCCTCTGGAGTGCGTTTACATTAAATCCCACACTGGCATCAGTGGGGGTTTAATGTGCTGAGAAGTTTGATACCAAACTTCTTAGTCTTCAGTGGGGCCATTATGGTGCTGTGGAGTTCGTAATGACAGACTCCCAGCACCATATACTCTTAATGGCAGCACTGCACTTACAATGCCCAAGAATGGACTTGGGCACTGTAGGGGCACAGGGCTCATGCCTCTATGCCCTCACCACTGGCATAGTGCACCCAGCTAGAGGGGTGGCTGACCTAGGCCAGGGCAGTGGCTTGTAGGCATGGCACACAGGGATGTGAGCCATGTCGACTCTTCACTTTTGTTCTGCACCAAGACACGCAGCCTGCAAAGGCAGTGTGTGTGTGTAAAGGTGCAGGGTCCCTAAGGGTGGCACAACAAGTGCTGCAGCCCTTAGGGGCCTTCCCTGGTCACAGTGCCCTGGGTACCCATGGTACCATTTACCAGGGGCTGACCTGTGGCCAGGGATGTCAATTGGGTGTAGGTATCAATGCAATTTTAGGGAAGGAACACAGGCCCTGGGTACCTGGTTGGCAGGAGCCCAGGGCACACTCAGTCAAAGTACATCAGCCATTCAGCAAAAAGTGGGGGCATACCATGTAAGAAAGATGGCACTTTCTCACACCTTCCTACTGTATTTGTCACAGCGTTACACCATGTGCTGCTTCTTTCTACTGTTTTTCACACAGGGTTTTGGGGTAACACTGACGCCTTGGAGCTATAAGATGACTGAAGTTATAGTTGGGTATGGCAATAATATCTTTCTTTGTTTAAAAAAAAAAAAGCTTCAGAAATTCACTGAAAAAAACAAAGATTAAAGTGACGTTATAGTTAGGTGAAAATGTTAGTTTAACCGTAACATTTTAAACTAAAACAACACTGAAATAGTTATTTTAAGTAATGACTCGCGCCCCGCCACGCACAATGTCGTCATTAATTATGTACTTTTGATGTTTGTAATGATGTTATAGAACATGTCATGAGTGTTTTAAAATGTGTGATTCATAAGCAGTGCATGGCATGTGTGCCCAACCCCCTACCGACAGCCACCCCCTGCTTCGCATGGCCTTTGGCTATGCACGGCGTGGGTTAGACGCAGGGCCAAACTGCCCATTTCTGGAAACCCACTGCAGATGCTCAGGCTCACCTTTTTTTTTTTTCTTCCAATTCTGCTAGACTCTTGCTGGAGCCAGCACTGCTCCTGCTCTCCCGTTAGACTCACTTCAGGATTGCGGAACCCCCCCCAAAAACTGCTTTAAAATTTGGCCCCGATGGGGGGCCCCCACCTCACCCCCTACCACAAGGTTCAGGTGGTCAAGATACACCTTTTCCTGCCACCTTATACCATATTTATTTTAATTCTCAGGACACAGGGACTGAGTCCCTGTGTCCTGAAATGGTGGCCGGAACATTTCTTCTCATGTTGCAGCCAGTCAAGCACAGCGCTAGCTTGCAGGAGAGAGACAGCTGACAGGGGGAAAAAATGCCCCTTCAGCCAATCTCATTGCTCTATTTGCGGGATCGTGGGACTCTTGAACCTAACCTTCCAGATATACAAATATTTTCTCAAAAGCTACTGAACGGATTAACACCAAATCTCAAAAAGCATGCTTTCTGAACTAAGATCCAGCTTTCTGCCAAATTTGGTGTAATTTTGTTCTGCTGTTTTCTGTGAATCCCTGTTAAATTTTCCTATGGAAAATTACAAGGGGAAATTTGCCATTGCGTTTTGGGACTTTTCAGTTTTCTTGGCCCCGTTTGACGGATCACCCTGAAACTGTCCAGGAAAAAGTTAAGGTGATTGAACTTTATTTTTGAAAAGTTGTGTGAAGATTCATCAATCAGCACCAAAGTTAGTAATGAACCAAAAAACGTTATGGTAACTAGGTCTTAACCATAACTACACAGATGCAACTGATATATATTAATATATATATATACATATACTTTCCAAAGCGGATATCCCCACGATCCGGGGGACACAGAAAAGCAGCAAAGCCAGGCAACAGCAAGTTTGTAAGTCGTTTTATTTTATCATATACATTTCATCCACCAGCAGTGCAGAAAGAAGACCAACGTGTTTCGCCCAGAGCCTTCAACAGGGTCATAGAGTATCAGTGTGTAGACAACATATTTAAAGGGAAAACTCACTCCAAGATAACCACCTTGATTTAAAAGAACACACATTTTTTACTACACAGACAGATTTTTCACAAATATTCAGTGATGTGTTACAAAACTCCACACACTGTCACAGGCTTAAAAGTGCCATGTCCACAACAGTGTTTGCATCCAATTTTGAGTAGTTCATAATATACTCAGTTACTCTGTCACTCTCATTATTCTACATTGGTGACAGTGATGTTGCTAATCTATCAAATTTTTGATTTAAAAAATCCACTGTAAAGTGTACATCATGTTAAAAAAATGTGATGCTCTAGTGTGTTCCCCATCATACTATCATGTCCCCAGTATTATCAGAGACAAATAAAGATAAATTGACCAATTGGTGCTTCCCCAGCTTTCAGGACGGGAATGTGTGAAGGGCTTGTGGAGATTTAGTGCTCTATTTCGTGGTACGAGAATAAGGACAATCATGATATCCAAGGAAGAATTATTAACTGGGACTAAATGATATTAGAGGGATATATTGACGTTGACGTTTCAGGATAAGACAGGGGCAGAACAGCTTTATAGATCAATTGGATGATTCTTATGGATAATTTATAGATTTTAGACTTTAAAGAATATGCAATATCCAGGACTGCTTTGCATCCATGCTCTCTAAATAGGGGTGATTATCTAATATTCATGCCATCAGTGCATACATAATTGAATTTAAGCATAATCAAGTAAAGTACTATCTATTCACATCCTTTGGTGCGCAAAAACTGCTATATAGATCTATTCGGAGATTTCTATGCAGTTAAAGTGCTTCATCGTGCATTAAAGTGCATTCTACTAAATATGTAAACATCCAAGTTCGTATACAGAACTAGGAGTGAGAGAGTTGTAGGAATGAAAATAATGCTGAAAAGATGTAATTGGATAATATCACTGACTAAAGGTACAAAATATTGACAATACTCCATTGTCTATTTAAGTGCATACAACTGAGTAAATTAGCATATAAGCCTGAACTCCATATACAGTACTAAGGTCATAAGGTGCTTGATGATATAAATAGTTAAAGAATAATTAGAAAATGCAGATAAAAAATGTTGATAAAAAATGCACACTTATCCCGGAACGGTGTACGCCATGCCCTTAAAATATATATATATATATATATATCTGGATACAATTATCTGAGAGTTTCAGCTTCTCCCAACTGTATCTCAGGACCATCATTACATTAATTATGTTCTATCTCCATCCCGTATCTGTTGTTCTGACAGTGTAGCGTGGGCATTCCCTTTATTTTTGATTTAATGCATATTAACCTTAACACTAGGCCCTTAATTTAGAGTACCTCTCAATTGTGGAAAAAGTTGCTAAAGTGCATCTAATGACTAAATCAAAAAGTGCAAATGCAGATGATCTAAGAACATGAATATTGTCAGGATCTCAAATTTAGAAAGGTGTCTAATTTAGATCTTACATTATCATTACATGTGTCTAAAGACCTCCTTTCCACATATATATTCAAAATTGGCTAAAGTTCACATATTATTACCCACAAGGTTAAAAAATAGCAGAAAGTACAAAAATGCAAAATTACAAAAATGACCTGGAGTGTACACTATAGAACAATTTAAAACCCCACTATGCAAGCAGTCCCTGCAAATCATCACAATATAATAATATCATCATAGTAAGATCAACAAGGCATAGGGACTGGTTTGCCTGGGAAGTGTATCTAACAAACTGTGAGAGGATTATGAAATTTCTATAAATAGGTTAATTAGATGATTAAATGTGACTATACAATTCAGCATCCGTGTTTAGTCCATTGGGGCGGTCAGTCCCCAATATTAGGATCGTCTTTGATTATTCATGGCGTAGCTCCAGTTCTCCTCCTCGTGGTTTTTTCTGTACATGTTTGATGCCATAGTAGTTCATGTTTTCTATATTCCCATCATGCATTTCCCATATGTGTCTAGCCATGGCATATTGATAGTCCTTGTTCGTTATGGCTCTCAAGTGTTGCAGTATACGGAGCTTGAGTTTGTTGATTGTACTGCCCATGTATTTTGTGCCACATTGGCATTCAAGGACATATACTACTGACTCCGTCTCACAGTAATTTTCTCCTGTATCTTATCCATCTTTCTGTAGATGGTCTTATATTCATTTTTATTTATGCCATGTTTACAAGCTTTACACTCAACACATTTGAAAAAGCCGCTAGTTGGAACTGGGAGCAATGTGACCTTATTGGTTTGAGTATTGGTCAGTTTCATGTAAGTACTGGTCAGAAGATCCCCCAATGACGGTGCTTTACTGTAGTGTTTTGGGAAGTATTTTCTTCAGGTCTTTATCCATAAGCAGAATTTTCCAATTGTCCCTGAGTATGTCTCTCACCCTTCCACTCGAAGTATTGTATTGAGTTATAAACCTAACATCCTGGTTTTTGTTTCCTTCTTCCAGATTTGGCGCTTCCTTTGGTCTTAATAGTGTTTCTCGTTTTTTTGCACTTGCTCTTTTCAGGACATCTTGTAAGACCGTTTCTGGATAGCCTCTTACTTGAAATCTTTCAAACATTTCCTTTGCCTGATATGCAAAGTCAGATTCTTCTCAACAGCATCGTCTTGCCCTTAGGACTTCCCCGTATGGGACACTCCATTTCAATGGTAGGGGATGTCCGCTGTTGGCATGGAGTATGCTGGTCGGTTTTCTGTACATTTTAGTGCAGATCCTTTCTTCTTCGATATAGATCGTGATGTCCAAGAAGTTGATTTCTTTATCCTGGATGTTGAATGTAAATTAAAAGTTTAGATTATTTTGATTCAGGGATCTCAGGAAGCACTCCAGGTCTGATTTTTCCCCTTACCATATTAGGAAAAGGTCGTCAACAAAACGTACCCATAAAATCATTTGCTCCATCTTGACTTTGTTCTGTTCACTCCAGGCCGCCTCTGCTTCCCAGCGCCCCATAAATAAGTTAGCGTACGTTGGGGCGAATGATGTTCCCATAGTAGTTACCTGCACTTGCAGATAATACTTATTATTGAATATAAAGACGTTATGATTTAGACAAAAGTCTATCGTATCAATATATAGGTGTGTGTGTATATGTATATATATATATATATATATATATATAATTTAGACACACATTCATACTTTGGTGCCGTTTAACAAATACTTTCCAAACAAAAATAAGGACCCTTCCCAGAGGACCCCTAAGAATTCCCTTGGAGGACGGAAGGTTGGAGAGCCACCCCACCCGTGGATGCCCCGGGGACCAGGTTACTTACACCAGGGAAGCCAGGTGCATCGGGGTGAAGAGACATTGGAAACCTCTGTAGATGACAGTGAAAGACTTGGAAGAAATTGCCTCTAGAGAAGAAGGTGAAGAAGTCCTATGGAATCCAAGGGTGTATTCTGGAAGTGAAAAATCTGCAAGCAGAGGGGGCAGAGTCTATGCCACTCAGGAGTGACCAGGAGGCATGGAAGTTGAGTGTCCTCCAATGTCTGGAGGTTCAGACGAGTCAACGATGACCTTGTTGCAGCTGTGAGGACCAGGCGACGCTGAGGGAGACCAGGAGCCGTGCACGAGCTGTCCCATGTCGGATGTCGGTGTCTAGGTGGTTGGTGTCCGACGGAAGCACCAACAAGCCTTGGTAGCCGCAACTGGCGTTGAACGAAGGAGGAGTAACGTAGGACCAGCAAGGTCCAAGGGACTCACCAACAAGAGGAGAGTTAGAGCAGGCCCCGGTCAAGCAGGGGACCCTCAGGAGGGACCACGCCAAAGCCACAGGATGCGCTAGAAGACCGCGAACATCTCACAAGAAGAAAGGCCCACAGTGCAGAGGATGCGGTGAGGACGCTGAGCTTGGAGGGAAGAGATGCTGGAGGCTGGAGATTCTTGTAGCCCAAAGATCTCTGGAGTGCAGAGCTAACAATCCTTGGCAACGGCAAGTTGACGCAGTGCACAGGGATTCGGTCCCAGCGATTCAGACGAGGGATACTGGCCTCAACATTGCAGAGAGGACAGGTCAGGCCTCAAGGGAGTTGCAGAACCACCACCTGTGTTGCTGAGCCTTCAGAAGTCAGTGGGGCATCAGGAGCAGCATACCAGTCAGCTTCCTTGCGCTGCCTGCAGATGCAGGGGAGTGACTTTTTCACTACAAGGGAGATTACTTCAGGTGTCCTTGATGCCCACAGATCTGTCAAAGAACCTGGAAGAAACACAGATGACGAAGAAGACTTGCAGAACAACGAGACCAGGAGCAGCAGGTTTCTTCCTTGGTGCAGTCTCGATTCCAGGTGAAGCCCAGCGAAGTCCAAGTGTCCAGACGGTCGAAGATTGACGTGGTTTCAGTCTTGAGTCTTGTCCTTCGATGAATCTAAGGTCCCACCCACAGGTAAGCCCTTATGTACCCTAGGGAAAGGTTTGGAACAACTCAGGGCTCCCTCCCAGAGGAGTGGTTGGATAGAAAGGAGGATACACCCATGTCCGTTGTCCAGTTTCACGCCAGAGCGGGAACCAAGGGCTCCCTGAACTGACTCAAACTGGAGTATGCAAGGAGGGCACTAAATGTACCCTTCAAAGCAGCCTGGTGGCGCTGGCAAGCGCCCTCACCCCATCCCAGTACACTAAGTCCTGTCTGGTCACACCTTCCTGCGACAGGAAACCTATTGTTCTACCTTCCCTTGCTTGAGCTTGGCTCAGTAGCAGGAGGGCAGAATCGTGTCTGTGGTCGGCAGCTCTAGCTTGCTGTCAGACCCTGAAAGGCTGTTACCGGGAGTACAGGGGGGGTACCCCAAGCGAGCCCCCCAGTACGTGGGATCATACTTCCAACACTTGGGGTATGATTCCAACATTTTTCATACCAAACATGACCGGGTTCGGTGTAGCCACTATATAGTTAGACATCTCGTAATGACTGATGTCCACTATATGTTTTAAAATGGCTGACCGCACTTACAAAGCCTGGAGAATCGACTCCGGGGTTTGTAGGGGTGTCCTGCTCATGCAGGGGCACCCTCACACTTCTAACCATGCTCCCTGCCCTCAGGACGGAAGAGCCTGCCATAGGGGTGACATAGGTTTTAAGTGCAGTGACCTCAGATATAAGGAAACTTATATGCCTTTTAATTACTCCAACATAGTAAAAAATCACAAGAGTTGTAAATATAGAAGTTGATAAAGCTATTTATTAGAAACTTCATTGCTGAAAGGTAATTAACATATACAAAGGTTCTTGGTTAGGCAGGCATGAAGGGGTTAATGCCGGTAAATTTAGAGATGTCTGGGTCATTGATCTCCAGATTTCCTCTGATTGACCCAATGAAAGTGCAGGGGCAGATCCGGATTGGCTAACCACAATGTGGGCAATGTGTTGTTGCAGCCATTACAAGACTCCCAGAGTCCTGAAAAAGATAAATCAAAGGCCACGTAAGTGGGCAGGGTGGGCACACCCTGACCCCAAGGGCCATAAGGGGGAGCATTCTAAAATAATTGCCGCTTAAGTCAAAATAAAAAAATATTTTGTGTCGCGGGTACTGTGGTCCCGGCAAGGTGTACCCCTTGTGGTGCTGCTGTAAGAAAAACGGTTTTTATAAGGCTTTGGTCTAGACCCTGCAGCCTATGCTATTGTACTAAACATATGCTGTGTGAAGTAGGAGTTGGCCGCCTGCAGTGGGTTAGGTGCAGGGCTTGGCCGGAGGCCAGGCCTTGCAGCAAACCCGCCGCTGTGAGCAGCAGGGTGATGGCCACTTGCTGGGAGTTTGGCACCCGTGAGCAGTTGGGTGCGGAGCTTGACTAGAGGCCTTGCTCTGCGGTCAAGTTACCACTACACTTGCACAGCTGGCTTTTGGGTGCCCTTGGCTTCTCAGATGCCTTTGGGGGGTTGGTCGCAGAGCCTGGCACCTGTGGGGTATTAGTCCCCCAGTAGGGAATTGAAGCCAGACCCTGTGGCCAGGAGTTGACCATATTAAATTCTATGAGGACATTTTGTTTGTTAGGTTGATTAATACCAGTAACAAGAGGGTAACATCCATCTTATGTGGGTGATTTGACAGATATGCTATGAATCCAGCGTGTGATCACTTAATTAGTGTTAGATAACAAGGCACAGGTGTTGCTTGTTGAATTACTTCAAGTTCACAAACCTTATAGGACGCTGACACAATGACTTCATTATGTCATCAGTGATATCATCATTGATGTACCTTGAAATTTCCTCATTGTCATTTAATAGGTCATGAGTGATAAAACATGTGAGGTCATAAGCAGTGCATGGCAGGGGCACCAGTTAAAGTGAGTTCACTAAACCACCTGGCAAATTTCAGTGTTTGATTCTTAGTTATTTTCTCAATTTATGACTTAAGTATTCATCTAAAGATATTTTTTCAATATATATATATATATATATGTGTGTATATATATATATATATATATATATATTACCTACTGGCGGTCGCTAGTAGGTAGTTATAGTTCGGACCTAGTTTCCATAGGAAAAGCGTTTTTTGATTTGCCAATATCTTTGGTGCCGTTTGACGAATCTTCGCGAAATTATCAAAACTAATGGGGCACTCCGGTCAGCTCCTGTCTTAAAAGCTTCGGGGTGATTCGTCAAGCAGGGGCCGAGAAAAAAGGGGGGTCCCAAAATGTTTTCTCCGTGTTAATTTCCATAGGAAACTTTAGACAAAGCTACAGCTCGAAATGCTGAACGGAATTACACCAAATTTGGCAAAAAGGTAGCTCTTGTTTCAGAAAGCGTTCTTTTTTTGTTAAATGGTGTAAATCCGTTCAGTAGTTCCTGAGAAAGTAAAAATAAAAAAAATATTGATTTCTGGTGACCTCGGTGTATCCGCGAACCCTCCCGATCAAGAGCTTTCTTCTGATTGGCTGCCAACACTCCAAACCAAAAAGTGTTGGCAGCCATCTTGTGACTCGGTAAACCGAGTCACAAGAAAAAAGGTAAAAAAAACAAGATAAGTGGGCAGGCTAGAAACACCCTGACCCCTAGGCCTGCTCAGAGGGTCCCACAGGGACCCCCAGGGCAAAAAAAGGCATTTTTTTAAAACAAATTAGGCGGTATTCGCGTACGGCACGCAAATCCGACCGAAAATGTAAAAAAAAACGAAGCGCAGACTCCCGCGCTTCGTTTGTTTTAAGCCCGCGGGTGGGCCCCGGGGACCGCCACCTACCCAGGGCTTCTTGTAAAAAATGCGTGGGGGAGGCTTCTCCCCCCCCCCCCCAAGCTGTCCCGGGGACTGCCACCTCCCCGGGGCTTGAATTTATTAGGTGCGGGGGGCATCGCAGGCCCCCGAGGACCGCCACCTCCCTGGGGCTAATTGTAAAAAATAAGTGTGGGGGGCTCCAGCCCCACACACTGCCCCGGGGACCACCACCAACCCCCCGGGGCACACTAAACTTAAATATGGGGGTCCGTTGCGGACCCCCGGGGACCACCACCTCCCTGGGGCTTCAAATCAGTTGGGAGGGGGGCCACGCGGCCCCCCTCCTGGAGCCCTCCATGGCCCTGGGGACCGCCACCCTCCAAGGCCGGTGTTAGATTAAAGGCAGCAGACTCAGATGAGAAGAGAAGCAGTTTATTGAACAGGATCCCCTGGCACCAGCTGACAACTGACGCTCTCCAACATTCTAAGGTGAGCTTCCTCTCAACATTCTAAAGAGGGGTCATACCAAGGTGGAGGGAAAGGAAGGGTGGAAAGGATGGGAGATACCATTGTGTAACAGTAGCATAACAAGTGTAATACAGGCAAAGATTACAACACACCTCCCTTTGAATGGGAAAGCGAACAATGCATTATAATAGCTTGTAATTGTGAACATTAAACAAACAGTAGGAGGTATAAGTATCACATTTCATAGTCCTCTTGCCATCGTGGGGGATGACGTGTTCTGATTTCCTTGGGCTGTTGCATGTTAGAGAATGAGTAATCCTGACTTCCTTCCCTAATTGGCCTAGGAATACACACTTTGGGGCAGAGAGCTATATTGTCCATGCTCCAACTGCTACCATCTTCCAAAACTACAGAATTGTTGTTTACACATTGGATTCTTAGAGGTTTGGAGAATGAAGATACTTTCGAATGACCAACCTGGGGTCTTTTGACAACTACCCATTGGCCAATGTCCCAATCCTTCCTGGTGGTTCCCCACTTCATGTCGTATTTAGCTTTGTAATTATCTTGATGCTGGCCCACTTTCTCCATGACAGATTCCCTATCTACCCAGACGGGGCTTCCGCCATTTAGCCAATTTGGAGTGAGTTTGGAACCCGTATTCCTCCCTTTAAGAGACACGAATGGTGAAACCCCTGAAATGGCATTGGGAGCTGAATGATATGACCATAGCATCCGTCTCAAGGCTTCTTCTATGGGTTTGTGCGATGTGAGAGCCAACTGAATAGTGTTCTTTATCATTCTATTGGCCCTTTCCACCAGCTCATTTGCCTTTGGACAATACAAAGGAGTTTTCACATGTGAGATGGCTAAATTGGATAAGAATAGTCTCATTTCGTCTGACCTAAATTGAACACTGTTGTCGGTGACCAGGGTACTGGGTATTCCTTCTTTTGAGAATATGTCTTTCAAAAATTCAATCAGGTATGATGTGGTGATGGAGGGAACCATTTTTGTAGAGATCCAATGAGAATGGTAATCAATGAGTACAAACATGAATCTTTGAGAAACATTTAGTAAATTTACAGGACCGATAATGTCCAAACCCAGTTTGTCCCAAGGTTTGGAAGGGACAGACACAGGATTGAGGGCGCTTTGCGAATGACTTTGGATTTGTCACACAATCCACAGGCTAGGCAATCTTTTACTTTCCTTTCCACCATGCAGTCCATGTTGGGGAACCAATAATTTAGTCTAATTTTACTTTTGGTCATACTTCTTCCCGGATGTCCCTCATGTGCTATTTCAATGATGCGTTCTAGCAAGTTGGACGGTGGAACGATTCTGTTGCCTCTGTAGATTTGATCCCCAATTATAGATAATTCGTCTCTCACCAACCAGTAAGACTTGAGATTCTCATGAAGATCTTTAATGGTACTGGGCCAACCTATGCAGATCATGTTTTTTAACTCTTTGAGTACTGTGTCTTCTTGTAGTCCCTTTTCCCCATTCTTCCTTGTTAATGGCAGGAATGTCAATCGCCAGGATGGTTTCATCTGGCGGATTAATTTGTGAGTCCACATTGGAAACAGGAAGTCTCGATAAACAATCCGCAATTAAGTTCTTGTCACCTGAAACATAAGACATAGTATAATTGAATCCTTGTAAGCCTAAAACCCATTTTGAGATACGGGGAGTGGTCCTTTCCATGCTTTTTGTGGAAAACATAGGGAGTAAAGGTTTGTGGTCTGTGCGAAGAATAAAGGGAATTCCCCACAAGAAAAATTTGAAATGGTTTATTGCCCAATAGCAAGCAAGGGCCTCCTTCTCAATTGTAGAATAGTTACGTTCAGGCTCTTTCAAGGTTCTGGACGCAAACGCTATCACTCTCTCTTTGCCATTTACCAATTGAGTGAGTGAAGCTCCTAGACCTTTCATGCTTGCATCCGTTGTCAAAGTGGTCTTTGCACTGGGATCGAACATTCCTAAAGTAGGAGCTTTTATTATGGCTTGTTTGATAAACGTGAAGTCACTTTGACATTGAGAATTCCAATCAAAGGGGGACCCTTTCTTTAATAACTCTCTTAGAGAGTGCACATGTCCAGCAAAGTTTTCTACAAACTTGGACATGTACTCTACTAAACCCAAAAAGGATCTGAGTTCTTCCTTGTTAGTGGGAGCTGGAGCAAGCTTCACCGAATCCACTAGGCTGGTTTTAGGTCTGATTCCTTCATCAGAGATGGTGTGGCCTAGATACACTACGGACCTCACCCCAATTTTACATTTATCTCTGTGAGTGGTGAATCCTGCCTTGCTTAGTTTACCTAGAACTTCTCTGAGTATCATGTTGTGTTCCGTTTCTGACTCCCCATATATCAGAATGTCATCCTGGAAACACAGCACTTTACCCAAACCCTTCAAGATGTGTTGCATTATACGTTGGAACACTGCCGCGGCGGAAGCAAGGCCGAATGGCATTCTGTTAAATTGGTAGGCCCCGAAGGGTGTGATGAAGGATGTGAGGGATTTGGACTCGGGATGGAGAGCTACCTGATGGTATGCTGCGGAAAGGTCCAGGACACTGAAATACTTGGCACCTTGTATCACGCTAAGCATCTCATTAATGTTAGGAAGAGGGTGTCTATCCACCCAAATGTTGGAGTTAAGGTCTCTAAGATCCACACACAGGCGGATACCCTTCCCTCCTTCCTTAGATGCTACCACTATGGGAGCCAACCACTCCGAGCTTTCTATTCTTTCAATTACACCACAGGTTTCTAATCTCTCCAATTCTCTTTTGAGAGGATCTCTTATGAGTAAAGGGACCGATCTAGATTTGTGAACAGTTGGTTTGTGTTGTTTCTTCAATTTAATTTTATGTGAGAAACCCTTCAGTAAACCCAACTTTTCTGAAAATACCTCTGGGAATTCGTCGCACACTTCTTTCCCAACACTAGATCTTTCCACCAAATACACAGGTTCTGACGCATTGGGATCCAATTTTATCCCCAGATCTTTCTGGTGTTTCCACCCTAGTAAATTTGACCCATTCTTTGTTATGTACACTTTCCCTACAGTAACCCTGTCTTTGAAGTTAATCTGCATAACAAGCATGCCCACTAAGGGTATAGGATCACGGTTGTAACCGCCCGGATTGACATCTGGGGGTAACATATTATAATCCTTACTTCCTGAGTTGGTCTTGAATGTAGCTTCATTGATCAGGGTATAGGGGGAACATGAGTCTGCAAACATCACATATGGAATATCATCCAGGAGAATTTCACATTTAGGGTAGTTACTGTAAGATATTTCTTTAGGGTCTGCTACCTGGAATACAATATCCTCATTGGGCACCGGCAATGTTTCATTGTGAACCATGTGAGTGACATTTCTTCTTAAATCATTACACACTTTTGAAAAATGACCACGTTTGTTACATTTCCTACACACAACATTCCTAGCTGGACAATTTACATTGTTAGCTAAGTGATTGGGATTACCACAACGAAAGCATTTAAATTTAGTAACGGCAGTACTTTGTTTCCCCTGTTCAGTGGAAGGTAACTTGTTCTTTATATCCTTAGTAGACACTTTAAGTACATCCTTATCATTAACTTGTTTGACTTCAACGTCTTTCATTTCACTCATACAAAATGCCGTATGCTCAATGCTTTTAGCAATATCAATCGCTTGTTATAGCTCAGGAGCATCAGCTAATAATTTCTCCTGAATTTTCTTGTCGCAAGTACATCTAACTAGCTGATCTCTGATTAGGGATTCTGTTAATGTACCGAAATCACAAGTAGAAGCTAGTCCTCTCAACACTGCAATGTAATTTACCACTTTCTCATTCTTCCCTTGTGATCTAGAGAAAAATTTGTGGCGTTCTAGTACCACATTGATTTTTTCTCCAAATTGGATTTCTAATTTTTTAAGGGTAGTTTGATAGATATCATGATCTCCGTGTGCATCCTCACTACCACTCTCACCTTCAATTACCATGTCAGGGAGATCATCAAAAATTACACCAATATAAAATGCACCAGAGTGGATTGTCAGTGTCACAATAGTGATACTCTGTGCATTAGCAGAGCGTTGTCAGTGTCAAAATAGTAATATTTGTGCATTGGTAGGAGTGAAAGAGAAGTGTAAACTGTGCTTGTCAGCGAAGAAATGACAGGATCATAGGTAAAACGATGCTTCCTGTCCCAACTGACAAGCATGAACGATTTGCTCACTGAGAATAAGCTGTGCCTGTCAGCGGTGTAAAGGCTGGCAGGCAAAACAAATTGTATTTAGCAATTGGCAGTAATGTAGAGGCAAAATACTTTGCTGTAGAGATTGTGACCACAATTTCCTCACTGAGAATAAGCTGTGCCTGTCAGCGGTGTTAAAAGCTGGCAGGCAAAACAAATCATACTTGGCAATTGAAGGTAACAACCGATGAACCACTCTGCTGTCTTATTCAGTAAACACAGCCACACTTGACTGGCTCCCATGCACCGGTGAAGGAAATTGACAAGGGAGAACTCACTGCGTGCAGGGACGTCCTCTCCTGTGAAGTGCTGAAATTGACGGTGAGGGGAGAACAGCTGAGGCAACGTCAATTACAGTGAAATTGACGATACTAATGAGGGAGCAGAACAGCTGAGGCAGAACACTCGCCGAGGCTTTTGCACTGCACTGAATTACTGTTACTGCGCATGACGAATAATTCCTCACAGGAATGCGGAAGAGAAAAGGATGTTCGTCACGTAATGTGAACAGTGAAGCAGGGCACGAAGCAATCTATTAAAATGCCTTCCAAAACATAAAAAGGAGCAGCTGAACGGAGTCACGCTGCCACAAGGTTGACACTGCAGAATTATATGGGTTCATGAATGAAGCATTCGTTGCGCTGAGAACAGAGGTACTCCAATGAAGCAGTCACCACACCGCCCCTGAACCACGCTTGACAGAACAGCTGAGGCGTAAACACCAAGCAGTAAACTCTCGCCCCCAAGAACATTCAACCGGAACAGCTGATACGGAATGCGCCACCTTGAGGCAGACACAGCTGATTTATGAGGTAGCTAAGGAACCAGCTGCTCCTCCGGTTTAAGAGCAATAATTCACCAACAAACTCCGAGAGTGGAAAGTAGGGGCTGGTGGCAGACGCTTGGTAGGAAGAAGACTGAGCGTCCCAAACACTTTTGTGTTGGTGACAAGAGCAAAGTCACTCACCGCAGCGCTTCTGTAACCTTGTAGACTGACATGCAGAACTGGACAAACGGTCCATCAGCTGGTGTAGAAGAAATAGGGGGGAGGATCCGGAGCTGCCCCCACGCAGCAATAGTCGCCAATTTGTTAGATTAAAGGCCGCAGACTCAGATGAGAAGAGAAGCAGTTTATTGAACAGGATCCCCTGGCACCAGCTGACAACTGACGCTCTCCAACATTCTAAGGTGAGCTTCCTCTCAACATTCTAAAGAGGGGTCATACCAAGGTGGAGGGAAAGGAAGGGTGGAAAGGATGGGAGATACCATTGTGTAACAGTAGCATAACAAGTGTAATACAGGCAAAGATTACAACAGCCGGCTCCAGCAATGTCCCGGGTGCCCACCCCCGGGACATTCCAGTTTGCAATGGCAGGGCGGGAGAACTGCTCCCGCCCTGCCATTGCAAACTTTTGCTTCGCTTCCATGAAGCGAAGCAGATTTGCTTTTGGGCAAAGGGTAGTGCATGTTTGCAGCTCCCTTTGTCCAAAAGCAATGCCGGTTCCTGCAGGAGGCGGGGAGCAGGCAGGGAGCGCGGGGGCATTGGGGTTCCCCCCGCGGTCCCAAACGTGAGGCCAGGCCCCGGGGGATAGGGTCCCCGGGGCCAAAAGTGGCCAAGGGAAGGGGGGCCACACGGCCTCCTCCCGTAAAAAAAATTTTTTTAAAAAGAGGCAAAGCCCCGGGGGTTGGGGTCCCCGGGGCCGAAAAATGCCTCAGGAGGGGGGCCGCGCGGACCTCCTCCTTTAAATGTAGTTAATTTTTTTATTAAAAAAAAAGGGGCCATGCCCCAGTGGATGGGGTCCCCGGGGCTGAAATCAGCCTCGGGAGGGGGGCCATGCGGCCCCCTTCCCGTTTTTTTAAATGGCTCATTCCCTGGGGGATGGGGTCCCCAGGGCCCAAAAAAATACTTATGGGAAGGGGGGCCACAAAGCCCCCCTTCTGATAAAAATAAGTAGGAAAAGAGAAGCCGGCATCTCGCCGGAGGCCTCGCCCTCTCCCTGCACCACTCTGCAAACCCGCCACCTGGCCCGTTCTGGGTTGGGGGATTAAGTCCCCTTGAATCCTAAGGCTCCTTAGGGGCCAACTAGCCCACCAGGTACCTCCAGTAAGCCCCACACAGCGGGATTGCTGAGAGGTGGTCCAAGGCCATGCCCCTTTTTACACCACTCTGCAAACGCGCCTCTTGGTGCACTGTTGGTGAGGCAATGAGGTCCTCTTGTGTCCCTAGGACCTCAGGACTAAAGTGGACTTCCTCCCCCGAGCAGCAGTGCGCCAGGAGGTGCGTTTGCAGAGTGTTGTAAAAAGGGGGCATGGCCTCGGACCACTCTCAGCAATCCAGCTGTGTGGGGCTTACTAGAGATAACAGGAGGGCTAGTTGGCCCCCAGGGACCCTCAGGAGGGAAGGGGACTTCATCCCCTAACCAAGAGCGCACAAGGAGGCGCATTTGCAGAGTGGTAGAGAAAGGGGGCATGGCCTGTGTCCACCTCTCAGCAATCCCACTATCTGGGGCTTACTGGAGGTATCAGGTGGGCTAGTTCGCCCCTAAGGACCCTCAGGAGGCAAGGGGACTTCAAACCCCATCCAAGAGCGCGCCAGGGAGCGTGTTTTCAGACTGGTGAGCAAAGGGGGCATGGCCTGCTTTGAGAACTTACCAATGCTGCTGTGTGGGACTTACTGGAGGTAATAGGAGGGGTGGTTGGCCCACAAGGTTGTCCTTGGGGGCCAGCTACCCCTCCAGTTACCTCCAGTAAGTCCCACACAGTGGGATTGCTAAGCGGTCTTCAGAGGCCACGCCCCCCTTTCTCCACCATTCTGCAAACGTCCCTCCTGGCACACTACGGGTTGGGGGATGAAGTCCACTTTACTCCAGAGGGACTTTGGAGGCCAAGAAGCCCTCCTGTAAGTCCTACGCAGCGAAATTCCTGAGCGCTGGTCGGAGGCCCAGCCCCCTTTCTCCACCACTCTGCAAATGCGACTACTAGTTAAAGAAGCATTTGCAAAGTAATAGGTCTTGCATTTGCGAGAGTTAGAGCTATTGGCGTTGTAAATGTAAAAGTTTTTTACTAACGTTTTTTGGCGTGGAGTGGATGTATGCTGTGTGTAGAGAAATTATGTGGTATGTTGTGCAGTGAAATTATGTGGATAGAAAGTATGTGGTATTTAGTGTATAGGAATTATGTAGATTGGGATTATGTGTTATGGAGAGTAATTATGTGGTATGGTAGTCTGTGTTGTGGAGTGGTAACCTCAGGATTAGTGTTAATTGTTTCCATAGAAGCTAAACTATAAACTGAATGAGACAAAAAAAGAAGGAACCACTGAGGAGCACTTCTGGACCTAGTCAGAGGTATGAGCAGGGCCACTGGAATTATGCGACTGTTTGGCTGCACCAACTTTGGCACTATTATACATTTTCCGCATTAGCCACACAATCCATCATCTGCTGCCTAATCTGCAGATTTGAACAAAAAAAGCCTAGTTTCTAGCTCAAACGGCTCAAACCTTACCAAAAATGCAGCGACTAGTGTTATAGCGTGGTGGAAGGCCCTTTGCAAACCTAGAATGGTCATCTCTTACTTATTGCTAAATTTGGGTGTTAAATTGGTACTAATGGTGTGCAAAGCACTCTTGCTTGTTTCTGCGCCTCTCTTGCCTCTTTCTGCATTTCTCTTGCCTCTTTCTGCATTTCTCTTGCCTCTTTCTGCATTTCTCTTGCTTCTTTCTGCACTTCTCTTGCTTCTTTCTGCACTTCTTTTGCTTTTTTCTGCACCTCTGTTGCTTCTTTCTGCACTTCTCTTGCTTCTTTCTGCACGTCTCTTGCTTCTTTCTGCACTTCTTTTGCCTCTTTCTGCACCTCTGTTGCTTATTGATGCACTTCTCTTGTCTTTCTGCACCCCTCTTGCCACTTTCTGCACCTCTGTTGCTTCTTTCTGCACTGCTCTTGCTTCTTTCTGCACCTCTTTTGCCAGTTTCTGCAACTCTCTTGCCTCTTTCTGCACCCCTCTTTCTGCACCCCTCTTCCCTCTTTCTGCACCCCTCTTCCCTCTTTCTGCGCCCCTCTTCCCTCTTTCTGTACCTCTCGCCTTTTTCTGCAGTTCTCTTGCCTCCTTCTGAACCTCTGTTGCTTCGTTCTGCACTTCTCTCGACTCTTTCTGCACCCCTCTTGCCTCTTTCTGCAACTCTGTTGGTTCTTTCTGCAGTGCTCTTGCTTCTTTCTGCACCTCTCTTGCAGATTTTTGCACCCCTCTTGCCTCTTTCCCCACCTCTTTTGCTTCTTTCTGCACAACTCTTGCCTCTTTCTGCACCCCTCTTGCCTCTTTCTGCACCTCTATTGATTCTTTCTGCACTGATCTTGCTTCTTTCTGCACCTCTCTTGCAAATTTCTGCACCCCTCTTGCCTCATTCTGTACCCCTCTTGCCTCTGTCTGCACCCCTCTTCCCTCTTTCTGCACCTCTTTTGCCTGTTTATGCAACTCTCTTGCTTCTTTCTGAGCTTCTCTCGCCTCTTTCTGCACTCAAATGGGAAGTGCAAGCTATCAAGTTTAAAGGTCTGCGTGCTCTCTTGACTGAGGTATATGTATACTTGTACATGTATTCTTACATGTGTTATGCATCTGAAGATGGTAGCTTAAAAAGGGGTAACTTCTCCTGTAGGTGGTCAAATCTTCTCAGTTCTGCTCTGTCATTCGATTGCACAGGCAAACATGTCTTATGTATATATGTGTTATAGAGCCCCTCAAATATACTATTGAATACCCATGTGTCCTGTATGATGAGCAGAAAGAAATGCATACACCTTTTTGAACACAAATTTACAGAGTATGCTGTTTTGAAACACAGGTATTCAAGTATTTGTATGTTTATTTTCATTTAACATGTCACTAGGTAAAAGCATAGATACGCATGCATACCTTCACAAACTTGGTCAGACTTACAACAGTGATATGCTTAGTATTGCTGTTTTATATTTGGTAGGCCTAACATTCTGAGCAGTCGATTAATAGTGAACCTTCAAGAGAAAAGTTAGGTTTAAGACATCTTGGGAGAAGATTTCGTGATTAGGCTACTTTGTATGAGTCTGTTGTAAGGTAGAGTCAAAATACGCCTCTTTCTGCACCTCTGTTGGTTCTTTCTGCACATCTCTTGCTTCTTTCTGCACCTCTGTTCCTCTTTCTGCACCTCTTGCTTCTTTCTGCACGTCTCTTGCTTCTTTCTGCACTTCTCTTGCCTCTTTCTGCACCTCTGTTGCTTATTTATGCACTTCTCTTGTCTTTCTGCACCCCTCTTCCCACTTTCTGCACGTCTCTTGCTTCTTTCTACACCTCTGTTGCTTCTTTCTGCACCTTTGTTGCTTCTTTCTGTACCTCTGTTGCTTCTTTCTGCACGTCTCTTGCCTCTTTCTGCACTTCTCTTGCCTCTTTCTGCACCTCTGTTGCTTATTTATGCACTTCTCTTGTCTTTCTGCACCTCTGTTGCTTCTTTCTGCACCTCTGTTGCTTCTTTCTGCACCTCTGTTGCTTCTTTCTGCACCTCTGTTGCTGCTTTCTGCACTTCTGTTGCTTCGTTCTGCACCTCTGTTGCTTCGTTCTGCACCTCTGTTGCTTCGTTCTGCACCTCTCTTGCTTCGTTCTGCACCTCTCTTGCAAATTTCTGCACCCTCATGCCTTTGTGCACCTCTCTTGCCTCTTCCTGCTCCTCTTGCCTCTTTCTGCACCCCACTTGCTTCTTTCTGCACCTCTTTTGCTTTTTTATGCACTTCTGTTGCCTCTTTCTGCACCCTCTTGCCTCTTTCTGCACTCTGTTGGCTCTTTCTGTAATGCTCTTGCTTCTGTCTGCTCCTCTCGCACATTTCTGCACCCCTTTTGCACCTCTGTTGGTTCTTTCTGCACCTCTCTTGCCTGTTTCTGCAACTTTCTTGCCTCTTTCTGCACTTTTCTTGCCTCTTTCTGCACCTCTGTTGCGTCCTTCTGAACTTCTCTTGCCTCTTTCTGCACCCCTCTTGCCTCTTTCTGCACCTCTGTTGCTTCTTTCTGCACTTCTCTTGCTTCTTTCTACACCTCTCTTCTTTCTGCACCTCTCTTGCAAATTTCTGCACCCCTCCTGCCTCTTTTTGCACCCCTCCTGCCTCTTTCTGCACCCCTCCTGCCTCTTTCTGCACCCCTCCTGCCTCTTTCTGCACCCCTCCTGCCTCTTTCTGCACCCCTCTTGCCTCCTCCTGCACCTCTGTTGGTTCTTTCTGCACTGCTCTTGTTCTTGTTCTTTCTGCACTTCTCTTGCTTCTTTCTGCACCTCTTTTGCCTGTTTCTGCAACTCTTGCCTTTTTCTGCACCCCTCTTCCCTCTTTCTGCACCTCTTGCTTCTTTCTGCACCTCTCTTGCTTCTTTCTGCACCTCTCGCTTCTTTCTGCTCTTCTCTTGCTTCTTTCTGCACCCCTCTTGCTTCTTTCTGCACCCCTCTTGCCTCTTTTTGCAATTCTCTTGGCTCCTTCTGCACCTCTGTTGCTTCTTTCTGCGCTTCTCCTGCCTTTATTCTGCATCCCTCTTTCTGCACCTCTCTTGCCTCTTTCTGCACCCCTGTTCCCTTTTTTGCACCTCTCTTCCCTGTTTCTTCAACTCTCTTGCCTCTTTCTGCAGTTCTCTTCTCTCCTGCACCTCTGTTGCTTCTTTCTGCACTGCTCTTGCTTCTTTCTGCACCCCTCTTGCCTCTTTCCGGACCCCTCTTGACTCTCCTGCACCTCTGTTGGTTCTTTCTGCACTGCTCTTGCTTCTTTCTGCACCTCTTTTGCCAGTTTCTGCAACTCTCTTGCCTCTTTCTGCACTTCTCTTAATTCTTTCTGCACCTCTCTTGCTTCTTTCTGCACCCCTCTTCCCTCTTTCTGCACCCCTCTTCCCTCTTTCTGTACCTCTCTTGCCTTTTTCTGCAGTTCTCTTGCCTCCTTCTGCACCTCTGTTGCTTCGTTCTGCACTTCGCTTGACTCTTTCGGCACCCCTCTTGCCTCTTTCTGCACCTCTGTTGGTTCTTTCTGCAGTGTTCTTGCTTCTTTCTGCACCTCTCTTGCAGATTTTTGCACCCCTCTTGCCTCTTTCCCCACCTCTTTTGCTTCTTTCTGCACTTCTCTTGCCTCTTTCTGCACCCCTCTTGCCTCTTTCTGCACCTCTATTGATTCTTTATGCACTGATCTTGCTTCTTTCTGCACCCCTCTTGCCTCTTTCTGCACCCCTCTTGCCTCTTTCTGTACCCCTCTTGCCTCTGTCTGCACCCCTCGTCCCTCTTTCTGCACCTCTTTTGCCTGTTTCTGCAACTCTCTTGCTTCTTTCTGAGCCTCTCTCGCCTCTTTCTGCACTCAAATGGGAAGTGCAAGCTATCAAGTTTAAAGGTCTGCGTGCTCTCTTGACTGAGGTATATGTATACTTGTACATGTATTCTTACGTGTTATGCATCTGAAGATGGTAGCTTAAAATGGGGTAACTTCTCCTGTAGGTGGTCAAATCTTCTCAGTTCTGCTCTGTCATTCGGTTGCACAGGCAAACATGTCTTATGTATATATGTGTTATAGAGCCCCTCAAATATACTATTGAATACCCATGTGTCCTGTATTATGAGCAGAAAGAAATGCATACACCTTTTTGTACACAAATTTACAGAGTATGCTGTTTTGAAACACAGGTATTCAAGTATTTGTATGTTTATTTTCATTTAACATGTCACTAGGTAAAAGCATAGACACGCATGCATACCTTCACAAACTTGGTCAGACTTACAACAGTGATATGCTTAGTATTGCTGTTTTATATTTGGTAGGCCTAACATTCTGAGCAGTCGATTAATAGTGAACCTTCAAGAGAAAAGTTAGGTTTAAGACATCTTGGGAGAAGATTTAGTGATTAGGCTACTTTGTATGAGTCTGTTGTAAGGTACAGTCAAAATAGGCCTCTTTCTGCACCTCTGTTGGTTCTTTCTGCACATCTCTTGCTTCTTTCTGTACCTTTCTTCCTCTTTCTGTACTTCTGTTGCCTCTTTCTGCATTTCTCTTGCTTCTTTCTGCACCTTTCATCCTCTTTCTGCACCTCTTGCTTCTATCTGCAGTTCTCTTGCTTCTTTCTGCACCTTTCATCCTCTTTCTGTAGATGTCCTACCTATGTAGGCATAGTTAGAAATGAACATTTAAAAAACCTTAGAAATTCACTAACAAAACGAGGTTTCAGGGACGTTATAGTTAGGAATTGGTATTTTAAAAACCTTAATTCACTGAAAAAAAAATGTGGCTGTTATAGTTAGCTGAGCTAACTATAACTCGCCCCCTGCAATGCACTGCCGATGATGTCACATATTACATCACGCATGACATGGTCAGTGACATCACTGATGACATCTCAAATGACATCACTGATGAAATCGAGTGACTGTGTTCCTAAAAAGTTTAAGTATGTTATATATATATATTCACCAAGGTGTATTGAAGAATGAGTGGGTGTATGAGTGTCTGAATGGATGATTCAGTGGGTGCGTGACTGACTGTATAAGTGAGTGATTAAACTTGTCTTAGTGAATGCATGGGTGAATGACTAATCTGTGTGAATGTCTGTATCAGTCTGTCAGTTGGTGTGTAAGTGGCTGCATACTTTGGTGAGTAGCTACATGAGTGTCTACATAGGTTAATGATTGGTTGACTGAGTACCTGTATGGGTGCCTGAGTGTCTGTGTGGGTGGGTGGGGGGGTGTGACTCCCTGCAGGGATGTGTGAGTGGGTGATTCACTGGCTGTATGGGCTCATGAATGCGTCTGCGAGGGGCTGTATGGGTGGGTGAGTGTGTGTATGGCTGTGATGGTGAGTGAATGGATGTCTCAGTGGTACATGTGTGAGTAACTACATATGTGAAAGGCAGTATATGTGAGTGATGGAGTATATAAGTGTCTATATGTGAGATTGAGTGTGTGAGTGGCTGTATGGATGAGTGTGTTTGTGTCAGTGATTGTATACGAGAGTAAGTATGTGTTAGTATCTGTATGAATAAGTGAGGTGGTGTGTGTAGAACTGTATAGGTGAGTAAATGGGAGTGTAATTGATTCTTTGCGTGACTGACTAGGTGTATGAGTAACTATGGGTGAGTGGCAGTGTGTGAGTGTCTGTATGGGTATATGATTGCATATATCAGTGGCTGTATAGATGAGTGACTGCATAAATGAGTGACTGTATGGGTGAGTGAGTGGATGTGTATACACCTATGAATCAGTGAGTGGGTATGTACTAATTGGTATTGGTGTGTCTGTGGTTTCGAGAATGGTAATCCGTATTTTAGAGTGGGTGTATCAAAGGTTATATTAGGGTGTGAAGAGGTGCATCAGATATTAAGTGGATGATGTCATCAGTGATGTCACTGACCATCTCATGAGTGACGTAATATGTGACGTCATCAGCAGTGCATTGCGGGGGCGCGAGTTATAGTTAGCTCAGCAAACTATAACGGGCAAATTTCTCTGGTTTTGTACGAGTGAAATGTCAGCCTAACTATAACCTGTGTTTTTTCCCCGTGGGGGAAAAAAAAAAAAATATATATATATATATATATATATATATATATATTCACTGAAAAAACCATAGGTTTTAGGGACAGTTATAGTTAGTTGGACATTTCACTCGTACAAAACCCGTGAAATTCCCCCGTTATAGTTAGTTCAGCTAACTATAACTCGCGCCCCCGCAATGCACTGCTGATGACGTCACATATTACATCACTCATGACATGGTCAGTGGCATCACTGATGACATCATCCAGTGACTGTGTGTTTCTGTAAAGTTTAAATATGTTTAATATATATAGGGAAAGGCGTATTGAAGAATGAGTGGGTGTATAAGTGTCTGAATGGATGATTTAGTAGGTGCGTGACTAACTCTATAAGTGAGTGATTAAACGTATCTTACTGAATGCATGGGTTAGTGACTAAACTGGGTGAATGTCTGTATCCGTCTGTCTGTTGCTGTGTAAGTGGCTGCATGGGTTTGTGAATAGCTACATGAGTGTCTATATGAGTTATTGATTGGTTGTCTGAGTATCTGTATGGGTGCCTGAGTGTTTGTGTGGGTGGGGTGTGTGTGTCTCTGTGCATAGATGTGTGAGTGGGTGATTCACTGGGTGCATGGTTTGTATGGGTGGGTGAGTGTGTGTATGGGTGTGTTAGTGAGTGAATGTATATCTCAGTGGTACATGTGTGAGTAACTACATATGTGAAAGGCAGTATATATGTGTGTTGTAGTATATAAATGGCTATAAGTGAGAGTGTGTGATTGTGAGAGTGGCTGTAAGGATGAGTGTGTGCTTGTATCAGTAATTGTATAAGAGCATAAGAATGTGCTAGTATTTGTATGAGTAAGTGAGCTGGTGTGTGTATAACTGTATAGGTGAGTAAATGGCATTGTGATTAATTATTTGCATGACTGACTAGGTGTGTGAGTACCTCTATGGATGAGTGGTGGTGTGTGAGTGTCTATGTAGGTGTATGAGTGCATATGATAGTTCTGTACTGAGTGACCGTAAGTATGAGTGACTGTACGGGTGAGTGAGTGGATGTGTGTGTAGACCTAAGAGTCAGTGAGCGGGTATGTAGTTATTGGTGTTGGAGTGTCTATGGTTTTGAGAATGGCAGTCTGTAATTTAGAGTGGGTGTATCAAAAGTTATATTAGGGTGTGAGAAGATGCATCAAATTATCACATGGATGATGTCATCAGTGATGTCATCAGTGATGTCATCAGTGATGTCACTGACCATGTCATGAGTGATGTAATATGTGACGTCATCAGCAGTGCATTGCGGGGGCGCGAGTTATAGTTAGCTGAACTAACTATATCTGAAAGAGACACGTTAGTGACAGATTCCTTACCTTAATATCCCCAGGCGTCAGGCTGGATCCGGAAAGTTTTTGCGTAGCAGTACCCTTGCGCGTCGGTAGGCGGCGTCGTGCGGCTCCGGCGTCGGGATCGCCAGGATGATGTCGCGGGCAGTACTTAGACGCCACCCCTGCGCGCTGACGTCAGTTCTTCTTTTTCCGCGCCAGTAAGCGCAGATCCGGGAAGAGCAGTGCCCTAGTCATTTTTTGACTACATTTTTGGTGATTTTTTCACTGTTTTTCTCAACGAGTCTCTCGACTCCGAAGGTGTCGGTAGGGATGCCCGGCTTCAAGCCCTGCGACGCCTGTGGTCGCATGATGTCCATCACAGACCCGCACTTAGAGTGTCTCTACTGTCTCGGCCGCGACCACGACACGAAGTCGTGCCCCGACTGCCGGGCCTTGCACCCGAAGGCTTTGCGAGAGCGGTCTCGAAAGCTCCTCGAGGTCCGGCAGTCGGCTCCGCGCCACACCAAGCCCCGGTCACGTGAGAGGTCGAGGGGCCGGTCGCGGAGTCCTCATCGGTCGTCGGGGTCCAAGTCTTCGCACTCCTCCGGTAAGTCGAAGCATCAAAAGTCTAAGAAGCATCATCGCTCGACGATTTCGCCTCGCCGGTCTCGCGACTCGGCTGAGGCTCCTGTCGGCACCGTCCCTGCGGCTCTGGGAGTGCCTGTGGAGCCGCCCCCGCATTACCCGTCCTTCCCGGGTTCGGGGGCGACTCCGGCCGAGATACAGGAATTCCTGTCGGCCATGGCCCGCCTCTTCGGGCCTCAAGGTCCCCCCGGTGCTCCTTCGGGCCCCGCGGGCCTTGATGGGGCTTTCCCGGCGCCGCCGGCGACTCCGGTCCCGGCGCCGCCTGTCGCACCAGCCTCGGTCCCGGCTTCGGCCCCGGCCTCGATCCCGGCTCCGGTGCTGTCGCAACCCCCAACGACGCCGGTTGACGTAACTACACCTCCGCCGGCGCCGATGTCTCCGGTGCCGTTCCCAACGACGCCCGGGGCTCCGGGCGGCGTCGTTCCCCGGTTCTCTCCGGATCCGGACACGGTGCCGGAACGACGTCGCTCGACGCCGGCTCCGACGCCTATGAGACCTTGGGTCCCGCGTGTCCCTCCTTCTCCTTATTTTGAACCTGAGGAGGACGAAGAGAACTGGGAGGGGTCGGATGACCCTCTCACACAGCAGTGTGAGTTCGAACAGGACTGGGCTGAGGAACTTGGGGATGCCAGTGGTCTGGACACCTCCCCTGACTCTGGCATGCTGTCTCCTCCTTCCGTGGCAACGGAGGAGGGAGCAAACTTTGCAACGGTGTTGCGTAGAGCAGCTGGGGCCTTACACCTCCAATTGCCTACAGTGGCTGTCAGGACTAACCTCCTGACGGAAGTGCTTCAGCCGGCGGCTACCTCCTCCGAGCCACTGCTGCCGTTTAATGACGCGCTTTCCGACGTTCTTTTGGGCACCTGGGCCAAGCCCGCCACAGGGGCTCCTGTGGATAGGAACGTGGCCCGACACCATCGCCCCGCTCCGGGCGACCCCCTGTTCCTCTCCCAACACCCCACTCCTGAGAGCTTGGTTGTCCAAGCCTCTGCTTCCCAAACCGCCTTCCCTACCGCTCCTCCGGATAGGGAATCCAAACGCCTGGATCAATTTGGGAAGAAAGTCTTTTCTTCCTCCAGTGCTGGCTTGCGGTCTGTCAACACCGCTTGCCTTTTGGGCCGATATTCCCACTCTCTGTGGGACTCGGTGGCGCAAGCTTTGCCCCAGTGTCCTGAGGAGGTCCAGACACTGCTTTCCCGCGCTATTGCGGAAGGAAGAGATGCGGCTAAATACACCATCAGATGTGGCCTTGATACCGCCGACTCGCTGGGCAGATCGATTGCAACGACTGTGGCGCAGCGCCGTCACGCCTGGCTGAGAACCACTGGTTTCTCGGGTGATGTCCAAAGCACTCTTATGGACATGCCCTTTGATGGGGTCGGTCTTTTTGGGAACAAGGCAGACCATGCGCTGGAGCGTTTTAAGGACTCGCGGGCTACGGCCAAGTCCCTGGGCCTTTCTGCTGTACGCCCTCCGCAGCCATCTGCTTTTCGCCCAGTCACGTCCGCTGCCCAGCCACCGGCCCGCGCAGCAAGCGTCTTCGCGTGGCCGAGGACGTGGCTCCCGCCGTGGCGGGTCAGGCAACCAGCGTGCGGGTCAGGCCACCAACCCTGCCCCGTCCGCGGCCTCCAAGCCCTCCTAGTCCTTCCTTTCAGGTGCACAGCACGCCAGTAGGGGGCAGGGTCCGCCATCACCTTCACCACTGGCGTGCCATCACCTCGGACAGGTGGGTCTTGGACATTGTCCGAAGGGGCTACTCCCTCCCCTTCGAGACCACCCCCCAGCCATGCCACCTCAATTCCACCGCATGTCAGGGGATCACTTGGTGCTTCTTCAGAAGGAAGTTGCGGCCCTCTTGGCCAAGAGGGCCATCGAGCGCGTTCCGACCCCAGAAGTAGGTCGTGGTTGCTACTCCCACTACTTTCTGGTGCCCAAAAAGGACAAGGAGGACATGCGTCCTATCTTGGACCTCCGGAACGTAAATCGCTTCCTCCGGAAGGAGAAGTTCAAGATGCTCACCCTAGCTCAGGTCTTGACTGCCCTCGACCCTGGAGATTGGTTGGTAGCGTTGGAGTTGCAGGACGCATATTTTCATATCCCCGTCCTGCCAGCCCACCGGCGTTACCTGCGGTTCACGGTGGGCCTCGAGCATTTTCAGTTCACCGTGCTCCCTTTTGGCTTTACCAGCGCCCCTCGGGTGTTCACGAAAGTGATGGCGGTGGTCGCAGCTCATCTGCGCCGGGCAGGGGTTCCAGTCTTCCCCTACCTCGACGACTGGCTGCTGAAGGCGGGCTCGTCCCAGGCAGTCGTCTCCCACCTCCAGACTACGGCCGAACTCCTGCACTCGCTGGGGTTCTCCATCAATGTGCCGAAGTCGCATCTGACTCCTTCTCCACAGCTCCTTTTCATCGGAGCAGTTCTGGACACGACGCAGTTTCGGGCCTATCCTCCCGAACGGCGAGTCTGAGATATTCAGGCTATGATTCCGATCTTTCGGCCTCTATCCTGGGTTTCGGTACGGATGACCCTGAGGCTGCTGGGCCTCATGGACTCCTGCATCCTGCTTGTCGATCATGCCAGATGGCAAATGCGGGCTCTGCAGTGGGACCTGAAGTTCCAGTGGGCGCAGCACCAGGGCAACCTGTCTGATCACGTCCAGATCTCGGAGGGGACTGCAAAACAGTTGCAGTGGTGGCTCTCGAACCGGCAATGGGTCAGGGGCAGATCCCACTCCCTTCCCCAGCCAGAGCACACAGTTGTGACAGACGCGTCCCTGCTGGGATGGGGCGGTCACATGGGAGAGGCGGAGATCAGAGGCCTCTGGTCTCCGGCGGAGTCCCGGCTCCATGTCAACCTTCTGGAGCTCCGGGCGATCCGACTTGCACTCAAGGCATTCCTTCCCTCTGTCAAAGGGAAGGTAGTGCAGGTGTTCACAGACAACACCACCGCCATGTGGTACTGCAACAAACAAGGTGGGGTGGGGTCGTGGACCCTATGTCAGGAGGCTCTGCGCCTCTGGACATGGCTGGAACATCAGGGCATATTCCTGATGGTTCAACACCTGGCAGGTTCCCTGAACGCCAGGGCGGACGAACTCAGCCGCAGGTGCATGATGGATCACGAATGGCGTCTTCTCTCGGAAGTGGCGCAAGGACTCTTTCTACAGTGGGGAGAGCCTTGGTTAGATCTATTCGCCACCGAAGAGAACGCGCAATGTTATCAGTTCTGCGCGTTGGAATTTCCAAGGCGGCACTTGCTCGGCGACGCTTTTCGTCGCGAGTGGAGTTGCGGTCTGTTGTACGCCTTTCCGCCTATACCACTTCTACCCAGAGTGTTGAAGAAGATTCGGCGCGACCGGGCCCAAGTCATCCTTGTGGCTCCGGACTGGGCTCGAAGAGTTTGGTATCCCGAGCTACTCAGTATGAGCGTCGATCCCCGATCCATCTGCCTCTTCGGGAGGATCTTCTGTCGCAGCAGCAGGGGACGGTCCTCCACCCGAACCTGTCCAGTCTCCACCTGCTTGCGTGGAGATTGAGCGGCGGCAGTTGATTCCTTTCGACTTGCCTCCCGAAGTTTGTGATGTGATTCTGGCAGCCAGGCGTCCCTCCACTAAGGTGGTATACGCCTGCAGGTGGAACAAGTTTGTGGCATGGTGCACAGCAAAGGCTGTGAATCCCCTCTCTGCCCCTCTTTCTGAGGTTCTTCTGTTCCTTCTTTCTCTGGCCCAACAGGCCCTGGGTACCATCAAGGGCTATCTTTGTGCAATCTCGGCCTTCCTCAGGCTCCCTGATCAGCCCTCTCTTTTTAAGTCCCCTGTTGTTAACAGGTTTCTAAAAAGCATTACACACCTCTTCCCTCCTGTTCCGTTTGTTATGCCTCAGTGGGACTTAAACTTGGTTCTTACCTTTTTAATGTGCGCTCCCTTTGAGCCTCTCCATAACTGTCCTCTTCGTCTTCTGACTCTGAAGACAGCCTTTCTGGTGGCCATCACCTCCGCTCGGCGGGTGAGTGAGCTCCAGGCTCTATCATGCAAACCTCCCTTTCTGTCTGTCCATCCAGACAAGGTTGTTCTTAGGACACGTCCGTCCTTCTTGCCAAAGGTGGTTACTGCCTTCCACATTGGGCAGACCATCACTTTGCCCACCTTCTTTCCGCCTCCGCATCCTTCCAGAGAGGAAGAGCGGCTCCACCGTCTGGACCCAAAACGTGCGCTTTCCTTTTATATCAACCGCACACAACACTTCCGGGTGGATGACCAGCTCTTTGTTGGCTACGTGGGCGCCAAAAAAGGTCGGGCGGTGCACAAGAGAACCATCTCCCGCTGGGTAACCTTGTGTATCAAAGCCTGCTATTCTTTGGCTAAGAAGGAGCCTCCTGTTGGGCTGCGTGCCCATTCCACCAGGGCAACGGCTGCTACCACAGCTTTAGGCCGCGGTGTTCCGCTGCAGGATATATGTCAGGCAGCTACGTGAGCCTCGCTGCACACGTTTACCAAGCATTACTGCCTTGACAGCCAGGTCCGGAGGGACGGCTTCTTTGGCCGTTCTGTCCTCCGGGACTTCCTTGTCTGATCTTTGTTCGCAGACCCACCACCGGGGTTGGTATTGCTGGGGTATCTATTCTAAGGTAAGGAATCTGTCAATAACGTGTCTCTTTCAGATGCACAAGTTACTAACTTGTGTAACGATATATCTGTAAGAGACAGTAGTTAGTGACAGATTCCTTACCGCCCCACCCATCCTCCCCGTTCTGCGAACTGATTTCTAGGGTTGAGGACATCCCTTTCAGGGCCCTAGTATTTTTCAGACACCTATGTCAGCTTCTTGCATGGCTCTGCGTTCCTGGCGCGGAAAGTCGTGTACAGAACTGACGTCAGCGCGCAGGGGCGGCGTCTAAGTACTGCCCGCGACGTCATCCCGGCGATGCCGACGACGGACGCGGAGCCGCACGACGCCGCCTACCGACGCGCAAGGGTACTGCTACGCAAAAACTTTCTGGATCCAGCCTGACGCCTGGGGATATTCTAAGGTAAGGAATCTGTCACTAACTACTGTCTCTTACAGATATATCGTTACACAAGTTAGTAACTTGTGCAACGGGGGAATTTCATGGGTTTTGTACGAGTGAAATGTCCAACTAACTATAACTGTCCCTAAAACCTATGGTTTTTTCAGTGAATTTCTAAGGTTTTTTAAATGCTAATTTCTAACTAGAACGTGCCTGAAACCTATGGTTTTTTCAGTGAATTTCAAAGGTTTTTTAAATGCTAGTTTCGAACTATGCCTTCAGAGGTAGGACGTGAAGAAAGAAGAAAAACGCACAGAAAGAAGCAAAAGAAATGCAGAAAGAAGGAACAGAAGTCCACAAAGACGAAGAAAAGTGCAGGAAGAAGCAAGACGTGCAGAAAGAACCAACAGAGGAGCAGAAAGAGGCCTTGTTGCAAAATCATCCTGTGCCCACAACTTTTTCAGACGGGTACTGGTGGTAACTGACTCTGACTAACCAGGCCTAGAGCCAGTGCTATGCTAAAAGACACTTAGAATACAGTGAAAACACCTACATACACTAGGGAACACTATGCGTTGGGGTACCCCTGTGATTAGCATGACCTCCTCTGTAAGGCCCTAGTACATAATAGGGCAGGGGGATTAAAACTACCTCTTAAAACGGGGCGCGTTTGCACAGTGGTGAAGGGAGGGGGGGGGCCTGAGGTGACATGTGTGCAAACACGCCCTGTGGCCTTTTTAAGTTGGGAGATTAAGTCCCCTTGAATCCTGAGGGTCCCTGGGGTCCAACTAGCCCACGAGGTACCTCCAGTAAGCGCCACAGAGCTGCGTTGCAGAGAGGTGTAAAAAGGGGCGTGGCCTGGACCACCTCTCTGCAACGCAGGCCTGTGGCGCTTACTGGAGATACCTGGTGGGCTAGTTGGCCCCCAGGGGCCCTCAGGATTGAAGGGGACTTAATTCCCCAACTTAAAATACGCCACAGGGCGTGTTTGCACACGTCACCTCAGACCCCGCCCCCTCCCTTCACCACTGTGCAAACGCGCCCCGTGGCGCGTTTTAAGTAGGGGGATAAAGTCCCCTTGAATCCTTAGGGTCCCTGGGGTCCAACTAGCCCACCAGGTACCTCCAGTAAGCGCCATAGAGCTGCGTTGCAGAGAGGTGTAAAAAGGGGCGTGGCCTGGACCACCTCTCTGCAACGCAGCCCTGTGGCGCTTACTGGAGGTACCTGGTGGGCTAGTTGGCCCCCAGGGACCCCCAGTATTGAAGGGGAATTAATTCCCCAACTTAAAACGCGCCACAGGGCGCGTTTGCAGAGTGTTGCTGGGAGGGGGCAGGGCCTCCGGCACAATCGCGTTTTTTTTTTTCTTTTTTTTTTTTTTTAAGAAGGGGTCTGTGTGGCCCCCCTTTCTTTCCTATTTTATGGGCCCTGGGGACCCCATCCCCCAGTGCCTGACCCCTATTTTTTTTTTTTTTTAAATGGAAGGGGGCCGCGTGGCCCCCCTCCCAAGGCCATATTTGGCCCCGGGGACCCCATCCCCCGGGGCATGGCCAGTGTTTTCTTTTTTAAAAATTTATTTGGAGGGGTGCTGCGTGGCCCCCCTCTTCAGGCCATTTATAGCCCCGGGGACCCCATCCCCCGGGGCCGGCCTTTGCGTGTTTTTTGTTGTTATTTTATTATGGGGGAGGGGGGCCGCGTGACCCCCCTCGCTGGCCACTTCTGGCCCCGGGGACCCCATCCCTCGGGGCCTGGCCTCTCGTTGGGGACCGTGGGGGGAGCCCCAATGCCCCCACGGTCCCTGCCGGCTGCCCGCGTCCTGCGGGAGCCGGCATTGCTTTTCCACATGGGGAGCTGCTGACATGCAGCTCCCCGTGTGGAAAAGCAATCTGGTTTGAATTTTGGAAGAGAGAGCAGGTTTCCTGCTCTCTCTTCCAAAATCCAAACCAGTGTTTGCTATGGCAGGGCGGGAGCCGCGAGGCTCCCGCCCTGTCATAGCAAACAGCAGTGTCCCGGGGGTGGGCACCCCGGGACACTGCAGGAGCCGGCCCTGGGGGGTGGCGGTCCCCAGGGCCATCACAGGCTCCAGGAGGAGGGCCGCGCGGCCCCCCTCCCATCACATGCACAGCCCCGGGGAGGTGGTGGTCCCCGGGGCTTCGTAACGGACCCCCAAATTAGCATTTTAGTGCCCCGAGGAGGTGGCGGTCTCAGGGCGTGTGGGGGGCTCGAGCCCCCCACACAGGTTTATTTCTTTTTTTAAAAACAAGCCCCGGGCGGTGGCGGTCCCCGGGGCTTGGGGGGGCCTTGGAGGCCCCCCCAACATTAAAAAAACAAGCCCCGGGGGGTCCCTGTGCCCCCCACAAATATTTAACAAAAGCCCCGGGGGGTGGCGGTCCCCGGGGCTGCGGGGGTCCCCCTAGGCCCCCGCAATTAAATTTCCCCATGCCCCCGGGACTTGGCCCACCCGGGGGCTAAATAATAACAAAGCGCGGGAGTCCGCGCTTCGTTTTTTTTTTTTTTTTCGGCCGTATTCGCGCACCCAGCGCGAATTCGGCCGTTTAAAAAACAAAATGCTTTTTTGGGCCCTGGGGGTCCTTGTGGGACCCCCTGAGCAGGCCTAGGGCGTCAGGGTGTTTCTACCCTGCCCCCTTTTGTTATTTTTCACCTTTTGTTTTTCTGTTTTCTTGTGCCTCGGTTACCGAGGCACAAGATGGCTGCCAACACTTCCTAGTTTGGAGTGTTGACAGCCAATTAGAATAAAGCTCGTGATCGGGAGGGTGCGCGGAACCACCGCGGCCATAGATATCGAAGCTTTTATTTTTTGATTTTCTCAGCAACTACTGAACGGGTTTACACCATTTAAAAAAAAGGTCTCTTTCTGAACCAAGGGCTACCTTTTTGCCAAATTTGATGTAATTCCGTTCAGCAGTTTCGGCTGTAACCGTGTCTAAAGTTTCCTATGGGAAATTGATTTTCCAACCTCTATTTTTTGAATTTCTCAGTAACTACTGAACGGATTTACTCCATTTAAAAAAAAAAGGTCTCTTTCTGAAACAAGGGCTACCTTTTTGCCAAATTTGGTGTAATTCCGTTCAGCAGTTCGAGCTGTAGCCGTGTCTAAAGTTTCCTATGGGAATTAACATGGAGAAAACACGTTTTGGGACCCCCCTTTTTTCTCGGCCCCCGCTTGCCGAATCACCCCGAAACTTTCAAGACAGGAGCTGACCGGAGCGGGCTACGAGTTTTGAAAATTCCGTGAAGATTCGTCAACCGGCGCCAAAGATATTGAGAAAACAAAAAACGAGTTTCCTATGAAAACTAGGTCCTAACTATAACTATCTACTGGCGACCACCAGTAGATAATATATATATATGTTCCAAAACGTCCTCAATGAAAACGCACTCGCCTGCTGATGAATTCATGGAATTCTTTTTATTTAAAAGCAACCAGCAGCTTGCATCCAGAAGTTCTTTCTGCCTTACGGGTTTCGAAGTACCACACTTCTTGTTCACAGGCTAATCAGAGTTGGTGCAGTCACGCTGAAAAACACATTTATCTGCATGCTTAATTAATAATATTGCACTCTGGTGTGCCTCCTCGGTGAGTATTCCTTTTAATGCATGTTGGGATTTGTAGTGTTTGTCAGTTCAATTAACCCCTCCAGTGGGGTTTGCCACATCTCCGATTAAAAATTGAGTTTATTCACAGCCCTCCAGTGGGCCCCCAAATGTAGCTTGCACAGTGATTATTTCGCTTTTCAGCAGTTCCGCTTTGCAGACAGGAAAAGTTCCAGCCCTGCGGCCCCTCCTTTACTTTGGTGGTGGTGCAATCTTCTCTGGCAGGACAGCCAGTATAATGTTCCAAAAACGTCCTCAATGAAAACGCACTCGCCTGCTGATGAATTCATGGAATTCTTTTTATTTAAAAGCAACCGGCAGCTTGCATCCAGAAGTTCTTTCTGCCTTACGCGTTTCGAAGTACCACACTTCTTGTTCACAGGCTGTAATTGTTGTTTCAGGCGCACACCCACTGGAGGGTTGATTAATTTGCACTACGAATTCCAGCATTCCTTGAGAGTAAGCACGCTCTGGAGACGCCCACTAGAGGGCATTTAATCAAAGAGAATGCATAGGAGTTGAAAGTGCTGTTGTGCTGCCAGATTCACATCGGATGCCTGTGATCAAGAACCATGTTGGTTTGAAACGCGTAAGGCGCAAAAGAATTCTTGATGTGAAATGCTGTTTTTAATAAAGAAACTCTGCTGAGCTTGTTAGCCCTGTGAGTGCGTCTTCAATAGAGGGCAACCTTGTGATGATGAGAGAGATATATATATATATCTATATATATATATATATATATCTCTCTCTCGCCAATTCCAGTCTCCTTCGTGGAGAATAACGTGTGGACCCAAGTTCTGTGCAATTTTTTATTCAAACTCTATCCGCCATAACGCGTTTCGGCCGTGACCGGCCTTGATCACATGACAACGATGACAAGATAGTTTGCCCTTTTTAAAGTGACAGTGCTCAAAAAAACCATTGATGGAAATTAACAACAGACTGCACCAATGCATGATTGAATAAAAGTATAAATACCTTTTAAAATCACTTTGCTTATATTTAAAATCACATACTATGGTTACATTATGTGCAGATCAATACCCAATGATTTATGACAATTATTTAATGGCTCAAGTGCTTGTTACCCTGCTGATTACTTTCCTCTTACTCATTTGGTTTTTATGAAACTTTTGTGCCCACAAACATAATTTCACCCACCCCACATATTTCCTTTTTACATGTCATTGCTTCAACAATATTTAGATTTCTAATTCTTTACGTTTCTTTACATAAGGTGACTAGTGCTCAGGACTATAATACATATTTATTGTACAATATTATCTGCATATTGCAATTTGAGCCTAGACAGTGCAAGGATGGCAGTACAAATACCTTTTAAGCATGTATGCCTATTCCTGTCTAACCACTTCATAGTACCATCATCTTTCTGTGCAAATAGCAATTACTGAAAAAAGTGACTAAGTGCTCATACAATCCTTCCCAGCCAGGATTATCTATAGTGCAAGTGAAGAAAAAGTGCTAAGTGCTAACTGTTGCCAGCAGTACCTGTTTTAACTTAATGTCATAATGACCTACTGGCAATAAATCCTAAAGTGCTTAAAGTATAAAACAAGATGGAGGTCCAATCAGTTCGAATGCATCATATAAAATTCATACATAAATTCAAAAAGCATATTAACAAAAGATATTCTCAAACGGTAGCAGCTGAATAAGGTTTCCCATATTTTAAAGTGCATACATTTAGATAAGATTAATCCATCTAAAAATTGTTATACAATATGTCACTTAAAACTAGAGAATCTTAAAACCTTTTTGCCTTTCGCTGAATACCAATGCCCCTAAGTAGCCAATCCTTGTTCAATCCATATAATAGGTTCATACATGCACATACGTATGTCAAAGCAACGCGCTGGCCTGAGGCAAATGTCATGATGTTAAAGGTATGTATACAAATCCTCACTAGTGTTCAGGCCCCCTGGGTGCTTTGTATCCAACTCCAGTATATATCTTGTCTCTAAACGTCTACGTTTTGCTTCCCGGTTGCCCCCTCTTTTTTGGGCTGGTACTGCATCAATAATAAAACATTTCAGATGTTTAAGATTACTATTGTGAAATTCTTTAAAATGTCTCGCAACCGGGTAACTGGAGTAATTTTTAGCAATGGCCCGTATGTGCTGTGGGATCCTCTTATGTGCCGCTAACTTGGTGCTGCCTATATACTGTAGGTTGCAGCTGCATTCTAGTAGGTAGACTGCGTGATCTGTTTTGCACGTTAAGTGCTTGTCAATCACCTGAATTTTATCGTTGAATGCGGTTTGGTAAGAAGTTTTATTTATGCCATATAGACAGGCTTTACAGCTTGAACATTTATAAAAGCCTTTTCTTGCTGTCAACCAGATCCCTGATTCCAGGTCCTCTGGGCTACTCTTAACCAGCGCACACCCAATTGATGCAGTCTTCCTATATGTGATAGCTGGTATTTTTGGTAAGAGGTGACCTATCACAGGGTCGTCTAACACGATTGGCCAGTTACGTCTAATAATACCCCTGAGTTGTTTCTCTTGCCTGGAGTATGAGAAAATTAATCTGGTAGGTTCATTGGTTATGTCGAGATCATTTGTAACTGCATATTTTGTTTTCTATTGCAGCAGATCCTCCCTAGCTCATTTCCTGGACTTGGTTATTGCGGCATCTATGATCTCAGATTTGTAGCCTCTTGCTAGGAAGCGTTCCTTGCTTTCCATTTGTTTAACAGATAAGTCTGCCTCGTCACTACAGATCCGTCTTTTTCTTAGCATTTCCCCATACGGGATACTCTGTATGAGGTGCGGAGGATGCGAACTGGTCGCATGCAACACTGTGTTGCCAGCCGTAGGCTTGCGATACAAAGACGTAGTAAGTTTAGTATCAAGAATCTGAACATGCACATCTAAAAATGTCACCCTTTCTGTACTGATGGTTGAGGTAAAATTCAAATTAACATCATTGTCATTTATCTGCGAGATAAACTCAATAGCGCTTTGTTCAGTACCATTTCATATGATAAATAAATCATCGATAAACCTTAACCAGGTAACTACCTTCCCATGATAGATGTGTTCAAATTGTTTTCTGAGGACCAGCTCCTCCCACCAGCCCAAGAACAAACATGCATAGCTGGGGGAGAAGCTGGCCCCCATCGCCACCCCCTGGATTTGTTGATATATTTGGTTTTTAAAGAGGAACAAGTTGTTTTCCAGACAAAACAGTAACATACTGATTAACATTCTATTATGTTGGGCATATTTCATTGTTCTACTGCCTAGAAAATGCTCCACTGCCCTGATACCATCATTATTTCTTATACATGTATAAAGTGATGTCACATCAAGGGCTAATAAAAGATAACCAGATTTCCACTGTATGTTTTCTATCTTGCGCAGTAAGTCGCTTGTATCCTGTACATAGGATCGCAAATTTTTAACGTGCTCCTGCAAAAAATAGTCAATGTACCTTGACATATTTTCTAGAGGGCCATCGCATGCTGCTATAATAGGTCTCCCTGGCGGCTTCTGCATGTCCTTGTGGGCCTTTGGAATAAAGTAAATCACGGGAATAGTAGGGTGCTCGTTCTTCAGATATTTGTATTCCTCCAGATTGAGTAAGCCCACACTCTTCCATGCTAGAAGCTTTGCAAAGAAGTCATCCTGTGTACATTTGAATTTCTGAAACATACTTTTCCTGTAGCATTCTGGATTATTGAGTTGAGAACGCTTCCTCCATATAAGCATTCAAGGGCACAACATATCATATATATATATATATATATATATATATATATATATATATATATATATATATATATATATATATATATATATATATATATAAAATCATAGGAGTTGAAAATATAAAAGTTGATAAAGCTATTTGTCTATTTGTTAGAAACTTTGCTGACAGGTAAGTAACCTTCTTTTAATTGGGAATAGCAATTTGACCACACCTTGCAGTTTGTGTATTATGTAAACGAATTTGATTAGTAATATTTTTTTTCTTAACAAACTTGCAGATTGAGGAGTGCGCCATACAGGATCTATTAGTCCACTACAGAGCTTTGGGAAATCCTGACGAGTTTATCCTAGTTGAAAGAACAACAAAGGGGCCAGTTGCCATACCAATGTGGAACAAGCATTGATTGGAATAGGACCGCGTCAACAACTTCATCGTCATCAATGATTTACATCAACCAGAAAGGCGACTAATATTGTAAACAGTTTTTGGAAAAGTAACAATGCACAATATTGATAGGCTCCAACTTGGAAGAAAGGCGTACTTTGTAGCACGTCTTCTACGAGGTAAAGCATTATATCATCACCATGAAAAGAAAAGGGTTTGAGAATTGGATTAAGTAGTGTGAGTGATGTGCTGCTGGAGATAAGAGGGTAAACCCATGCCTTGCGACCTTGCAGGGATTGTTATGAAAACCAAGAACAAGAGTAGTAATTAGATACATCCTCACAAGCAACACTGCATTTTTTATTTTTTGAGTTTGGCAATCTTTCATCGTTCCATTAGTCTCCGTCCAGAAATGTGTGCCATAAATTTCTTGTTGGAGGAAAAACTTAAATCCAGTCTCGTGCATCTTGAATTTGACCTAGTAGATGCCAGATGTTAAGGCTGTGCAGACTGGTATTTTCAGACCTCACATTTTAGTTTGTAATTCAGGATCAATGAATGAGCTAATGATAAAGTTTAGGGCAGACATTCTACTCCTTACAGATAGCCCACAGAAGCTTTAAAATTGCCATGAATTTCAATATTTGGAGTCCTGTTGGCTTTCACTCTGTAATAAAATAATCGTACAGCTTAACATAGAAACTAAACCAGAATTAAAAAGAAGGTACATGTATTCCTTCAATCCTGATTCTTTTTATCGACTGCGTTCTTATATTAAAAATGTGCTAATTTATATTTTGAGCTTATAATGTCCATGACACCTTCAGCACTGAAGCACAGATCTGGTTTCAAGAGTGCCTGTGATGGGTGTTAGTTGAGTTTTGGGGGAACATTTTTTAAGTAACCCTCTAGCCAGAGGCAGAGCACCCTTGCTGTGTATGTACATGCTAAACACATTCTGCGGTTCATGTAAAATGAGTCTACAGATCGGTGCCCAAGTTTGCAGAGTGCCTGTATTCATTTCAAAATGCAATCTGCTAAATTGTTACATGAATATTTAATTTATACTGGTTGGACCCATGTCGTCTTCCTTTTCTTTTTCTTTTCTTTCATTTTGTTTTCTTTTGCTACCCCGTCATGTTAAAATGGGGTGTCTGTTTGGTTGTGTATGTTAAGGAAGCATCTACGAATCATAAGGCTAAGCAATGTTTACACTGTTAGCATCTGGGTCATCAAGAGAGGATAGTACTCGAGACAATGCATATGCCAATTTGGAATTGCTGTCATATACATGCATTTCTTGTACATTGTGTATGTGACCTAGTTTGAGCTGTACCGAAAAACAATTCAAAGGGGAAGTAAACAGAAATGCAACAACAACAGAGGTGTGATGTGTTCTTTCTTAAAGGCATTATTTACCTGCGGTATTGTCTTCGTAGGCATGTAAATTGAATGGTCTAAATGCAAGTGTATGGTATGCTAACTGCTTCAAAACAAACCTACTCCGTTATCAAATGCTTTGATAACTACTTCCTAACAGTTAGTGCCAAAGTAAGAATCAAGGATGTGTCCAGGATTTTAACATATATCATATGATCAAACATTAATGTGTATAGTTACGTTGCACCCATTCATTGAGACAATGTTATCCATTGCCATAAGAGGGTTTCTCATGGATGCTTGTTAACTACAATACCATTTTTACTCTGCCAGGTCAGTAGAAGTCTATCCTCTTAAAAACATTTGTTTCTACCCTCGCTCCAAAAATGTAAGCTCCAGCCCTCTTTCCCATATACACTTCTCTGCAACAGATGTAGCATTGGTCTGACACTTGAATTTTTAAATTATTCGCAGCAGTAGTATTGTTAGTGGGGGTTTGCAGGCTTGAGTGTTGGGAGGCCAACACAAGTCGATGCCATGCTATCCTCCTGGGTATAACTTGTATCCATTGAGAACTAGGTTTCCCAGGGCATGATAAAAGGAGCAAGAAGGATAGTGTTTCTATGGGAGTTTGTGCATAGTTGCCCATAGTTTTGAAAAGTTCTTTACTATTTAAGACAGTGTTCCTAATGAGAGATGTTATTTGAGACCAAAGCACCCTAGAAGCAAATGCAGTCTCATAACAACAGCTAAAGCCACCTTTTACAAGTCTATCATCGATGCTGTGATCAGCAGAAGCGCAGCACTTCTTATGGGCATAAAACACTGTGCCAGTCTAAACCCCCCCCCCCAACCATGCAATCTCCCCAGGAGGAAAGTGCAGTGCCATAAATCCCTTCTTCACTGAGGAGATTAGCAAAATCTGATCCCACCCTGATAATACGCCAACTTCCATGCTATCACCTATACCCCATCACTGTACTACAAGCTGTAACACTGTCGAACCAAGCTTGCACACTGAACTGTCCACCATCCTCAACTCACTCACAGCCGCATCCTATGAAGACATTTTTCCATACTCTACATATCTGAGCGATGTCCTCGCAGCCTCCCATCTTAGGTGGTCAAAGCCACACCATAAGCCAAAACATCTCCAAACTAGAGAAAATTTGTAAGAAGGACAAAACCGACAAAACCAGAAGAAAGGCATTCTCAATACACACATCCAAAATCTTTAACAGAATCCCAATCCGCATAAGGACTGTGCTCACCCTTCTATAGTTCAGGACATCCCTACACACTAGGCCTCATGCTACCTTCCTTCTTTATACCCATGTACCTCTTCTGGGTTCCACCCTTGTTCAGCGCTTCATTGCTTTCAGCTGGTTTCACACTTTACAAGCAGTTATGCATACTTGCATTCAGCGGATATCTGGAAGAGAAGACAACCCCTATGGAACAAACCCACTGAAACACATGTAGAAACAATTCAGAAAGAGGGAGACGCTAGGGGGCGTGCAACCAAGATGGCCGCACCTTAGTGAGGCTCCGTCGCCCTGGAGCTCATATTCACCATTTATCCTCAGCCTGGGGGCTAAGATTGCCCAAAAGCGCAATATATTGACCGGGGAGACTGCGGGAGCGGGCTTGCGGCATCGACGGCGAGAGCGGATTGTGACTGTGGCCTACAAAAAGCGCACTGCACACAAAGGCCTGGACGCACTGCCGCAACGAGGCCTCAGCGGGAGCCGAGAACGCTGATCCGGACGGCTCCACTGGACTTCTGCGAATAACGCTGCGGAAGACACCCGGATTGGTGCCTGGGGAGACGAGCACGATCCCGGCAGCATTAACGGACGGAGCCGGGCTTGCCCGCCACACGCCGCCAGACGACCAACCTGAGACGGGCGACAGGCCCGAGAGCCCACATCTGAGGCCTGGTGCAACACTTGGGAGCCTGCGTACCGATCCACGGCATCAGTAAGTCTGATCTATTGGCTAACGTGGTGCGAGGGGGCACAACGGAGCGGAGGACGAGTGGCGCTGCACCGGAACGTGTGCCTATGAGCTGGAGGAGGGCCTTTCGCGCCGGACCTGGGCCTGATTTAGGAGCATAGCCAACGCGGCTGCCGCGGGCGCTGCGCGGTGGTAGACGCGCCGGCCACGATCCGCCGCTGAGAGTCTGGAATTGGAGCATTGCCCCTGCGGCCTACGCGACTGTCTGGGAAGGCCCCCCCCCCATGAGCCCAGTGTTACCGGAATCTGAGCGACCCAGAGACTAACGTCACCGCGCATCACACTCAGAGCAGGCTGACCTGGCCCCTTGGGCCCCATTGCTGCTGGCCCTCTCCTGACTGCGGCCTGTCTAGTGGTCGGCAATACTGCAGTGCCCACAACACAGGGGAGCAACCGGCTGGCCCAAATCCCACTATACATCCCGGCTGGGCCGCGATCCCATTGAGACTACCACGGGGCCTACTGCGGCATCATCACTGACCCACCCGGGGCCAGGTGCGCGATCCTCTGGGTGGCTGCAACTGACTTTCTGGTCCCTGTACTGCATTGCTGCATATGTGACAACTGTACTGACACCAATCGGAGCTGTGAGCCACCACCGGTGCGAGACGACTGGGCCTGGTCTGGCCCTACAGCATTGTAAGCCCCGGAGAGAAAGCTGATCTACAAAAGGATCAGGAGACATTGCGCCTCAGAGGGGGGTGACAACGATGGAGGATAGCGGGCCCACCCCGCACATATAGGCACGTTGCATCGGTGGCATCACCTACCCGCCGCATTGAACGCCACCTGAGTGGGGGTGCTTGCCATGGAACCACGACGACCAGCGAGACAGAGACATCCAGCTCGCTGCCCTGCCTCTTAGCACCACTGTCCCATCGTGACTGCCCAGAGGAAACCGACTCGCTCACATTGAATCGAGGAAGGCAACGGCTCAGGATCGTACTGCTGAGGAGAAGATTGGGAGAGACGCCCTCTAGTCCGTCCGGTCAGAACCATTGGGAAGCCAGATGGCAAGCAACCTAAACTTGACTTCGATACCCGCAGAACGCCGCGGGGACAGCTACTGGAGCCGGACCAAGATGGCGCGAGCCAATCAAGCCAGAGTACTGAGGAGGTGGACCTGAAAACGCTACTTCACACGATGAAAACCAGTTTTGCCTCAATCGAGGGGAAAATGGACACCATGTGCGCCAGAATGGACCAGATCACCCAGAAGATTGAAAAGCAGGACAGCAGGCTCAAAGAGGCCGAAACTCAGATCTCCACGCTGGAAGATGAACACACGCAAACAGTGGGGCAACTCACCGACGTCAATAAATTGCTCAAGATCATAGCGGCCAAAAACGAGGACATTGAAGCCCGCTCACAGCGGAACAATATACGCATTACTGGCGTCCCTGAGACCACCAACACTGGGAGACTGGTGGACTATGTGGAACGCCTACTCACCACGTGCTTTGGTCAAGAGGCCTTCTCCAGAATGCTCATTGTCGAACGAGCGCACCATACTCTGGCGCCGAGGCCCCCGCCTGGAGCGCCACCCCGGCCCATAGTCGCGAGGTTACTCAACTATCACGACCGAGATGCTGCCCTGCGCAAGGCTAGGGAGCTGAGAGATGTTGTCTTTGAAAACAATGCCATCTCACTATATCCGGATTTCACCCTCAACATCCAAGAAGCGCGGAAGAAATTTGCTCCATTAAAAAGAAGCTTCAACAGGAGGGAGTGGAGTACGCCATGTTGTATCCTACACGTCTGAAGATCACCCACAACGGACTGCAACACATCTGCAACACTCCACAACAAGCGGCAGATTTTTTCAAAAAGACAGTGATGGTTGCAAAAAGAGCGGAGCGATCCCCGCCGAGCAGAGGAACCAGCCCAACACAACATGCAGAGGACTGAGCCAAGGATGGGCGGTCGTGCTGACCGCCGCCTGCAAAGCTTGGGGTAATCGCTATCCGTGCAGCGGGTCATTTCCAGTCACAGGTAACATCCACTGTAATTACAGTAATGCCTCCCGGTCTCATACCACTTTATGTATAGGAAACAGGGTACCCTGCAGGGCATTAATATTGTATTCCAGGGACCCCTACTGCACTTGTTTACAGTGCAGGGGGAGCTGTCACGCCCTCTTGAATGCACGTCTCTAAGGGTGTACCCCTTCTCTCCACTAATGGAGATTGTATTTCTACAATGTTGTTTTTGTTGTTTAATTGTGAGGGATATGCAATTATGGGCCACTAAAAAAACCTGTAGACTACGAGGACTCCGCTTTATGTTTTGCTTGGGACAGTATGCTAAAGCGTACCTGCTTTTTCCCTTTAAAGACATTTCGTCTAAACAATTTATGGACAAAGTACTGTTGTAACAGTGATAAAGTGGCCCACATGTTTCATTTGGTTTCAGATATATGGGGAGGGTTTGTAAGGGAGGGAAATATACACGGCAAGTTGGGGTAGCCGCTGTGGGGGGTATGTTGGGGTCAAACCAAAAGAAGAGGGCATTTTTGTGGCAGTCAAACACTCAGATCCCGAGGGCGTTGCTCACATGCAGTTATCAGTACAGACATATTCCGACCACATATTTGCTGGAAATTGAGTAATGATGGGTAAAGAGCAGAGGACCACTAATATAGCGGGCATGAGCCTCCTAACCTGGAATGTTCGAGGCCTGGGAGACCCTAGAAAGAAACGACATATCTTGGCCTATTTAGACAGGCATCACGTCAGTATAGCTATGCTGCAGGAGACACATACCCTTCCCACAAACCAATCCCAGTTTGCCTCACGGTGGGCCTCGTATAGATACTTCTCTTATTCTGCTTACGCCAGAGGGGCAGTGGTCCTAATTCACAAAGCGGTGCCATATATTGAAGAGGGTTTCACACTTGACCCACTGGGGAGGTATTGCATAGCATGGGGACGGCTGGCATCGGCCTCCATCACATTGGTGTGTAGTTATGGCCCCAACGTGGATGACGAGGATTATTACATCACTTTATGGGCACGTATTGTGAGTATTGGCTCGACCCACCTCATATGGGGAGGGGGCTTCAATTTAACATTAAGCCCACCAAATGACCGGTCACACCCACTGCCACACCACTACTCCAAAGCGCAGCGCCAACTCCAGCAAATAGTCGGTGACAACTTGTTAGTAGATGTATGGCGTCACCAACACCCGGGTCAACGCGAAGGCACATTTCATTCAGCAGTTCACAATACTTGGTCAAGATTGGACATGTGGCTCGTCTCCCAAGACATTGCACTGTGTACACTTTCCTCTCGACACTTAGCTCGTACCTACTCGGACCACTCCCCTGTGGTAATGTCGCTGAACCTCCAGGGCATGTCACCCCAATCCAGGCAATGGCGTCTACAACCCACGACACTTCTAGATGCTGTATTCCAGTCAGAACTAGGGGAGACACTAGAAGAATTCCTAAACACTAATGTAGGCTCAGTATCGTCCCTAGCCACTGTATGGGAAGCGCTCAAGGTTACCGTAAGAGGGCACTGCATGGCCAAGGCGGGGGGAATCCTCAAAGACATCCGCAAGACGCTGACGCGCCTGGAATGCCAGATTAAACAACTAGAGGCAAACGTACAGGGGGAGCGAGAGGGCTCCACACAGGCTAAGATACGGGAGACATTAACGGAATATCAGGCTGAGGCGGAAAGGGAGTGTCTCTTTCGAAGCAAATATCATACAGCGCGCAGATATGGAGAGGGAGAGCGCCCAGGCAAAGCAGTAGTCGAAAGTATCCGGCAGCCTAGAACAGCGAACCACATCCTGGTTCTACGAGATCGGGATGGAGTGGCACATAGGGACACGGCGGACATAATGAAGGTATTTATAGACCACTACCAGACGCTTTATACGTCCTGTGTGACGCGACAAGAAGAGACACCGCAGTACTTGCAGCAGGTAGAACTGGCATGGCTTAGCAATTGGCAGAGGGAATTCTTAGCAGCCGACTTCGAATTAAACGAGATCCGGGAAGCCATAATGCACATAAATAATGGTAAGGCACCGGGGCCGGATGGCCTTTGTATAGAGTTTTATAAGAGCTATATAGACACTCTAGCCCCCTTTCTGAAGGCAGTTTATGAGTAGGCTGCCCAAACGGGCATACTTCCACCTACCATGCGGGAAGCAATGTTGGTCTCGCTGCTGAAGCCTGGAAAACCCCCCGAATCCACAGACTCGTCCAGACCGCTGTCAAAGATAAACTGCGATGCCAAGATTTTGGCAAAGGTACTGGCCAATCGGCTTACCCTCTTAATGGATAGACTTATTCGACCTGACCAAGCGGGTTTCATACCTGGTCGCTCAACCTCACACAATCTGAGGACCCTCTTCTCTGTTTTGCATGGCATCGACCAGGAGGACCAGGCGGTGGCGGTCTTTCTGGACGCCACCAAAGCGTTCGACTCACTGGAGTGGGGGTACTTACTCACGGTATTGACTCACATGGGATTTCCTCTGGGATTTTTCATATGGATTAAATTGTTATACAATCAGCCATGCGCCTCACTGCAACTGAACGGTGCGCGATCTCCAGCCTTCCGCATCACTAGGGGCACGCGACAGGGATGTCCCCTTCCCCCCCTGCTATTCGTCATAGCCATGGAACCGTTGGCATCCATGTTGAGCCAGTACAATAAGCAGTATGCGCTAGACTATCCAACGAGGCCTGTTCTCATTTCGCTATACGCGGCTGACATTACACTATACGTACGAGACCCTGCTGAAGGATTAAACGCCATGATACGAGAAATAATAAAGTTTGGGGCCTTTTCGGGAATCACTATAAACTGGGGAAAATCCCAGGTCATGCCACTCACGACAAGTACCCACCAGTTCCAAATGGACTACCCGCTACAGTGGTGCGAAGATGAGGTGCGGTATTTGGGAATCATTATCACCAGAGACAGGGAAGAACTAATGCGAGCTAATTATGGGGTGGCTCTCGCTAAGATAGAAGACCTGGTTAATAGGTGGATAGCTCTCCCTCTCTCGTTAGCAGGCCGAATAGCCTTAATGAAGATGGTCATCATGCCCAAATTTCTATACCTGTGACAAATATCCCTTTCCCCCCGGACGCTCCTTCTTTACTAGGCTGAAAAGCCAACTCATCCATCTTGCATGGGGTGGGAAACAACCCCGGATTAAATGGTGCACCCTCACATTGCTGTTCGCCCAGGGCGGGTTTGAAGCGCCCGATCCGGAACTTTACTACCTCAGCGCTCAGGCGCACTTCGCTGCCTACTGGTTCGAGCCTCCGCCCTTTGACTCACTTGGCGGTGGAGCAGGGGCTCATGGAGCCACTACCTCTTGTGGGATTCCTAGGTGTTGATGACAAAACAGCAAGGGGAAAGGGATCCACAGTGGCTTGCACAAACGCTGCGTGGCGCGCCATTGCAAAGCGATCCCGAGTACCCATGCTATATTCCCCATCACTCCCCCTATTTAATCAACATAACCTACCTGTCACGCGCGAAGGGATTTGCAAGCGCATGCTTCTCAAACTGGGTATAACTACCTGGGGAGATATGTACCACCAGGGACAGTTCAAAAGCGCGGCTGAGTTCTTAGGCGGCACAGACCCCACTACCATGGACAGATTTTTATATATACGCTTGCGACAAGCTGTTAGGGCCGCTACACCCGCATTCCCAGCAGAACCTCCCACACTGCTCCCATTGCAACAAACGTTACGGGCAGGGGCACCACACGCCGTATCCCGATATATAAAACGTCGGTGGGGACACATAATATACTGAAAGCAAAACCGGGGTGGGAAGCGGAACTGGGACATCCCATTACGGAGGAGGCCTGGGGATACAGCTGTCAACAAACTGAACGCATCACTGCTAACAGTAAGTTTAGAATTATTCACTTCAAATTTCTCCCCAGAATGTATTATACCCCGGTCAGGTTGCACAGACTCCAGCTGCGAGACAACGACAGATATGACCGCTGCAAACAGGAGGGAGCGGGTTTCCTCACATAGCATGGGAATGTAGGTACATAGCGTCATATTAGCCTGAAGTGGGGAAAGCACTGGGAGACATGATGGAAGAGCAGCTTGACCTCACGCCGGAAATGGGTCTCCTGGGATACCTCCCAGGGCACAAAGGTCGAGCCCAAAAAATGTTGGCGATTGGCCTACTTGTGGCCAAGCGCAAAATTGCCTGTAGATGGGGGAGGGGCAGAGCGCCCAAATTCAAAGAATGGTTGGCTGACCTAACTTATTGTCAGGAACAAAACAACATTTATGCTCAGCTACTACCCCCGTTCACGGCCCTGTGATGTCTGGGACCCACTTACTAGATATCTACTCAGAGAAACCGCAGCTTACAGAGGATAATACCGCCTCATCGCAAACCAGTCACCGAATTGAGAATAACGGGCCGCAAGATTAAGAGACCGACCACTAGTGGGGCCACTGCGCTGTACTATTCGCCACTTTTGCCCATATTGACTGTCGGAATGTCTAAATTTAATCTATGTACTGTAATACTGTATCTATGCGCTGCCAAGAAAATGACTGCTGCACACTGTAACTGTACTGTTATTGTATCAAAAATGCCAATAAACAAAGTTTTCAAAAAAAACAATTCAGAAAGAGGAAACATCGGTGGAACAAGCAAATTAGTGATTGCATTTAGAGCCCTTGTTAAAAATGTTGGTATCCTAGAGATAGGATGTTGATTAATGGGCAACCTTTTCATGTGGTAGAGGGAAACAGAACAGTGTTAATTTATCCAGTACACTTCAGTGGCAGGCCCCTGATATGGTGGTTGTTAGAAATGGGATCTCTGGTTGGCTAAGGCGTGCGCCAAAGCCAGGCAGAGACCACCACTCTAGTCAGGGCGAGGGAGTTACACGCCAAAGATAACCCCTGCTCACCCCCTTGGTAGCTTGGCACGAGCAGTCAGGCTTATCCCGGAGGCAATGTGTAAAGCGTTTCGCATGCACACAGCAACAACATACCAGGCACACTACAAAAAGGAACTCCACACAAGGTTATATCAAAAATAGCCTTTGTATTCTCATAACACATTAGAATAGTACTCACATAATATACATCGTGCCACCTGGCACTAGGTCATATTTACAAGGGATTATTTACACCTGACAGGGCCAACTGGACCACTGCCAGTACCAGCACAAAGCGAACTTAGTAAATGTAGCACTTATAATAAATGTAGCACACATCATAAACGTACAACCAGTAATCACTGGTAACCACTGTACTCAGCATCATCCTGTAACATAAACCACATTATGCACAGTATCACAGGCGCCAAATCTATTGTACGCCAACCTAATCAGTCTAACATCTTAGACCCTAACCTCCTAAGTATCACTCCCATTAGGGGCATAAAACACAGTAGAGAATATCTCAAACCTAACCACAGTAGGCACAACCTCATAATCATAAAACCACAGTTAGAGGTATAACACAGGGTGCGTAAATCATAATACATTAATTACATTTCCTAGCACCCAAAATCACATTAGCACATACATCACATTAGGGCCTGGCGCCCTATAAACCGCACAGTCCCCCTGGCCAACTGGCCTTCTCAAAGGGGCTCAAATGCCCTGTGTCCAGAATGTCAGGGCGCTGCCAAGGCAGCAGAACAGAAAGCGCGCCATTGCGCTGGGGCCGAGGAGTGCATCTCACTCCTAACTCTCTCACATGCCCCCAAAGAACTGTGCCTAAACGTTGCAGCTGGCACTAAGTGCTGCGCAGCTGTGAATATCCCATGAGGGCACTGGCACCGACTGTGCCCTGAAAACAAATGTGACCACAGGCAGGAGCACGAGCACCGACAATGTGCTCCGATCTGGGGACCCCCACTGGGATCTCTGGCCTGGAATTATCCCCTCGACGTTGCAGCTGCCCTCTAGCGAGTGGGGCAACTGTAGGGAAAATGGCCACACAAAGGGGGGAAAGCGTGGGCCCCACTGGGCCCTTTTAAAATAATCATGCCCAATGTTGGAGCCACATAGGCTCTGGGAACAACTGTGCCCCACGTTGGAGCAGCCCTCTGTCAAGTGGGGCTGCTCGGGAAAGAGGCACCGGCGTGGTGCCTCGACTTTGCTCCCCCCAGCCAGCTCCACTCACCGGCTCTCCTGGCGGGGACTCTTCTCCTTTTCTCGCCGGCTCCTCTCGTGGTGGGTGCGGGGCTTCCCTCAGCCACACGGGAGCCCCGCTGACGATACGGCTTCACCCGGGCCCCCTCCTGGGACCCGGGACTTCCGTGTGGAGCCCGTAAGGCTCCCTTACTTCTTCCTTGGCCTCCGGCGGTATCCACGCAGGCGGGGTGGGCTCCCGCCTGCCTACCTCGCCTCACTTCCTGGCGGCGGAAGCTCCGCCCATGTCTCAGGCAAGTTGCCTGACTTCCTGTTTTCCGGCGCTCGGGCCGCGGCGGTGATTTTTTGAAGCAATGCGGGGTGGGCTCCCGCTAGTAGCACACATGCGGGGTGGGCACCCGCGATCAAAAATAAAGATACAGCGGCCATGCGGGGTGGGCACCCACCATTGAAACAGACCCATAAGCGGGGTCGGCTCCCGCTACCAAATCCATGACGCGGGGTGGGCACCCGCTCTGCAGGTAAACCGCGAGGGAATCCCTACACCGGGGATTCCCTCCTCTCCGGGCAGCTCCGCGCTGCGGAGCCCTCGCGCTCCTTTTCCTTGGGGCAGACAAAACAACAAGCGCTTCCCAGGGCGCAGGATGCCCCAAGTCCCTGAAAACTAAAAAGAACAGCGCTCACTGGGCGCAGGGTGCAGCAAGAAGTCCTGAAAGTCTTTGAGAAATGAAGGGGCAATGCAGGGCCCAGGGAGGCAAGCCCTCCTAGCAGCCCCCCCTGGGCCCCCAGCAGCAGCACGCCCTGCAGGATCAGCACCAAAGTACAGAACTGCACATTTTCATGGGGTCACAGCCCCTATATTTATATCAGCATTTCCCTTTGTGTCACAGCACAGGGCTTGGGGATACCAGTCAGAACTGGTTATGGGGGGATTTGGAGCACTTTGTTTTCGAAGCTCCTCTTCCCCTTTGTCAGGTGGGGGCTCAGTAATCAGACACACCACAGGGGGCGGAGCCAGCATTGTACAGGGCAGGCACACTCCTATTCAGAGTCAGGGGATTACTCCTCCCACTACCCTTAGCCCAGGTGTCCTATTCAGCCCAGCGCTGACTCACCCTGCCCCTCCTGGAGCCACACACCTCCCAGCCCCCGTCACTCGCAAAGCCAGACATGCAATTCACATCAGGCAGGCAGACACATAGCACACAGAAATGCCAACTTCTAAAAGTGGCATTTCTAAAATAACCACAATAAATCTGCGCACACCAGTGCGCAGCATTTCACACAATTTCATACATACCAGACTTGACCACACTGCTCCTCTCATACCAGGAATTACCATGGACACACTTATCCCCCATGCATTCCTATGGGAGGGCAGGCCAATCTCACCATAAGTACAGAGCGCGCACGCACTTTCCACTGGACCACAGTGCGAAAGTGCTCAGAGGCCTAAAATCACCAACACCAGGTTACAGACAAGGCAAAAAGTTTAGGGGTGAACCTGCCAAAAAGGGCCAAGTCCAACAGTGGTTCTCAGCCAACAAGAGCAGATGGCACAGTGCAGAGTTGAATTAGTGGCTTTTGGGTTTTTATGCTGTCATACCCTTTCCTTCGAGAAGGCAGTGCTTCCCGCAGTTAGTTAATTTTCCAGAGATCTGGCCTGTGTGATGTTTGGGCCTGCTCAAATCTTAAACACAGCATCAGCAGCTCTCTTCAAGTCTTTACTTTAGGTGCGCAAGCAAGAGAACAAAAAGAATTCTGTTGGCTGGAGGTACTCCTACTTTCGTCTATGCAGAGAAGATTATTAACATGAAGAGTCCATACCAAAGAAAAGTAGACTTTTCAGTCTACTCGCCTTATGACCATCATACGGCTGTATGATGTTACAATGCAGGCCTTTACAATGCATGTAATACCAAATGTTGATCTTTATAACACGTGACATTACATTAGAACTTTATTTCACATCTTTGTGGTTTTTATATATATGTGTGTGTCTGTGGGTGTGTGTATATACCACCTGTTACCTCTAGTAAGCCCTACACAGTGGGATTGCTGAGAGGTGGTCGTAGGCCAAGCCCCTTTTTACACAACTGTGCAAACTCGCCTCTTGGCACACTGGTGGTGGGGCGACGAGGTCCCCTTGTGTCCGAGGACCTCAGGACTAAAGTGGACTTCATCCCCCAAGCAGCAGTGCGCCAGGAGGCGCGATTGCAGAGTGGTGTTAAAAGGGGGCGTGGCCTCTGACTACCTCAGAAATCTAGCTGTGTGGGGCTTACTGGAGGTAACAGGAGGGCTAATTGGCCACCAGGGACCCTCAAGAGGCAAGTGTACTTCATCCCCCAACCCAGAGTGTGCCAGGAGGCACGTTTTCAGAGTGGCGGAGAAAGGGAGCGTGGTCTGCAACCACCTCTCACTGTGTGGGGCTTACTGGAGGTAGCAGGTAGGCTATTTGGCCCCTAAGGACCCCCAGTAGCTAAGGGGACTTTATTCCCCAACCAAGAGCGCGCCAGGAAGCGCATTTGCAGAGTGGTGGGCAAAGGGGGCGTGGCCTGCTATCAGAACTTAGCAATCCTGCTGTGTGAGGCTTACTGGGGGTAATAGGAGGGGTAGTTGGCCCCCAAGGATTTCCTTGGGGGCCAACTGCCCATCTGTTACCTCCAGTTAGTCCCACACTGTGGGATTGCTAAGAGGTCTTTGGAGGCCACGCCCCCCTTTGTCCACCACTCTGCACACTCCTGAGGCCCTTTGGGGGCCAAGAAGCCCGCCTGGTGCCTCCTGTAAGTCCTAAGCAGCGGAATTCCTGAGCACTGGTCGGAGGCCCAGCCCCCTTTCTCCACCACTCTGCAAATGCGACTACTAGTTAAAGAAGCATTTGCAGTGCAATAGTTCTCACATTTGTGAAAGTTAGAGCTATTGCCATTGTAAATGTAAACATTTTTTACTAATGTTTTTTGGAGTGGATGTACATTGTGTGTAGTGGAATTATGTGGTATGTTGTGCAGTGAAATTATGTGGATAGAAAGTATGTGGTATTTAGTGTATAGTAATTATGTAGAGTGGGATTATGTGTTATGGAGAGTAATTATGTGGTATGGTAGTCCCTGTTGTGGAGTGGTAACCTCAGGTTTAGTCTTCCTTGTCTCCATAGTAGCTAAACTATAAACTTAATGAGACACAAAAAACAAGGAACCACTGAGAAGCACTTCTGGACCTAGTCAGAGGTATGAGCAGGGCCACTGGAATTATACGACTGTTCGGCCGCACCGATTTTCGCATAATTATACATTTTACACATTTGCCACATAATCCATCATCTGCTGCATAATCTGTAGATTTGAACAAAAAAACCTTGTTTCTAGCTCAAACGGCTCAAACGTTACAAAAAATGCAGCGACAAGTGTTATAGAGTGGTGGAAGGCCCTTTGGAAAGCTGGAATGGTCTCCTGTTACTTATTGCTAATTGTGGGTCTTAAATTGGTTCTAATGGTGCGCAAACCACTCTTTCTGTGCCTCGCTTGCCTCTTTCTGCATTTCTCTTGCCTCTTTCTGCATATCTCTTCCGCTTTCGGCACCTCCCTTCTTCCTGCACCTCTCTTGCTTCTTTCTGCACCTCTCTTGCTTCTTTCTGCACCTCTCTTGCTTCTTTCTTCGGCACCTCTCTTGCCTCTTTCTGCACCTCTTGCTTCTCTTCTGCACCTCTCTTGCCTCTTTCTGCACCACTCTTGCCTCTTTCTGCACCACTCTTGCCTCTTTCTGCACCACTCTTGCCTCTTTCGGCACCTCTCTTGCCTCTTTCTGCACCTCTCTTGCTTCATTCTGCATTTCTCTTGCCTATTTCTGCACCCTCTCCCCTCTTTCTGTACCTTCTTGCCTCTTTCTGCACCTCGCTTGCTTCCTGCTGCACTTCCCTTACTTCTTTCTGCACCTCTCTTGCTTCTTTCTGCACTTCTCTTGCTTCTTTCTGTACCCCTCTTCCCTTTTTCTGCACCCCTCTTCCCTCTTTCTGCACCTCTGATGCCTGCTTCTGCTCTTCTCTTGCCTCTTACTGCACTTCTCTTGCCTCTTACTGCATTTCTGTTGCTTCTTTCTGCACTTCTCTTGCCTCTTTATGCACTTTTCTTGCTTCTTTCTGCACCTCTCTTGCTTTTTTCTGAACCCCTCTTGCCTCTTTCTGCACCTCTCTTGCTTCTTTCTGCACCTCTTGCCTCTTTCTATACCTCTCTTGCCTCTTTCTGCACCTCTGTTGCCTCTTTCTGCACCTCTCTTGCCTCTTTCTGTACCTCTGTTGCCTCTTTCTGCACCCCTCTTGCCTCTTTCTGCATCTCTGTTGGTTCTTTCTGCACTTCTCTTGCTTCTTTCTGCGCCTTTCTTTCTCTACCTTTTTTCCTCTTTCTGCAGTTCTCTTGCTTCTTTCTGCAGTTCTCTTGCCTCTCATCAACTCTCTTGTTTCTTTCTGCACCTCCCTTGCCACTTTCTGCATCTCTCTTGCTTATTTCCGCTCTTCTCTTCCCTCTTTCTGCACCCTCCTGCCTTTCTGCACCCCTCCTGCCTCTTTCTGCACCCCTCCTGCCTCTTTCTGCACCCTTCTTGCCTCTTTCTGCACCCCTCTTGCCCCTTTCTGCACCCCTCTTGCCCCTTTCTGCACCCTTCTTCCTCTTTCTGCACCACTATTGCCTGTTTCTGCACCACTATTGCCTGTTTCTGCACCTCTGTTGCTTCTTTCTGCATACCTGTCGCCTCTTTCTACATCCCTCTTCCCTCTTTCTGCACCCCTCTTCCCTCTTTCTGCAACTCTATTGCCTCTTTCATCACCTCTCTTGCCTCTTTCAGCACCTCTCTTGCCTCTTTCTGCACTTCTCATCCTTTTTTTCTGAACTTCTCCTTCCGCTTTCTACACCTCTCTTGCCTCTTTCTGCACCTCTTTTGCTTCTTTCTGCACCCCTCTTGCTTCTTTCTGCACCTCTTTCTGCACCTCAGTTGCTTCTTTCTGCACCTCTGTTGCCTCTTTCTGCACCTCTCTTGTCTCTCTGTACCTCTGTTGCCTCTTTCTGCACCCCTCTTGCCTCTTTCTACACCTCTGTTGGTTCTTTCTGCACTTCTCTTGCTTCTTTCTGCGCCTTTCTTCCTCTACCTTTTTTCCTCTTTCTGCAGTTCTCTTGCTTCTTTCTGCAGTTCTCTTGCCTCTCATCACCTCTCTTGTTTCTTTCTGCACCTCCCTTGCCACTTTCTGCACCTCTCTTGCTTATTTCCACTCTTCTCTTCCCTCTTTCTGCACCCCTCTTGCCTCTTTCTGCACTTATTTTGGTTCTTTCTGCACGTCTCTTGCTTCTTTCTGCACCCCTCCTACTTCTTTCTGCACCCCGCTTGCCCCTTTCTGCACCCCGCTTGCCCCTTTCTGCACCCCTCTTGCCCCTTTCTGCACCCTTCTTACTCTTTCTGCCCCTCTGATGCCTGTTTCTGCACCACTATTGCCTGTTTCTGCAACTCCGTTGCTTCTTTCTGCACTTATCTTGCTTCTTTCTGCACCTCTCTTGCTTCTTTCTGCACACCTGTCGCCTCTTTCTGCACCCCTCTTCCCGCATCCCTCTTCCCTCTTTCTGCACCTCTATTGCCTCTTTCATCACCTCTCTTGCCTCTTTCTGCACATCTCATCCTTTTTTTCTGAACTTCTCCTGCCTCTTTCTACACCTCTGTTGCCTCTTTCTGTACCTCTTTTGCTTCTTTCTACACCCCTCTTGCTTCTTTCTGCACCCCTCTTGCTTCTTTCTGCACCTCTTTCTGCACCTCTCTTGCCTCTTTCTGCACCTCTCGCCTCTTTCTGCTCCTCTCTTGTCTTTCTGCACTTCTGTTGCCTCTTTCTGCACCTCTCTTGCCTCTTTCTGCAGTTCTCTTGCCTCTTTCTGCACCTCTCTTGCCTCTTTCTGCACCTCTTGTGCGTCTTTCTGCACTTCTGTTGCCTCTTTCTGCACCTCTCTTGCCTCTTTTTGCAATTCTCTTGCTTCTTTCTGTACTTCTCTTGCTTATTTCTGTACTTCTCTTGCCTCTTTCTGTACTTCTGTTGCCTCTTTCTGCACCTCACTCGCCTCTTTCTGCACCTCACTTGCCTCTTTCTGCACATCTCTTGTTTCTTTCTACACCTCTCTTCTTTCTGCACATCTCTTGCTTTTTCTATAAGTCTGGTTTCTTTCTGTACCCCTCTTCCCTCTTTCTGCACCTCTCTTGCCTCTTTCTGCACCTCTCTTGCCTCTTTCTGTACCTCTCTTGCCTCTTTCTGTACCCCTCTTCCCTCTTTCTGCACCTCTCTTGCCTCTTTCTGCACCTCTGTTGCCTCTTTCTGCACCTCACTCGCCTCTTTCTGCACCTCTCTTCCCTCTTTCTGCACCTCTCTTGCCTCTTTCTGCACCTCTCTTGCCTCTTTCTGCACTTCTCTTGCTTCTCTCTGCACCCCTCTTGCCTCTTTCTGCACCCCTCTTGCCTCTTTCTGCACCCCTCTTGCCTCTTTCTGTACCTCTTTTGCTTCTTTCTACACTGTTCTTGCTTCTTTCTGCACCTCTCTTGCTTCTTTCTGCACCCGACTTGCCTCTTTCTGCAGTTCACTTGCCTCTTTCTGCAGTTCTCTTTTGCCTCTTTCTGCACCTCTTTTGCCTCTTTCTGCACCTCTCTTGCCTCTTTCTGCACTTCTCTTGCCTCTTTCTGCACTTCTCTTGCCTCTTTCTGCACTTCTCTTGCCTCTTCTGCAATTCTCTTGCCTCTTTCTGCACATCTCTTGCCTCTTTCTGCACCTGTGCCTCTTTCTGCACCTCACTTGCCTCTTTCTGCACATCTCTTGCTTCTTTCTACACCTCTTATTTCTGCACATCTCTTGCTTTTTTCTACAAGTCTTGTTTCTTTCTGTACCCCTCTGCCCTCTTTCTGCACCTCTGTTGCTTCTTTCTGCACCTCTCGCCTCTTTCTGCACCTCTCTTGCCTCTTACTGTACCTCTCTTGCCTCTTACTGTACCTCTCTTGCCTCTTACTGTACCTCTCTTGCTTCTTTCTGCACTTCTCTTGCCTCTTTCTGCACCCCTCTTGCCTCTTTCTGCACCCCTCTTGCCTCTTTCTGCACCTCTGTTGCTTCTTTCTGCACCTCTCTTGCTTCTTTCTGCACACCTGTCGCCTCTTTCTGCACCCCTCTTCCCTCTTTCCGCATCCCTCTTCCCTCTTTCTGCACCTCTATTGCCTCTTTCATCACCTCTTTTGCCTCTTTCTGCACATCTCATCCTTTTTTTCTGAACTTCTCCTGCCTCTTTCTACACCTCTGTTGCCTCTTTCTGTACCTCTTTTGCTTCTTTCTACACCCCTCTTGCTTCTTTCTGCACCCCTCTTGCTTCTTTCTGCACCTCTTTCTGCACCTCTCTTGCCTCTTTCTGCACCTCTCGCCTCTTTCTGCTCCTCTCTTGTCTTTCTGCACTTCTGTTGCCTCTTTCTGCACCTCTCTTGCCTCTTTCTGCAGTTCTCTTGCCTCTTTCTGCACATCTCTTGCCTCTTTCTGCACCTCTTGTGCGTCTTTCTGCACTTCTGTTGCCTCTTTCTGCACTTCTGTTGCCTCTTTCTGCACCTCTCTTGCCTCTTTTTGCAATTCTCTTGCTTCTTTCTGTACTTCTCTTGCTTATTTCTGTACTTCTCTTGCCTCTTTCTGTACCTCTGTTGTCTCTTTCTGCACCTCACTCGCCTCTTTCTGCACCTCACTTGCCTCTTTCTGCACATCTCTTGTTTCTTTCTACACCTCTCTTCTTTCTGCACATCTCTTGCTTTTTCTATAAGTCTGGTTTCTTTCTGTACCCCTCTTCCCTCTTTCTGCACCTCTCTTGCCTCTTTCTGCACCTCTCTTGCCTCTTTCTGTACCTCTCTTGCCTCTTTCTGTACCCCTCTTCCCTCTTTCTGCACCTCTCTTGCCTCTTTCTGCACCTCTCTTGCCTCTTTCTGCACCTCACTCGCCTCTTTCTGCACCTCTCTTCCCTCTTTCTGCACCTCTCTTGCCTCTTTCTGCACCTCTCTTGCCTCTTTCTGCACTTCTCTTGCTTCTCTCTGCACCCCTCTTGCCTCTTTCTGCACCCCTCTTGCCTCTTTCTGCCCCCCTCTTGCCTCTTTCTGCACCCCTCTTGCCTCTTTCTGCACCCCTCTTGCCTCTTTCTGTACCTCTTTTGCTTCTTTCTACACTGTTCTTGCTTCTTTCTGCACCTCTCTTGCTTCTTTCTGCACCCGACTTGCCTCTTTCTGCAGTTCACTTGCCTCTTTCTGCAGTTCTCTTTTGCCTCTTTCTGCACCTCTTTTGCCTCTTTCTGCACCTCTCTTGCCTCTTTCTGCACTTCTCTTGCCTCTTTCTGCACTTCTCTTGCCTCTTCTGCAATTCTCTTGCCTCTTTCTGCACATCTCTTGCCTCTTTCTGCACCTGTGCCTCTTTCTGCACCTCACTTGCCTCTTTCTGCACATCTCTTGCTTCTTTCTACACCTCTTATTTCTGCACATCTCTTGCTTTTTTCTACAAGTCTTGTTTCTTTCTGTACCCCTCTGCCCTCTTTCTGCACCTCTGTTGCTTCTTTCTGCACCTCTCGCCTCTTTCTGCACCTCTCTTGCCTCTTACTGTACCTCTCTTGCCTCTTACTGTACCTCTCTTGCTTCTTTCTGCACTTCTCTTGCCTCTTTCTGCACCCCTCTTGCCTCTTTCTGCACCCCTCTTGCCTCTTTCTGCACCTCTGTTGCTTCTTTCTGCACCTCTCTTGCTTCTTTCTGCACCCGACTTGCCTCTTTCTGCATCCCTCTTTCTGCAGCTCTCGCCTTTTTCTGTACCTCTTTTGCCTCTTTCTGTACTTCTCATGCTTCTTTCTGCACCTCTGTTGCTTCTTTCTGCACCTCTGTTGCTTCTTTGTACACCTCTGTTGCTTCTTTGTGCACCTCTCTTGCTTTTTTCTACACCCCTCTTGCTTCTTTCTGCTTTTCTCTTGCTTGTTTCTAAATCTTTCTTCTTCTTTTTGCACTTCTATTGCCTCATTCTGTGCATCTTTCTTGCTTCTTTCTGCACCCCTCTTCCCGCACCTCTTGCCTCTTTCTGCACTGCTCTTGCCTCTTTCTGCAACTCTGTTGCTTCTTTCTGCACTTCTCTTGCCTCACTTCACCTCTTTTCTCTTTCTGCACCTTTCTTCCTCTTTCTGTGCCTTTCTTCCTCTTTCTGCACCTCTCTTGCCTCTTTCTGCACCTCTCTTGCCTCTTTCTGCACCTCTCTTGCCTCTTTCTGCACCTCTCTTGCCTCTTTTGGCACCTCTTGCCTCTTTCTGCACCACACTTGCCTCTTTCTGCATTTCTCTTGCCTCTTCTGCTTTTCTCTTGCTTCTTTCTGCATCTTTCTTCCTCTTTATGTACTTCTATTGCCTCTTTCTGCGCTTCTCTTGCTTGTTTCTGCACCTTTCTTCCTCTTTCTGCACCTCTCTTGCCTCATTCTACACCTTTCTTCTTTCTGCACCTCTCTTGCTTCTTTCTGCACCTCTCTTGCTTCTTTCTGCACTTCTCTTTCTTCTTTCTGCACTTCTCTTGCTTCTTTCTGCACTTCTCTTGCCTCTTTCTGCACATTTCTTATTTTTCCTGCACCTCTCGTTTTTTCTGCACTTCTCTTGCCCCTTTTTGTACTTCTCTTGCCTCTTTCTGTACTCAAATGGGAAGTGCAAGCTGGCAAGTTTAAAGGTCTGCGTGCTCTCGAGACTGAGGTATATGTCTACTTGTACATGTGTTCTCACATTTGTTATGCGTCTGAAGATGGTAGCTTAAAAAGCGGGCAGCTTCTATAGGTGGTCAAATCTTAGTTCTGCTCTGTCATTCGGGTGCACAGGCAGACATGTCTTACGTATGTAGATGTTATAGAGCCCCTCAAATATACTATTGAATACCCATGTGCCCTGTATTATCAGCAGAAAGAGATACATACACCTTCTTGTACACAAATTTACAGAGTATGCTGTTTGAAACACAGGTATTCAAGTATTTGTATGTTTTATGTAACATGTCACTAGGTGAAAGCACAGACACGCATGCATACCTTCACAAACTTGGTGAGACTTGCAACAGTGATATGGTTAGGATTGCTGTTTTATATTTGGTAGGCCTAACATGCCGAGCAGTCGATGAATAGTGAGCCTTCAAGAGAAAAGTGAGGTTTAAGACATCTTGGGAGAAGGATTAGTGATTAGGCTACTTTGTATGAGTCTGTGGAGAGGTATAGTCAAAGTAGGCCTCTTTCTGCACCTCTGTTGCTTCTTTCTGCACCTTTCTTCCTCTTTCTGCACTTCTCTTGCCTCTTTCTGCATTTCTCTTGCTTCTTTCTGCTCCTTGCTTCTTCTTTCTGCACCTCTCTTGCCTCTTTCTGCACTTCTCTTGCTTATTTCTGCACCTTTCTTCATCTTTTGTTTTAGTTTTATATAGCGCGAACTAGACTCGAGAAATCGGGTATCAGAGCGCTTCACATGAGCACCAGTTTTGTTACAGAAAGACACATTCATTTTTTGGTTTTTTTTTGTTAGGCACGGGGAGATTAAGTGATTTGCCCAGAATCACAGGATGTTTTAGCGTCATTGCCGAGACTCGAACCCGGTTCCCCAGCTTCGAGGTCGACCGCTCTAGCCGTAAGGCTACATCCTCTCCCTCTGTCTGCACATCTTACCTATGTAGGCATAGTTAGAAATTAGCATTTAAAAAACCTTAGAAATTCGCTGAAAAAACCACCGGTTTCAGGGACGTTATAGTTAGAAATAAGTATTTAAAAAACCTTAGAAATTTACTGACAAAAACAGAGGTTTTAGTGAAGTTATAGTTAGTAATTCGCATTTAAAAAACCTTAGATATTCACTGAAAAAAACACAGGTTTCAGGGACGTTATAGTTAGGCTGACATTTTACACGTACAAAACCAGAGAAATTCAGCTGTTAACTCGCGCACCCGCTATGCACTGCTGATGACATCACATATTACATCACTCATGACAAGGTCAGTGACATCACTGATGACATCTCAAATGACATCACTGATAACATCACTGATGACATCACCCAGTGACTGAGTGTTTCTAAAAAGTTTAAGAATGTTATATATATATATATATATATATATGCCAAGGTGTATTGAAGAATGAGTGGGTGTATGAGTGTCTGAATGGATGATTTAGTGGGTGCGTGACTGACTGTATAAGTGAGTGATTAAACGTGTCTTAGTGAGTGCATGTGTGAATTACTCATCTGTGTGAATGTCTATATCAATCTGTCAGTTGGTGTGTAAGTGGCTGCATGGGTTGGTCAGTAGCTACATGAGTGTCTGTATGGGTTAATGATTGGTTGTCAGTACCTGTATGGGTGCCTGAGTGTCTGGGTGGGTGGGGGTGGGTGACTCCATGCATGAATGTTTGAGTATGTGATTCACTGAGTGTATGGGTTCATGGGTGTGTCTGCGAGGGGCTGTATGGGTGCATGAGTGTGCGTATGGTGGAGTTGGTGAGTGAATGGATGTCTCAGTGGTTTGTGTGAGTAACTACATATGTGAAAGGCAGTATATGTGAGTGTTGGAGTATATAAGTGACTATATGAGAGTGAGTGATTGTGAGAGTGGCTGTATGGATGAGTGTGTGCTTGTGTCAGTGATTGTATAAGAGAGTAAGTATGTGTTAGTATCTGTATGAATAAGTAAGGTGGTGTGTGTATAACTGTATAGGTGAGTAAATGGGAGTGTGATTGACTCTGGGTGACTGACTTGGTGTGTGAGTAACTGGGTGATTGGCGGTGTGTGAGTGTCTGTATGGGTGTATGAGTGCATATATCAGTGGCTGTATTGATGAGTGACTGTGTGAGTGAGTGGATGTGTGTGTATAGACCTATGAATCAGTGAGTGGGTATGTACTAACTGGTATTGGTGTGTCTGGTTTCGAGAATGGTAGTCAGTATTTTAGATTGGGTATATGAAAGTTTATATTCAGGTGTGTGGAGGTGCACCAGATATTAAGTGGATGATGTCCTCGGTGATGTCATGAGTGATGTGATGTGATTTGAGATGTCATCCGTGATGTCACTGACCAAGTCATGAGTGATGTAATATGTGACGTCATCAGCAGTGCATTGCGTGGGCACGAGTTATAACGACGGAATATCTCTGGTTTTGTACGAGTGAAATGTCAGCCTAACTATAACATCCCTGAAGCCTCTGTTTTTTTCAGTTAAATATATATATATATATATATATATATATATATATATATATTATCTACTGGCGGTCGCCAGTAGATAGTTATAGTTAGGACCTATTTTCCATAGGAAATCCGCAACATTCTATTTGAAATAACTCTTGCGTCGGTTGACGAATCTTCGCGAAATGTTCAAACTTTATGGCCCGCTCCGGTCCGCTCCTACCCTGAAAGTTTCGGGGTGATTCGTCAAGCGGGGGCTGAGAAAAAGGGGGTCCCAAACGTGTTTTCCCCATTCATTTTCCCATAGGAAACTTTAGCCACGGCTACAGCTCGAACTGCTGAACGGAATTACACCAAATTTGGCAAAGAGGTAGTTCTTGGTTCAGAAAGAACCCTTTTGTTAAATGGTGTAAATCCGTTCAGTAGTTCCTGAGAAAATCAAAAGGAAAATCACATATATATCTATGGCCGCGTCGGATTCGCGCACCCTGCGCGCACCGTCCCGATCACGAACTGCATGCTAATTGGCTGTCAACACTCCAAATCAGGAAGTGTTGGCAGCCATTTTATGCCTCGGTAGAATCGAGGCACAGAAACAAGTGCGCAAAACGCACAAAGGGGGCAGGGTAGAAACACCCTGACCCCCTAGGTCTGCTCAGGGGTCCCACAAGGACCCCTGGGCAGAAAAAGCATTTTTTTTAAACGGCGGGATGCGCTTAGGGTGCGCGGATCCCGCCGATTAAAAAAAAAAAAACACAAGAAACAAGTGTGCAAAATGCACAAAGGGGCAGGGTAGAAACACCCTGACCCCTAGGTCTGCTCAGGGGTCCCACAAGGACCCCTGGGCAGAAAAAAGCATTTTAAAAAAATAATAAAAAAAAACGATCGTGCTGCAGGCCCCGCCCCCTTCCTTTACCACTCTGTAAACGCGCCCCTGGCGCGTTTGCAGAGGAACGATTCCCCTTGAATACTGGGGGTCCCTGGGGGCCAACTAGCCCACCAGGAACCTCCAGTATGCGCCAGGGGGCTGTGTTGCAGAGAGGTGTACAGAGGCCACGCCCCTTTTTACACCTCTCTGCAGCGCAGCTCTGTGGCGCTTTTTGGAGGTACATGGTGGGCTAGTTGGACTCTAGGGACCCTCAGGATTCAAGGGGACTTAATTCCCCAACTTAAAACGCGCCACGGGGCGCGTTTGCACAGTGGTGAAGGGAGGGGGCGGGGCTTCAGGTGACATGTGTGCAAACAGGCCCCGTTGCGCGTTTTAAGATGGGGAATTAAATCCCCTTCAATCCTGAGGGTCCCTGGGGGCCAACTAGCCCACCAGGTACATCCATAAAGCGCCACAGAGCTGCGTTGCAGAGAGGTGCAAAAAGGGGCGTGGCCTCTGAACACCTCTCTGCAACGCAGCTCTCTGGCGCATACTGGAGGTATCTGGTGGGCTACTTGGCCCCTAGGGACCCTCGGGATTGAGGAGGATTTAATTCCACATCTTAAAACGCGCCACGGGCCTGTTTGCAGACATGTCACCTGAAGCCCCGCCCCCTCCCTTCACCACTGTGCAAATATTCCTCTAAAATCAGCCGAACTACGAATTCCGATTTACTCACCTGTTATCAGGAGAGACCTCAGTGCTGCATCTTTGAGCCCAGTACTGATCCTGAAAAGTAATTTTAACCGTACTTACCAGTAACTTGAATTTCCTTCCATAGGATATCATTGCCTGCTTTTTGCTGAAAAAGTTTCTAAGTGTCGATTTTTGAAACATACAAATATTCCTCTAAAATCAGCAGAACTACGAATTCCGATTTACTCACCTGTTATCAGGAGAGACCTCAGTGCTGCATCTTTGAGCCCAGTACTGATCCTGAAAAGTAATTCTAACCGTACTTACCAGTAACTTGAATTTCCTTCCATAGGCTAACATTGACTGGTTTCACTTGGAAATTCTTCTAAGTGTGGAGTTTTGGAACTTTATAATATTCCTCTAAAATCAGCCGAACTACGAATTCCGATTTACTCACCTGTTATCAGGAGAGACCTCAGTGCTGCACCTTTGAGCCCAGTACTGATCCTGAAAAGTAATTTTAACCGTACTTACCAGTAACTTGAATTTCCTTCCATAGGCTAACATTGACTGGTTTCACTTGGAAATTCTTCTAAGTGTGGAGTTTTGGAACTTTATAATATTCCTCTAAAATCAGCCGAACTACGAATTCCGATTTACTCACCTGTTATCAGGAGAGAACCCAGTGCTGCATCTTTTAGCCCAGCACTGACCCTGAAAAGTAATTCTAACCGTATTTACCAGTAACTTGTATTTCCTTCCATAGGAATCCATTGTCTGGTTTTCAGCAGAAAAGTTTCAAAGTGTCGATTTTCACAAACTACAAATATTCCTTAAAAATCGCCTGTATGACTTAAACGCATTATTTCAACTGTTTACAGGAGATGCACCAGTGCTGGATCCAGGATCCACCACTGAGTAAGAAAAAGTAACGATAACACTACTTACCTGCTAAGTGAATTTCCTCCCATAGGATAACATTGGTGATTCTATGTGAAAAAGTTTCTAAGTGTCAACTTTTAAAATACAATAATATTCCTTAAAAATCACTACTGTAACCAAAACGCTTTTACTCAACTGTTTACAGGAGATGTCCCAGGACTGAATCTAGGATCCAGTCCTGTGGTTAGAAAAGTAATCCATAAAGTAACTAATTGCATTTAACTAGAAATTCACATTGAGCTCAATGTTGCATTGTGTTTGAAATTGTGTTGCCCATTGCAACAACTGTAACTACTGTACTTAAAAGTCTATTGCCTATTTGCAAAGTATTTAAACTAAAGTAATTCATTCTGAGAAAGTATATTTTGTAATGTAATGTATAATGTAATTATAATGTAATTTAAAAAATAAAATATCTAAAAATAAATAGTTTAAAAAAATGTAGTAAATCAGTATCAAAAAAATAAATATAACAATTAATACATTTAAAAAATGTCATTTACAAAACCTTTGAAATTCACTGAAAAAAACCATAGGTTTCAGACATGTTATAGTTAGGAATTAGCATTTAAAAAACCTTTGAAATTCACTGAAAAAACCATAGGTTTCAGGCACGTTATAGTTAGAAATTAGCATTTAAAAAACCTTACAAATTCACTGAAAATACCATAGGTTTTAGGGACAGTTATAGTTAGTTGGACATTGCACTCATACAAAACCTGTGAAATTCCCCGTTATAGTTAGTTCAGGTAACTATAACTTGCGCCCCGCAATGCACTGCTGATGACGTCACATATTACATCACTCATGACATGGTCAGTGACATCACTGATGACATCTCAAATGACATCACTGATGACATCATCCATGTGATAATTTGATGCATCTTCTCACACCCTAATATAACTTTTGATACACCCACTGTAAATTACAGACTGCCATTGTCAAAACCATAGACACTCCAACACCAATTACTATATACACACTCACTGATTCTTAGGTCTACACACACACATCTACTCACTCACCCGTACAGTCACTCATACTTATAGTCACTCAGTACAGGACTATTATATGCACTCATACACCTATATAAACACTCACACACCGCCACTCATCCATAGAGGTACTCTCACACCTCGTCAGTCATGCAAAAATTAAGCACACACCCATTTACTCACCTATACAGTTATATACACACCAGCTCACTTACTCATACAAATACTAGCACATTCTTACGCTCTTATACAATCTCTGAAACAAGCACACACTCATCCATACAGTCACTCTCACAATCACACACTCTCGCTTATAGCTATTTATATACTCCAACACACATATATACTGCCTTTCACATATGTAGTTACTCACACATGTACCACTGGGACATACATTCACTCACTAACACACTCTTACACACACTTACCCACCCATACAGTCTATCACAGATGCACTCTTGAAACCATCCACCCAGTGAATCACCCACTCACACATCTATGCACAGAGTCGCACACACCCCACCCACACAATCACTCATGCACCCATACAGATACTCAGACAACCAATCAATAACTCATATAGACACTCATGTAGCTATTCACAAACCCATGCAGCCACTTACACAGCAACAGACAGACGGATACAGACATTCACCCAGTTTAGTCACTAACCCATGCATTCAGTAAGATACGTTTAATCACTCACTTATAGAGTTAGTCACGCACCTACTAAATCATCCATTCAGACACTTATACACCCACTCATTCTTCAATACGCCTTTCCCTATATATATTAAACATATTTAAACTTTACAGAAACACAGTCACTGGATGATGTCATCAGTGATGTCATTTGAGATGTCATCAGTGATGTCATCAGTGATGTCACTGACCATGTCATGAGTGATGTAATATGTGACGTCATCAGCAGTGCATTGCGGGGGCGCAAGTTATAGTTACCTGAACTAACTATAACGGGGGAATTTCACGGATTTTGTACGAGTGCAATGTCCAACTAACTATAACTGTCCCTAAAACCTATGGTTTTTTCAGTGAATATATATATATATATCCTACTGGCGGTTGCCAGTAGGTTGTTATAGTTAGGACCTGATTTCTATTAAAAAGCTGTTATTCAGTTGCCTATATCTTTGGCGTCGTTTAACGAATCTTCATAAAAGTTTCAAAACTAGTTTGGCGCTCACTTCAGCTGCTGTCTTGAAATTTTCAGGGTGATCTCTCAAGCAGGGGCCGAGAAAAAGGGGAGGTCACAAAACGCTTTTTCTCCATGTTAATTTCCATAGGAAACTACAGCCCGAACTGCTGATCAGAATTACACCAAAGTTGGCAGAAAGGTAGCTCTTGGTCCAGAAAGCACTCTTTTTGTTAAATGGTGTAAATCCGTTCAGCAGTTTGTGAGAAATTTAAAGATTTCTCAGATAGACAACTGTGGCCGCGGTGGATCGGCCAACCCTCCTGATCTCGTGGCTGAGATCTGATTGGCTGCAAACACTTCAAACCAGGAAGGCTTGGCAGCCATCTTGTGACTCGGTTGAATCGAGTCACAAGATAAACCGTTAAAAAAAAAAAAAAAAGGGGGCCAGGGTAGAAACACCCTGACCCCCTAGGCAACCCAGTGCCAAAAAAAGCATTTTCTTTTAAAACAATTTCGACAGGAGTCGCGTTGGATCCACGAATCCCGCCGAAAATGTAAAAACAATTAATTTAGGCCCCCGGGTGGGCCTGGTCCCGGGGGCATTAAAGAATAAGGCAGGATTTCACTGACCATGTCAGGAGTGATGCAATATGTGAGGTCATAAGCAGTGCATTGCGGGGCGTGAGGTATAGTGTACTCTGGTAACTGAAACAGCTGAATTTCTCTGTTTTTGTATGAGTAAAATCTGACCCTAACTATAACGTCCATGTAACCTTTGGTTTTTGTGTGAATATATATATAAAAATATATATATCCCCGAAAAACCAAAGGTTACAGGGATGTTATTGTTAGGATCAGATTTTGCTCGTACAAAACCATAGAAATTCAGCAGTTCTAGTTACCTGAGCTAACTATACCTTACGCTCCTGCAATGCACTGCTTATGACCTCACATATTGCATCACTCATGACATGGTCAGTGACATTACTGATGACATCTCAAATAACATCACTCATGACATCATCCAGTGAGTGTGAGTGTTCACAAATAGTTTATGAATGTTAAAGATATATACTAAGGTACTCCTAAAGTTAAATTAGTATAATTTGTATACTACTAATGAGTGATACCATTTCCAAAATATATTATGAGTAGCTGTGTGAATCTGTGTGTGTGTGTCTGTCTGTCTGAGTTCCTGTATTGGTGTGTGAGTGATTGAATGGGTGAGTAAGTGGGTGTGTAAGTAGCTGTATGGAAGAGTGATTGGCTTTGTCAGTGGCTGTATTGTGGGTGAGTGGCTGTATGAGTGATTGAGCGGGTATGTGAGTAGCTGTATGGGTGAGTGGCTGGCTGTGTAATTGACTGGATTGGTGAGTGAGTGGGTGTGTGAATGCCTCTGAGTGTGTAAGTGGCAGTATGAGTGAGTGGGTGTGCAGCTGGCTGTATGGGTGAGTGAGTGGTTGTGTGAATAGCTGTATGGGAGAGTGAGTGGCTGTGTATGGCTGTATTGGTGAGTGAGTGGCTGTATGGGTGAAGGAGTGGGTGTGTGAGTGCTTGCATGGGTGAGTGAGTTGCTGTATGAGTGAGTGGGTGTGTGAATAGCTGTATGGGTGCATGGTTGTATGAGTACCAGTATGGGAGAGTGAGTTGGTTGCGTGAGTGGCACTATGGATGAGTGAGTGGGTTTGTGGGTACTTATATGGCCCTGTGAATGGGTACATGAGTGGTTGTGTGAGTGGCTATTTGAAAGGTTGTTTGGAAGTGTGAGTGGGTGTGAGAGCTTCTGTGGATGATGTCATCAGGGAAGTCATTTAAGATGTCATCAGTGATGTCACTGGCCATGTCATGAGTGATGTTATATGTGAGGTCATAAGCAGTGCATTGCAGGGGGTGTAAGTTATAGTTATCTCAGGTAACTATAACTGCCAAATTTTATGGTTTTGTATGAATAAAATCTGAGCCTAACTATAACGTTCCTGTAACCTTTGTTTTTTTTCAGTGAATTTCTAAGGTATTTTTAATTTTATTTCCGAAGTATAATGTCCCTGTAGCCTTTTGTCTTTTCAGTGAATTTCAAAGATTTTTCAAATTCCACTTATAAAGTATTCGGTCCATCAATTGTTTAGTTAATTTATGTGGTTTATTTTTAATACTAAGTGTATTCCAAATGATTTTGTTTTTTATTTTAGTTTTTTTTGTACTGTAGATTTTGTTTTTTATAAATATACTTATACATTTAAAAACATAAAAATCACATATGTAGTTAATGTAAAGTATAACGTTTTTTTAATCTAAGTAAACAAATGTAACTTTTTTTGAATTTTGTTTGGGTACCGCAGTACTTTTATGGCTCTGTGAACATAGACTACTACTCTATGGTTTTTAACCGCAATCACATGATCGGAACAAATCCGCGAGTTTGCATTTGCGGGTTCGCAGAAAACTTTATAGGTTACTTCAAATATGTACACCCCTCCATTCTCATTAATCACTTCAGTGTGAACATATTTACAAATATATATAAACCAATCTATATATGTTTTCCAAAAAGTTACCCATTTGGCAACTTTCTCAATTCTGCAAATTTACGGACCGGATTCGCGAATTCACTCACAAGCACACCCAATCCTTGACTTCTGATTGCATATATTACGACCCTACCCTTGCACATGGAAAACCACACCCTAAAGCACTTACTTCTCCAGTGAAGTCTCTAGAGGGAGGATTGAGAACCAGTGGTGCTCTGCTTTTACACAATGACTGAAGATACATCTTCCGTCCAAGATGGGCATCCAAAACCTGTTGAGTATGAGGACTAAGACACCCTACCTCGCAGAAAAGAAAGTGATGTGTGGAAGCACTGTACTATACCTTCTGGGGAAAAGAAGGTAACACCAAAATTTGTGCAGTGCAACATTTGCGGCAAGCAGTTATCCAGAGGCACTGCAAAGAAGTATTCACATGGGACAAGTTCCAAGTGGAAGCACCTAAAAACAATTCATGAAAGGGTCTACAACCAGATGATGTGAGAGAAAGCAGGTGTGTTATGTCCCGTATAGAGGCCCTAATGTAGACCCGTTCATACATGCCCTAAAATGGACGCATTCGTATTTGCCCTATTATGGTCAAAGCCGCATATGCCCTATTACGGTCATAACTGTACATGTCCTATTATAATCATGATTCCTTATATAGGCATGATCTTTCACCTACATTGGTCCTTGCTAGTACACAACGAGCTCTGAGGGCTGAACGTTATCTAGTCTGTGGTTTTGAATACAGCCGGGTTTTTCCCAAACACAGGCCCACACTGTACTCATCAATTATGCATGGCTCTCTAGGAATACACCACCTGCATAATATGTATGTACAAAGTTCACCCCTGACGTCTTCCTCAAGTCTAACGAGGGCCAATACAAACCATACGAAGCAACTAGAGTCTTCAGCGTATAAATACACCACATCTTATCCCGGTAAGACAGAGGGAACCGAGACTTCCATGCTGACACACTGACCAGAGACGCTGAGGCTCCGGCATGCAGTCGCTCCAGCTGACAGCGGTCTAACACAGCCCTTGTGGGGTGTCCAACTCGAGACCAGGACGGGGTCCCACACACTCTCTATTCAGGTATGGGGGTTCGACTAAATCCTAGAAGGATTCTTGGCTCTTAGGCTTTTAGACCTACACATATGCTAGGTACACTCGGGTACATCTAGTTAGGCATCGTAGGAGTACGCGCACTTTCATTATGCTTTTTATACTCATATGTATTCATGATTATTGCAATATGGTAGAACTGTTCTATCCCTTTGCTTTTATCGTACTGCTGATAATATATCTCTGCTATTGTATGCTGGTTGCTGCAGCACATATATTTTACACTAGAATAACAACTGTTCAATAAATACTTATTGAAACGCCCAGACTGTTTATTCTGTGTAACTCTCTGAGACAAACCGAATAAGTAAGCACGAGTGACTGAGCGAAAGGTAGTACATTGTTTCCACGATTCTGAGGAATTTGGGTTGTCATGGTCTAAGGTTGCCAGAAACTAATCTCTCCCCGATAAGAGGAGATTCTAGTGGCACTGTGAGCTAGCTAATGCAAAACAGGCTAACATATACGGTGGGGGTGCACAGAGTCAGTCTAACACCAAGCCCACAGTTTGTTATCCAAACGCGCAGGTCCTGCATGGGTACTATAGGAACTACACGACATGGCGCCGCCAACGTTGGTTTGGTACTTATTTAACAGTAGAATCTGAGTAGTTCAGTCGTGCTATTCTCAGAGAACCTACTCACAAAACCCCAGAGACGTCTGGAGTGGGTGGGCACAAAATCCGCCACAGCTGAGTAGTACGAGAATACTATTTGTTGGCTGTTGGTTAATCAAGCTTGAAGGGCATTTAGTTCCTAAATTGTGCATAACACCTCTTCCTCTAAATAAGACTGGTTCAGGGGATGAGGGAGTTGACCTGAACGTTTTAGAGGGAGAAGAAGATCCTGAGGATGCAATACAGATTGCACCAAAATTCAGAAGGACAGTCACCCTAAGACTATTAGAAAATGGCTTACCAGCCAAGGGTGGCATGGTAGTTTTTGTGATTGAGGCACACGAATCAAACAAAACAGAGGTATTCTATTCATGGGTTACACTCCCAGCAGCAAATGCCATAACAAAGACATTTCACTACTATTTGAGAGGAGATGCACCACATGAATATGCCCTGTTTGAGGACATAGAGATTCCACTCACTTACCAGGAACATTATTACTGGTTTAATGGCGCCCGACCCCACGTACGAGGAAGAGTAAGATTAGGCCAGCTCGGAGGAGACAGGGCCACATGGCCAATACTAGCGGCTTACACACCGCATCCTGACATTGGAACAATGCCACAGCCAGAATTACTCGTACAACACAGAGATTTAATTAAAATCTACAGAAACCTGACACAATTCGTCATGAGGACTTTAACAATCCAACCTGCACCAGGTGCAGCAACTAGTACTCCAGCTCAGGGTACAGGAAATAAAATTACTCCTCAAACATTACACGCGGTAATGGGCAAAATGCCTGCAAAACACGAACAAATACCATTCTGGATAGCTCAGAAAATAACTCAGCTTGAGGCAGTATTCCCGAATACTACCACCTATGAAAAACACAGAATTCTAACAATCTGCTTGCCCATGGGGATCACACCACAAGTAGAGGACTGCGCCTCTTGGGGTTCAGTCTTTGCTGCCATATATACCAGAACACATGGTATCCCGTCATTAGCAGTAGTACCTGACGTATTGAGACAGATACAAAATGAGTATGTAGCAGAACCTGCCCTTAACTTAGGGATGAAGTTACTAAATAACTTTGACCAGGTATCAGCCATAATACTAGCTAACATTAAGGGGGAAGCAGCTTCAGTGGCGATCCGCCAATGCCTAAGGGAGTTCGGTCCAATAGATCAACAACGCGAACTACCCAAAATAATTGAAACTGCATATGCAGAACTAGGCAGAGACAGTCTAGGTGGGAAAGCATTAAAACCACAACTGGTGGGCAGTCCTGAAAAGGACACTACAAAGCAGACGCATACTTCTTCTAAAAAGAAGTGGAAAAATAAAAAACAACGAAAGTCTAAAGACAGCAGATCTCAATCCAGAGGTAGGTCTCCTCAACAGGAGCCCTCTGAAAGGAGGTATAACCTCAGGAATAGGGATAATATTAAAAAACCTGACAGGTATCAGGATACTGATACACGTTCCTCTCGTTCCTTTCAGGGTTCATCAAAAAACTCAGAGAGGGAAGGACGGTCAGAGGAGCGTACAAAGTCCAGAGACACGCAACGCGCTGCGGACTACGCACCTAAAAAAGAAGATAAACAAAAACAGAAACCTCAGTTCAAAAAGAAGGTAGCAGGTCTCAAGATCAGACATTCCCAGAATTCTGAGGACACAGCTTCTGAACGGGGAATGGGCTCTGATGATGCTAGACAGCGCGGATAGAAGTAACGATAGCTCGCCAGAACCTGAAGGAATTTCTGGTGACAGCGGAGTTGAGTGAGTATATCACGGTAGAAACACCTGATACTCTGGTAAGTGTCCCACATAAGTTACATGAGATAACACTCTGGCTGGAGGGGGACAAGCCCAGGAAAATTAAAGGTCTCTTTTGGAAAAATCTGTCATCTGGTTATGACATTCTATTAGCAGAACAAGACTGGCCGCCAGCATTCGTCATGGAGTGCCCTAGGGGAGAAACTGTAATTTTTCCAGCCTTTTCCGACCTCGTTCCCATACATTTAAAACATGCATATGCCCAGGAGTGGGTGGTTGCCCTAGCTCCAACATTGTACAAAAATCATGTTGGTTGGGATGAGGATTCAACCCACCACGTGATCCCGTTAAAAGTTTCCCCAAATGCTCAAAGGCAATACCCCATAAAGCATGAAGCTAAAAAAACAAGTCAGGGAGATCCTAGATCAACTAGAATACCAGGGGGTGATTGAAAATTGCACTTCACCTATGAACAATCCTTTGTTTCCCGTAATGAAACCTGACAACACATATCGTCTAGTTTTGGATTACAGACATTTAAACACTTGCACAAAGACATTTGCAGTTCAAAATGCACACAGTGCCGCATTAATGAATAACACTATGCGCAAAAAATACAAAACAACACTTGATATCTCAAATGGATTTTTCTGCCAAAATATAGCGCCTGAAAGCAGGTATCTGACCGCATTCAGTGCGTTAGGGTCCCAGCGACAATTTTGTCGACCAGCCCAAGGGTATAAAAATTGCCCCGGGGTATTTTCAGCAAGAGTAACCGAGTTACTCCAAAATTTGAATGAAGAAGCATTGTCCTATGTGGATGATATTAATCTGATGGACGATGACTTACCGAGGCACTTGACCAGGGTGAGCACCATTATTATGGGATTCGCCTCTGAGAGCTATAAATTTAATTTCAAAAAATCAAAAATTGCCCACCTCAGTGTTCTATTTTTAGGATATGAGCTGTCAAGTGAAGGAAAAAGCCTAGCAGCAAACTTTTTAGAAAAATGTGCGTTGCTTCAACCTCCAAAATCATTAAAGAATTTACAATCAATTCTGGGATTCCTAAATTTTGGTCGAACATACAACTTGGATTACGCAGAAAGAGTAAAACCTTTCTACAACTTAATAAAACCTGATTTTTCAATCAGACAATGGACACAGGAACATACAAATATCCTACGTTCACTACAGGAAGACATGATAGCTTCAAAACACTTAGACACGCGTAAACGTACACAACTTAGTGATCCGAGTAATAGCGGGTCAATGCGGGTACACTTATTTGACTTTCAATAAAGGCGAAACGGTACCAATTACATACAAATCACACCTGTACACAAACGCAGAGATGCGTTTCACTTCAACAGAAAAAAAACTGACAGCAGTGCAGACCGCTGTAGCAAGAGAAAGACTCTGGCTCAGGGTAAACGCATAATTGTCGTGACCCCAGTACCAGCTTTAGAAGCTGTTACGAAAGCTAGCATTCCAAATGCGAAAGCCTTACATCCCAGATGGATACAATGGGCTAATTCTCTTACTGCAACGGATGTTGAATACAGACTTGATCCAAGTTTAAAAACACAAGCATTTCTGCAATACGAACAAGAATATCCTCTTCCAAATGAGATTTTGCCTCTAGATCAGTATGAATATATTATTTACACTGACTGATCTGCTCAACTGGCCATAGCGAGTAAGCAAGCTTACAGCGCAGCATGTGCGATTGTTAAAGGTCGCATGCACAATGGAAAGTTCCATCCGAGTTGCACTAAAACGCAATCTCTAGGAGACTGCACGGCTCAGTTGGCAGAGTTAAAAGCACTGATACTAGCACTTGTAAACACGGAACATAAATTCCCCACACTGATTGTGTGTGATTCCTTTTACTGTGTACAGTCGTACAATGAATATTTACATCATTGGGTACAAAACGGGTTCAAAGATGCAAAAGGTGGCACAATTAAGCATAAAATGCTATGGGAACAGGTAGTGGAGTTGAGAAACGAACTACCAAAGGCTCACGTGATACATACACTGAGTCATCAGCATGATGGCGTTCACGTTGAAGGGAATTCATTGGCTGATGAAGCCGCAAAGGGGGCTGTTCGCACGGCTTCCATAGCTGCAGTTACTCGTTCAAAAACGAGAATAGACGGCAAGATTATGGTAGCTGTCAATGCTTCACGCAAAGGCAGCACAGCAGTACCAAAGAAATTTCCACTCAAGTACTCCTACAAGTTAGATGCACAAAACATTCCATATGCTCAGATTCCTGGAGTGGGGGATAGAGTAATACCAAATATGGATCGTAGGCAAGGTTTAATTGTGGCGGCACACGAAGGGAAAGGTTCTGTACATAAGGGACTTAGGGAGACTGTTTCTTTGTTGAAACAACACTACTGTTGGCCCGTGATGAGAAGGCAGATTAGAGACTATGTCTGGAACTGCGACATCTGCAAGCAGATGGAAGGGTCCACCGCAACACGTCCAGTACAGATACCATTGTTAGATAGCATTAGGTTGTCCGTTCGTGTACGTCCAGCTCAAGTTTCCTCAAGGTCTGGCCTCAGCGCTCGGCTGACGCTCAAACTGTTATAAAAGATTTGCGAGTCTTTATCGGCACATACGCAGTTGGCACGTTACATTCTGACCGTGGCCCGGCGTTTAGCTCTCGGGCTTACAAAGAGGCCATGGAAGGAATGGGCGTAGCATTGCAGTACTCCTCTCCGTATCATCCTGAGGGAAATTCCGTTGTGGAGAGGAAAAACCGTGACTTAAAGCAATCTTTAACAGCTAGGGCATTAGGCAAGGGCGGTAGATGGGTCGATCACTTATATGGGGTACAACGAGCAATAAACAATCAGCCAAGAAGCTCTCTAGGGGGTGTCACTCCTTACAAGGTCCTATTTGGGACAAGAATGTGGGTACCTGATCTTGATTGTGAAGGCACAGTGGCGGATGAAAAACCATTTGATTTCCATGATCGTTTGGCTGTTTTACAGGATCTAAATAAATCCAGAACACAACAAAGTAACGTGCTCCAGAAACAGACCGCCACTGAGGAAGTCAAGGCAGTAACACAAGACCTGTCTGGATCCCAAAAGTCAGAGATCTGGTCAGAGAAAAGTTTGCAGACAAGAAAGAATTTGGGCCATCCTACAGAAAGCCTGTACCGGTCCTAGCAATCCAAGGCACAAGAACTGTACTTCTGCCGCCTCTTGCCGGGAAAAAGGAGAAAAGATTTGTTTCAATTGACTTAATCAAACCACACTATGTGGCCGATACTAAACAGTAGGCCTTGTGGGCTCCACAGTAGCAGACGCCCTCCTCTTGCTACAATCCAAGAAGTTCAAACAGAAAGACTCATCACGTTTGAAGAGCCACCTGTACGGAATGAAGGACTAAGCAACAATGCTATGGAACTCGTTCCACTTCAACAAGAAGAAACTCTTCTTAACCAAGTTGCAATAAGACCGACTACAGACGTCTACGTCAACATGCCTCGTCAAGAGCAAAATCCGATTTCAACAAATCCCGATGCAATTCCAACAATTGATCGAACTGCTTCTGGCTATTTCATGAACTTTAATACGTTTTCACTGGATCCAAGCGAGCCGGAAACGACGCCAGCCAAAAAATCACGCAAACAGAAACTCACTGACTTTTTGAACTTTTTTAGAAAGAGTTACCTGGTATCACCTTGGATTGAACTATGGTATATCACTGGGATTTTCTTTTTTCTTTTCTGGCTAGGTTTAATTATAACTTTTAGTATGCTTATTAATGGACGATACCTCCAGCAGAGCTCTACAGCCCAAAGAGTCAATTTGATTTTGAAACCACACCAGTCTTCACATCGTGAACCAAGAGACTTGTCTTCAGTGAACATCACAGCAGTTCCTATACCGGACGGTATAGTATGGGACAAGATTGATTTCGATATATTCGGTCCGACTGAACTTTTAAAGCTTAAACATGTATTTAAAATTTCTTTAAGGGATATCATTACTACCAGTACATTTTCTGATGATTGGGACACTGAAACTGTAAACAATATGATGTCTGATTTAGAAAAAACTGCAGCATTTACGAACAATGAAATGTTAGAACGTACTTCAGACTATGATACATTGTACTGTTACCAACATTATGGTCATCATTTCTTGCACAAACGTAGAACACCTAGAAATGTATTTGAATACCACCAGTGGGAACACTGCCCAACTCCTCCAAAAGGTAGTTCACAAACTTTTGCACAGAAATTCACATACTTTTCGGGGTTCAACACAGCTGACCCAAAATCATTTTATTACAAAGTGGCAACAACATCAGCACAGAAAATTATGTTGATTAACACCAAACAGATTTACTCTGCTTCCTTTATGGCCCAGTTGTCTACACAGGGTTTTGACCTAGGGAAGAACACTATAGATTTAAAATCGATCTGGGGTTCTAGGGACTGGCAAGTCCAGGGAACAGAAGCGCTTTTTAGAGCATGCCTCATTCCACAGCAGATGATATTTCTAAATGAAACTGTGCAACAGACATCCTGTCTTGGACTAGCCAAGAACAAGGAACTGAACTCACCCGGGTTTCCTACACCATCACAGATGGGTGGGGGGCAGAATTCAACTCCACAAGGGGTAGGATTAGATGACATTCTCCAGTACAACAGATCAGATCCTGATTGGAGGAAATGGCTGATTTGGCCTATTGACACAAACACCTGTCAACAGAGATTTATGAATACAACCGAAGGGTTTAGTATCCATAGGCCAGATACACGCTATGTACAGAGACAACACCCAGGGGTAGTGACATCCTATAGTGTTGGGAAGTTGTGCCTTGATTGGCTAGAGACCTCAACACTCACAGAAGTAAAACATCATTTGACCGTACACCTGATGTAGACCTTAGGGATTTCTTGCTAGGCCCAAGGAAAACACGTCAGAAACTTTTCATATATGCCGGCATTTATGCCTATTATAATGAAAACTGGAAAATATCCCAACAGGAGGCCGCAGAAAGGATACGGGAAATAGACCGTATTAACTTGGAGAAGGCATTAGCTGTAGTGGATAATGGGTTAACAACTTTGACCTCCAGGATTTACTCCTTCGGCAACATTGTGTCTTCGGCAATCGACATATTAGAACAAGATCTGGCCTTGTTACAACACGGGCAATCTCAGCTACGTTCTATTATGATGCTAAGTTGGACGCTGCAATCTTTGCGTGCAGGCTATGTGCCCTGGCGTTTTATAAACACCACGTCTCTGTTTTCAGAATACAATCTAACTGATAAACAGACAGAAATGGCACAAAGGGAAGCCAAATATACAATGCTGCGTATTGAGAAACTAGAAAGGCTACCATTCACTGTAGCCGGATCACCATCAACTGAATGGCTAATTCATGGCCAAATCACTCTTCCGGTCACTACATTTCAGTTTCAATATTGCCTTGAGCAAAGGCAGGCAGGCAAATATGAAAAGATGGGTATGGGTTACATTAAGGAAACTTGGGAGTTACCATATAGATACCGATGCCGGAATGGGGATCGAGAAGTGTATCTGAGTGGTGCAAACTGCAAGAACGCTTTAAGCGGTTCTCTCATGTGTCAGGATATTTCACTACACGGAGCCTGTAGCGGTTCAGTAGCAAACCTATCGTGTCACATGACAGGGACCCCAGCGGCCATGATCACACCGGTTTTTCAGCTGCTCTCGAATGGGAGTTACTTGATGCTAAATGATCAAGGTTGCTGTGGGATGCTTCCGGGCGTCGTCTATCTGGTCACTGTTAACTCCAGGGTTACTTGCTGTATGCAAGTATTGTTTCCGCCACTGAACACAGTCAGGGAGGCGCCGCTATGGCCTTCACTGAACGTTTCCTTCATACAATTTGATACTCAGAGCAGACTGCAAGCCATGCTTTTACAGCAACCCGTGCCCTTAACCTCCGCTCGAGAAACCTATGAACTTCAAGTTGCAAGGACCTCGACTGAGATACAGGCGCTTATACGTACAAACTGCCCCTTTCATTTCATAAGAAATGGTGGGACGTATCTTGAATCTGTCTGATACGAGCAGTATTGTACACCTATTTAAGACTATAGGGTCAGGACTGTTAAGCACCTTTCAGACAGTCCTCGGAGTAATCCCAAATTTTATACACTCCATATTGGGAAGCGTATTTGGAGGACTCTCGCTTATCCTATTGCTGGTTGCAGGGGTCCTATTCATAATACTACTGCTACGCAATGGATGGTCCAATTCCCGAGGGAATGGCGAACATGCTCCTGGAGCGGAAATACCGTGAACGCATGGTACAATTTCTGGGCATTTCTTGCCTGCGAGAACTCAATGCCTCCTGGTTTCTATCCTTTCGACCAGTCTGGGTAGACTGCATCTTACCTGTTCTTTAATGCCTGCTTTGCGGAGAAGAATGCACGTTGGATCTTTGTCTAACATTTCCATCAGATGCGCCTCCGGACACGGATGCAATGCTGGACCCCATAAAGGCCCATGCTCTGCGTTGTCCCCAGCGGCTTCCAATTCTGATGAATGCATTCCTGGAGAATCCACAGGTGCTGTTTGGTCCTGCTGGGTTAGGTGACTCCTCCACAGGCACCCAGGTAACAACTGCCGCACAAGCTGCCGCAGCATCGACTGTTGGCAGTGCTACATTCCATCTATGTGCGATTGACGTTCTCTGTGAGGCGTTGGATTTGTCGTCTGCAGTAGCTCACACAGATAATGTGGTGCTTCCCAGCCAGGACACTAAATCTTGAATTGGCTCATCGCGTCCTGGGAAAGAATTCGGCTTCTCCACTCGTTTTCATAAGCGAGCAAATTTGGAACATTTCCTAAATTGACACTTTCGCTTGAGACAAGCATGGCCTTCTTCCACTTTGAGTGAAGCAACTTACATAGAGAAACAAATTAGACATTTATTTTTTTAGTGGCAATTGGAAATAGCTGAATTGTAACATTTTTTGAATTTTTTTAAAAACATTTTTAAAACCATGTTTTTACTTGCTTTTAAAATGTTTTTAAATTGTCCAGATTTTAAGTATGGTCATTATCATCCTGTTCGGAAGAGGAGTGGGTGTTATGTCCCGTATAGAGGCCCTAATGTAGACACGTTCATACATGCCCTAATGTGGACGTATTGGTATTTGCCCTAATACGGTCATATTCGTACTTGCCCTATTATGGTCAAAGCCGCATATGCCCTATTATGGTCAAGGCCGCATATGCCCTATTATAGTCATGATTCCTTATATAGGCATGATCTTTCACCTACATTGGTCCTCGCTAGTACACAACGAGCTCTGAGGGCTGAACGTTATCTAGTCTGTGGTTTTGAATACAGCAGGGTTTTTCCCAAACACAGGCCCACACTGTATTCATCAATTATGCATGGCTCTCTAGGAATACACCACCTGCATAATATGTATGTACAAAGTTCACCCCTGACGTCTTCCTCAAGTCTAACGAGGGCCAATACAAACCATACGAAGCAACTAGAGTCTTCAGCGTATAAATACACCACATCTTATCCCGGTAAGACGGAGGGAACTGAGACTTCCATGCTGACACACTGTCCAGAGACGCTGAGGCTCCTGCATGCAGTCGCTCCAGCTGACAGCGGTCTAACACAGCCCTTGCGGGGTGTCCAACTCGAGACCAGGACGGGGTCCCACACACTCTCTATTCAGGTATGGGGGTTCGACTAAATCCTAGAAGGATTCTTGGCTCTTAGGCTTTTAGACCTACACATATGCTAGGTACACTCGGGTACATCTAGTTAGGCATCGTAGGAGTATGCACACTTTCATAATGCTTTTTATACTCATGTATATATTCACGATTATTGCAATATGGTAGAACTGTTCTATCCCTTTGCTTTTATCGTACTGCTGATAATATATTTCTGCTATTGTATGCTGGTTGCTGCAGCACATATATTTTACACTAGAATAACAACTGTTCAATAAATACTTATTGAAACGCCCAGATTGTTTATTCTGTGTAGCTCTCTGAGACAAACCGAATAAGTAAGCACGAGTAACTGAGCGAAAGGTAGTACATTGTTTCCACGATTCTGAGGAATTAGGGTTGTCATGGTCTAAGGTTGCCAGAAACTAATCTCTCCCCGATAAGAGGAGATTCTAGTGGCACTGTGAGCTAGCTAATGCAAAACAGGCTAACATATACAGTGGGGGTGCACAGAGTCAGTCTAACACCAAGCCCACAGTTTGTTATCCAAACGCGCAGGTCCTGCATGGGTACTATAGGAACTACACGACAGGTGCAGTAGGACAGTTGCCCTCTACAGCAGCCTTGGGAGAACCATCATCAGCTGCAGTCATTACAATACCAGTTGCCTGTGAAGAAATGAGTGACATGGTTATTCACTGTGCGAAATGCCACATGCTTGTCACTGTAAAAATGTCTTCTCTGGGTGCATTCTTGGATACAGTGAAGAAGCATCGCTGTTAGGTGTTCTTTTTGCTTCCAGTGACCAAATAATATTTTTTGAAGACTGAAGACAGTTACTTCTTTGCATTTCCCCATCCTTACCCTTTTAACTACCCTGTTTACTTTTTGTTCAAAAAATAAAAAAATTTAAAACTGTTAAAAAAAACCCTACTAGAAAAAACGGTTCTTGTTAGAACCACCATCCGGTCAAACAAAGAGTGAACTGTTTTCTTAATGTGTCAGTGACTGTATCCGTGTGAAAGTGGGTGTGTCAGTGTGTGCATCAGTGTATGCCTATGTCTGTGAGTATATGCATTAGTGTTTGGTTGGGAGTGTCAGTGTATGCTTTGGTTTATGCATGGTTGTGTTAGTGTTTGCATTAGTGTTTGGTTGGGGGTGTGAGTGTATGCATGAGTGTGTGCATTGGTGTGTTATTGCATGCAATAGTGTATGGCTGGGCGTATGAGTTTCTGCTTTGCTGTATGCCTGGGTGTGTCAGTGTCTGCATCATTGTATGCATCGGCATGTCAGTGTATGCATCAGTGTGTGCCTTAGTGTGTTATTAGACGCATTAGTGTTTGGCTGGGTGTGTCAGTATCTGCACTGCTGTATGCCTGGTGTGTCAGTCTATGCATTGGTGTAGGCCTGGGTGTGTCAGTGTGTGATTCATTGCATGCCTGGCTGTGTTATTGGATGCATTAGTGTTTGACTGGGTGTGTCAGTGTCTGCATTGTGGACTGGGTTCCTGCTAACCATGTTCCCAGTGCCTGTGTTCTTTTCCAAAACTGTACGTCAATTGGCACACCTCTAGCACACATATAAGTCCCTTGTAAAAGGTATCAGTGGTACCAAGGGCCTTGTGACCAGAGATGATCTCTAAGGGCTGCAGCACGTATTGTGCCTCCCTAAGGGATCCCTCACCAAACACAGGCATACTGCACTGCAGCCTGTGTGTTTTGGTGTAAATAAAAGTGAACAGTCGATCTGGCACACAGCTCTGTGTGCCAGGCCTACCAGCAATGAGGGGGCATAGGTAAGTCACCCCTACAGCAGGCCTTTAAGCCCTAAGGCAAATGCACTATACCTCATTTGAGGGCATAACTGCACGAGCAGATATGCCTCTATAGTGTCTAAGTCCATTCTTAGAAATTATAAGTGCACAGTGATGCCATACTGAGTACATGGGCTAGGAAGTTGTCATTATGAGCTCCACAGCTCTGTGATGGCTTCACTGAATTCCAAGATGTTTGGTACCAAACATCTCAGCTTAATAAACCCACACATGCCAGTGTTGGATTTATTAAGAAATGCTCCCAGAAGGGCACCTCCGAGGTGCCCCATGAAAACCGACCAACTCACTAGTGTGAGCCTGACTGGTCCCCACCAGCCTGCTACCTCTAGACATGTTTCTAACCCCCTGAGGTGGGGGCCTTTTGCTCTCATGGGTGAGAAACAAAGCCTGCTCGGTGTGGAAGTGCTTCACACCTACCCCCTAGCAGGAACAGCATAGTAAGGAGGTGAGCCTCAAAGGCTTCCCGTCCTTTGTTAAGCTGACATGGGCCTCTGCAGCTAGTGGAGTTGTCCGCCCCCTCCCCCCCTGACCAAGCCCTACTTTTGGCAGCAGGTCAGGCGGGAAAATGAGTAAGCCCTGAAAGAGTGTCCACTCTCGGCCAGGACCACCCCTAAGGTGCCGTGAGCTTAGGTTAACCCCTCTCCAGAATCTGCCATATTGGTTTGAAGGAGACTAGCCAATAGGGTTAGGGATGTGTCCCCTCCTCTTAGGGAGTGGACATACAACTTGTGTAGTCACTCTAAAGGCAAGTAGCCTATTGGCTCGTACCTTCTAATTCCTGTAATGCCTGAACCTTAATCCTCAGATTCCCAGTGATCAATAAAGAAAAGGATAAAGAAGAGTCAACTCCTGCACTACAATGAAGTCCAGCGACTGCCCTGGTCCCAGCCCTGCCAGCCTGTCTGCGAATTCGGAACTTTGCAAACCCCCACGACTCACCCCGCAGACCAGTGACGTCCAGAAACCTGAAAGGACTGCCTGCCTTCCATAAACACTCCAAATCTCCTGTGGACAGCGGACCTATCCAGAAGTAACCATCTTTAAAGACAAAGAGCTCTGCCCTGAGGAACCGCAAAACTGCCTACTGGACCCACCTCTGCACCCTACGGCCTGAGTCCAAGTGGCCCACCAGTCCTGCGAAGGTCCCCCCTGTGATTCTGAGCAAGAGTGCATCGTGGGGTGACCCCTGCCAGACTCCACGTTGACGCCTGCAGCCTCTGCACGACGATCCCCCAGTGCTTCATTTGAGCCGGTGGTTTCCGGTGCTCGGCCCCAGCACTTAATTGTCAACACTGGGGCTTGTGACAGTCTGTCACAAGGTGGATCTGTCAGGCTCATTTAGAGACAGCCACAACAACAGTTATTTCCTGCCGCCCAAGCCCTTCTTATAGCTTTGGGGTATGAAATAGTCAGAATTATCACACTTGTATGAGTGTGACAATTAGTAGTTGTATTGTTACTATTATTGTCAGCATAGCAGGGGCAATGTGTGGTGCAAGCTGCAGTGGCCTCCTCACTAGAGCCCTGGCACTTATTTTTTTGCAAATTAAGCACTAGGATCCCCACAACCGTGTCCCGACACAAAAGTACACCCCTGCACCCGGAGACCCTGCGCCTTGGAGAGATCAACCGACTGTGTCCTGATGCTCCAGAACACATCAACTTACCTGTGCATCTGTAGGTGTCCTTTGATCAGCCTCCTGGCCTGAGCCTGCAGACTTTTTCCAAAACTGAAGTTTCTTATTGGTTTGCATTAGGTGCCCGACGTTCTGTTGGGACTGTGCACCTGGCCGCCCCTGTGCGGCTGAGGGTGTAAGTTTGGTGCTGCCTTGTGGCTCCCCCTGTGCTTACCTTAACTCCCAGAGACTGGGTTACCAAACCGTGTTACTTAACTGTAAGCAGCATCTCTTTGATTACCCCCTTTCTCCTTTGGATAACATTGGCGCCAGATTCCGAATTTGAACCCTGCACCCAGCTGGCCCTGTGCCGCTGGAGGTGCAGATTTGTTACTTACCTAAACCTTGCCTGGTGTTGATTATCCTAAAAGCCGAGATTGTAAGTAATTTGCTTACCTGCAATTTGTTCGATTGTGTTTCCTCCCATAGGATCGCATTGTGTTTCTGGATATTGCACTAAGTGTCCACTTTTTATCCTGAAAAGTAATTTGATTGCAAAACGTATTTACATGCAGCAAAGTAACTTTGGTTCTGTGAAATAAATATAATAAAGTATTACTTTTATAAACAATTGGTCTCAGATTTAGTCATTGAGTGTGTGTATCATTTATTTCCTGTGTGTATACAACAAATGCTTAGCATTGCTCTCTGATAAGCCTAACTGTTCTCCCACACTACCACAAAAGATAACATTAGTATTATCTACTTGAGCCTCTCTAAAGCCTCTGGGGATTCACTGGACTTTGTGCACACTATACCTCATGTTGGTATAGTATATAAAGCCAGATTCCAACACCTGGGTGTATTATTGAATACATTGTTTGGTTGGGTGTGTCACTGTCTGCTTTGGTCTATGCCTGGCTGTTTCAGTGTCTGCATTGGTGAATGCTTGGGTGTGTCAACGTATAAATCAGTGTGTGCCTGGGTGTATTATTGGATGCATTAGTGTTTACCTAGCTGTGTTAGTGTCTATGTTAGGGTATGGTTGCATGTGTAACTGGATGTATCATTATGTATATGGGTGTTTGAGACGCTGTGACAGTGTTTGCCTGAATATCTAAGTGGCTGTATAAATATGACTGGGAGTGTCATTGCCTGTATGAGTATGTGCCTGGGTGTGTAAGTTTCTGTATAGGAGTGTGGCTGGGTGTATCAGTAGTTGTATCAGTGTGTGTCTGGGTATGTCAGTGGTGCTAACAGTGTGTGTCTATGTATGTCAGAGGTTGTATCAGTGTGAGCCTGAGTCTGTCATTGGCTGTATCGGTGAGTGCCTGGGTGTGTCAGTGGCTCTATTGGTCTGTGCATGAATGTGTCAGTCTCTGTGTAGTTTTATCACTCTATGACTTGGTATGGGAGTAGCTGTATTGGTGTATGTGTTTGGGCGTGTGAGTGGGTGTATCTGTGTATAACTGTGTGTATGAGTCACTGTATCGGTGTGTGCCTTGGTGTGCGAGTTACTGTATGAATGTGTGAGTCGGTGTGAGAATGGCTCTGTGGGTGTATGAGTCTAAGTAGCAGTTTCCATGTGTAAATGGGTGTGTGACTGAGTATATGGGACTTTGAGTGGCTGTCTGAGTGTGTGTGTCAGTTTCTGTATAACTGGCCCTAGGTGTGTGAATTTATGTCTGAGTACTTGTGTGGGTGTGTTTGTGACCTATAACTAAAATTTCTAATCTAACTTTTTATAACTTTACAAATACATTTTATTAACACATTACAAAATAATTTAAACCAAACAATTAACAAACAACTTAATTAACTACTTACAAATACACTTTTGTGCACAAGTAATTCAGGAAGTACAAAACAAAGTGATGTTTTGAAGCATCTTACAATACCGTCAAGGGAAAAAAAAGTTTACAGATAAATATCTGTACTGCAATACTTGCAGCAAGCAGTTATCAAAGAGCACTACAAAGCATTATTTACGTGGGACAACCTCCATGTGGAAGCACTTTAAAACAATTCCAGAAATGGGGTACGACTAAATCATTCAGGACAAAGTAGGTGCAGCAGGACAGTCCACCTGTACAGTACCCTTGGGAGAACAATCACTAACTGCAGTCATTATAATAGTACCTGCTTTCAAAAATTTAAGTGAGATGCTTAGTCACTGTGCGAAATGCCATATGCTTCTCACCGTACAAATGCATTCTGTGGGTGCATTTTCCCTTTTTACTTTTCTCAGTTTCTATACTCATACACCAAAAGCGATGCACTGTTGAAAGAATCATCAATGACCAGTGAGGAAAAACAATCATAAATATTGTACCAAAACCCCTCAAAACTTGGTTTCTAACCCTGAGCTGTGCAGAATATATATGGGATAACCTACATAACTTTTTCACACAAACAAACTGTAACATTTAAAGACATCAAATTCAAGACACCAGGAGAACTTTGCTCTTTGATCCGGCAAATGTTTGCAGGTGATTTAAGCACAGATTTGAAAGTATGCTGTCCTTCCTCTGCAACAACAAAATCCACTTCTTGGAGAAATTACTGATTTCTTTACACAAAAAGAGTACCAAGCAAGAGGTGCTCCTCATATTTAAATGCTGTTGTGGGTAAAAGATGCACCTAAATAAAAAATGGACACAGATGACTCTGTACTTTTACCGAACAGTATTTTACATGTACCATTCCAAAAGACACTGAGGAAAAAAGCATACAGCAGGAATGTACTGCGTTTCCATTCGCATTCATGTCCAAAGTACTATCAGCAGAAATATTTAATTGCTTTCTTAGCTCCTTGTTGAACCTTCATGTTTTTCACAGTCTGACTCTAGTTCTTTCTTCACAGTTCTCTTTGAAAAAAAGAAAAAGTATACCATTTTTAGAAAAAGCTTCTTAAAAACAACACTACGTTTTACAAACATTTCAAAAGTACCCCACAAAATCCTCCCAGGACTGCCTCTGTAATCAACCTGCATTCCTCTGGGGGTGATTTCATACTTGATGACAAGGGCCTCTTTCATAATGGGATACCTCAACTTTGTCCCCTTCTTTGGGGCCACTAGGGCGTCCCTTCCATCAGCAGGAATATGACTATAAAGGCCAGCTCCTCAATCCTCCTCCGAGATCCTCTGTACCTCTAGAGCTACTTCATATGCCTGAAACAACCTGTCTATATCACCCCCCTCCTTACAGTCAAGCACCAAGTCTCTGGGTATATGGACTCTTTGTTCTGCACTGGACAAAGTAGTTTTGCTCCCACCATTTTTGCTAGACTCTAACAGCTATTTGGCCTTCAAGTCCACCTCCTTGACAGTCACTTCATGAGCCAATCCTTTTCTCTTCCAAGGTTCTCTCAGCTTTTCCCTACTGAGCAGCCACCTGGGCCAGCTGCAGCCTCAGGCCCCTCTCAGCCTGTCTGTCCTTGACCTCCTCAGGCGACTGAGTTTTACTTTCTGCACCAAATCCAGTAAGGAACTCTGTCTCTGTGGTTGATCCCCTCTCTCCTCTGGAACCTTTGCCCAGTCATTTCTCTGCTCCTTTTTCTCCTTCTCAGAGCCAATACCCTTAGGGACCCATTTCTAAGGTCAACTACAATCAGGGTTTTCCCTTCTCAAGAGTGCTGAAGTAGTCCTTTTAAAACTCTTCCTGTGATGCCGATTGCACTATGCGGATGTCCTCCCAGACTGTAAGGGCAAACTAGTACTCAAACCTGGACAGGTAAGTAAATGGGTGTGTGAATGGTCTTATGGATGTGTAAGTGAGTGTGGCAGTCACTGGTGTATGAGTGATGGGTACATAACTGCTTTTGTGAGAGTGTAAGTGGGTCTGTAAGTATCTCCCTGACTGTGTGAGCATGTGCAAATTACATACTATTAAACTACATACTAGAAGCAAACACCCACCTCTAATTTCAAATGCATTCATTCATACTAGCATAATGAAATTAATATACATTCAGTATAGGAATTTCTATTTCTCCTTTGCTGCACACTCTATTTTTAGTTAATATTCTCATCTAAGCACCCTTCTATTTTCCCTTCTAGTAGACTATCTAGAAGCTACACATTTTCTGTCACCTTAAATACACTCACAATTTTTTTCCTAAATATACTTTTATATACTAGGACCTAATCGGCATATCTGTAAAAGCTCTTTGCTATTCTCTCAGTTTTATTTCTGTCTGGTAACATCTGTTTCCATTCCAAATCTCCAGTCAGAACTCCTGTAAAGCACCTCCTCTCTCAATAAAAGAGCAGTTAAGAGGGCCTCCCCTCACCATGTGCTCTTTCTTATGCTGCTCTACGTTTTGCAAATCACAGGCTTCCTTTCATCTTTCTTTTTTGTTATACCACTTCTAAATTGTCAGTATTTCTTTAACCCTTTCCATGTTTCCTGCAAAGAAGCCCAATTTTTTTTTTTATGAATCCGTGGAGCCAACGGAACCCTCAGCATGGCCTCCCCGTGTAACTTTGTGGCGAGAATCGCGGATTTACACCGTAGCCATACTGATCACCGCAACTGCCCTGCGGATCTCACGAGTGCCCAAAAAAAGCATTTTCGGCCATTTTACTGTCCATTAAACATGCTTTCACCTCATTTATAATCTACACAAGGGGTCAGGAAAGCTCACCTGACCGCTTCAATTAGTGTGGAAGCTACTTTTCAGCCCTGGGGACGTTTCCTGAGAGATAAAATAGTGGCCGCAACCTTTCTGTCAAGTTGCAGCCTGCCAATCAGGACCTTGCTGTGGCATGTGGAGCCGCGGATTCACAACGGGTGGATCTGAGGAGGGTCCGGGTGCCTAGATATACAAATTTGGTTTTCAGTTAATATCGTTAAAACTACTGAACGGATTTGCACTAAATCACAAAAATGAAAAGGGCTCTTTCTGGACCACGAGCTAGCTTTCTACCAATTTTAATGTATTTCCATTCAGCGTTTCGGGCTGTAGTCCCGTTTAAAATCCCTATGGGAATTAACATGGGAAATGCACTTATTTTTGACCCCCCCTTTTTCTTGGCCCCCACTTGATGGATCACCCCAAAACTTTACATGCGCAACTAGAATCAGTGGTGCACTTTTTTTGGGAAAATTTCGTGAAGATTCGTCAAACGGTGCCAAAGTTATAGGCAAGTCAAAAACCGCTTTTCCTATGGAAACAAGGTCCTAACTATAACTACCCACTGCCGACTGGCGCACTGCTGGTGGCGCGATTAGGTCCTCTTGTGTCCTGAGGACCTCAGGAATAAAGTGGACTTAATCCCCCAAGCAGCAGTGCGCCAGGAGGTGCGTTTGCAGAGTGGTGTAAAAAGGGGTGTGGCCTCGGACCACCTCTCAGCAATCCCATTGTGTGGGGCTTATTGGAGGTACCTGGTGGGCTAGTTGGCCCCTAAGGACCCTTAGGATTCAAGGGGACTTAATCCCCCAACCCAGAACGCACCAGGAGGAACATTTGCAGAGTGGTGCAGGGAGGGGCGGGGCCTCCGGCAAGACGCTGGCTTCTCTTTTCTTTTTTTATTGTTAGAAGGCAGGCTGTGTGGCCCCCCTTCTCTTAATATTTTGTGGGCCCTGGGGATCCCATCCCCCAGGGCCTGAGACATTTTACATATTTTTATTTTAAAAAACCGGGAAGGGGGCCGTGCGGCCCCCTTCCAGAGGCCGATTTCGGCCCTGGGGACCCCATCCCCCGGGGCATGGCCACTTATTTAAAAAAAATTAAAAATCCTTTTAAAGAAGGGGGCCACGCGGCCCCCCTCCTGAGGCCATTTTTGGCCCTGGGTACCCCATTCCCCAGGGCTTTGCCTCTTTATAAAACACTTTTTTGTTAATTTTATTACGGGAGGGGGGCCACGTGGCCCCCCTTCCCCAGGCCACTTTTGGCCCCAGGGACCCAATCCCCCAGGGCCTGGCCTCACGTTGGGGACCGCGGGGGGATCCCCAATGCCACTGCTGTCCCTGCCGGCTCCACGCCTCCTGCGGGAGCCGGCATTGCTTTTGGGCAAAGGGAGCTGCTAACATGCAGCTCCCTTTGCCCATAAGCAATCTGATTTGCTTCCTGGAAGCGAGAGCAGGTTTCCTGCTCTCGCTTCCATGAAGCAAAGCAGTGTTTGCTATGGCAGGGCAGGAGCTGTGCTCCCGCCCTACCCTAGCAAACTGCAATGTCCCGGGGGTGGGCACCCTGGGACATTGCTGGAGCCGACCCTGGGGGGTGGCGGTCCCCCCGGGCCAAGGAGGGCTCCATGATGGGGGCCAAGCGACTCCCTCCAACAGATTTAAAGCCTGGGCGAGGTGGTGGTCCCTGGGGCTGTGTGGGGGGGCACCTACACACTTCATTTAATATATTGCAGCCCTGGGGAGTTGGCAGTCCCTGAGGCTTGGAGGGCCTGTGAGGCCCCCGGCCCATATTAAACCAATGCCCCGGGGAGGTGGCGGTCTCCGGGGCAACGTGGGGGGGCAGGTGCCCCCCCCAATTTTTAAAAATAATCCCCAGGGAGGTGGCGGTCCCTGTGGCTGGGGGGGCACGTGCCCCCCACACATTATCGATTCTGCCCCAGGGAGGTGGCAGTCCCTGGGGCTGCGGGGGACCCCGCAGGCCACTGCATAATAATTAAATATTTGAAAGAGACACGTTAGTGACAGATTCCTTACCTTAGAATATCCCCAGGCGTCAGGCTGGATCCGGAAAGTTTTTGCGTAGCAGTACCCTTGCGCGTCGGTAGGCAGCGTCGTGCGGCTCCGCGTCCGTCGTCGGGATCGCCGGGATGACGTCGCGGGCAGTACTTAGACGCCGCCCCTGCGCGCTGACATCAGTTCTTTCTTTTTTTGCGCCAGTAAGCGCAGATCCGGGAAGAGCAGTGCCCTAGTCATTTTTTGACTAAGTTTTTGGGTGATTTTTCTCACTGTTTTCTCGAGTCGTTCGACTCCGAAGGTGTCGGTAGGGATGCCCGGCTTTAAGCCATGCGACGCCTGTGGTCGAATGATGTCGATCACGGACCCACATCAGGATTGTCTCTACTGCCTCGGGCGCGACCACGACCCCAAGTCGTGCCCCGACTGCCGGGCCTTGCATCCGAAGGCTTTGCGAGAGCGGTCTCGAAAACTCCTCGAGGTCCGGAAGTCGGCTCCACGCCACGCCAAGCCCCGGTCACGTGAGAGGTCGAGGGGCCGGTCGCGGAGTCCTCATCGGTCGTCTGGGTCCAAGTCTTCGCACTCCTCCGGTAAGTCGAAGCATAAGAAGTCGAAAAAGCATCATCGCTCGACGACTTCCCCTCGCCGGTCTCGCGACTCGGCTGAGGGTCCTGTCGGCACCGTCCCGCCCCCGCGGCTCTGGGAGTGCCTGTGGAGCCGCCGCCGCATTACCCCCCTTATCCGGGTTCGGCGGTGACTCCGGCCGAGATACAGGAGTTCCTGTCGGCCATGGACTGCCTCTTTGGGCCTCAAGGTCCCCCCGGTGCGCCTTCGGGCCCCGTGGGCCCTGATGGGGTTCCTATGGTGCTGCCGGCGACTCCGGTCCCGGCGCCGCCTGTCACGCCGGCCTCGGTCCCGGCTCCAGTGCTGCCACAACCCCGATTGACGCCAGTTGACCTGACGACACCTCCACCGGCGTCGATTTCTCCGGTGCCGTTCCTGACGCCCCGGGCGTGGTCGTACCCCGTTTCTCTCCGGATCCGGACACGGAGCCGGACCGACGTCGCTCGACGCCGGCTCCGGCGCCGATGAGACCTTGGGTCCCACATGTCCCTCCTCCTTATTTTGAACCAGAATTGGAGGACGAAGAGAACTGGGAGGGGTCGGATGACCCTCTCACAGCCCAATGTGAGTTTGATCAGGACTGGGCTGAGGAACTTGGGGATGCCAGTGGTCTGGACACCTCCCCTGACTCTGGCATGCTGTCTCCTCCATCCATGGCAACGGAGGAGGGAGCAAACTTTGCAACGGTGTTGCGTAGAGCAGCTGGGGCCTTACACCTCCAGTTGCCTACAGTGGCTGTCAGGACTAACATCCTGACGGAAGTGCTTCAGCCGGCGGCTACCTCCTCGGAGCCACTGCTGCCGTTCAACGAGGCACTTTCAGACGTTCTTTTGGGCACCTGGTCCAAGCCCACCACAGGGGCTCCTGTGGATAGGAACGTAGCCCGACGCAATCGCCCTGCTCCGGGTGACCCCCTGTTCCTCTCCCAACACCCCACCCCTGAGAGCTTGGTTGTCCAAGCCTCTGCTTCCCAAAGCGCCTTCCCTACAGCTCCCCCGGATAGGGAATCCAAACGCCTGGATCAATTTGGGAAGAAGGTTTTTTCTTCCTCCAGTGCTGGCTTGCGGTCCGTCAACACCACTTGCCTCTTGGGCCGATATTCCCACTCCTTGTGGGACTCGGTGGCGCAAGTTCTGCCCCAGTGTTCTGAGGAGGTCCAGACACTGCTTTCCCGCGCCATTGCGGAAGGAAGGGATGCGGCAAAGTACACCATCAGATGTGGCCTTGATACCGCCGACTCGCTAGGCAGATCGCTTGCGACGACAGTGGCGCTGCGCCGTCACGCCTGGCTGAGAACCACTGGTTTCTCGGGTGATGTCCAAAACACTCTTATGGACATGCCCTTTGATGGGGTCGGTCTTTTTGGAAACAAAGCAGACCATGCGCTGGAGCGCTTAAAGGACTCGCGGGCTACAGCCAAGTCCCTGGGCCTTTCTGCTGTGTGCCCTCCGCAACCGTCTGCCTTTCGCCCCTTTCGTGGCCATGGGAGGGGCGCCCAGTCACGTCCACTGCCCAGCCACCGGCCCGCGCAGCAAGCATCTTCGCGTGGCCGAGGACGAGGCTCCCGCCGAGGCGGGTCGGGCAACCAGCGTGCGGGTCAGGCCACCAACCCCGCCCCGTCCGCGGCCTCCAAGCCCTCCTAGTCCTTCCTTTCAGGTCCACAGCACGCCAGTAGGGGGCAGGGTCTGCCATCACCTTCACCACTGGCGTGCCATCACCTCAGACAAGTGGGTCTTGGACATCGTCCGAAGGGGCTACTCCCTCCCCTTCGAGACCATCCCCCCAGCCATGCCACCTCAATTCCACCGCATGTCAGGGGATCACTTGGTGCTTCTTCAGAAGGAAGTTGCGGCCCTCTTGGCCAAGAGGGCCATCGAGCGCGTTCCGACCTCAGAAGTAGGACGTGGTTGCTACTCCCACTACTTTCTGGCGCCAAAAAAGGACAAGGAGGACATGCGTCCTATCTTGGACCTCCGGAACGTCAATCGCTTCCTCCGGAAGGAGAAATTCAAGATACTCACCCTAGCTCAGGTCTTGACTGCCCTCGACCCTGGAGACTGGACTTGCAGGATGCATATTTCCACATCCCCGTCCTGCCAGCCCACCGGCGTTACCTGCGGTTCACGGTAGGCCTCGAGCATTTTCAGTTCACTGTGCTCCCCTTTGGCCTTACAAGCGCCCCTCGGGTGTTCACGAAAGTGATGGCGGTGGTCGCAGCTCATCTTCTGGAGCTCCGGGCGATCCGACTTGCACTCAAGGCATTCCTTCCCTCTGTCAAAGGGAAGGTAGTGCAGGTGTTCACAGACAACACCACCGCCATGTGGTACTGCAACAAACAAGGCGGGGTGGGGTCGTGGACCCTATGTCAGGATGCTCTGCGCCTCTGGACATGGCTGGAACATCAGGGCATATTCCTGATGGTTCAACACCTGGCAGGTTCCCTGAACGCCAGGGCGGACGAACTCAGCCGCAGGTGCATGATGGATCACGAATGGCGTCTTCACTCGGAGGTGGCGCAAGGACTCTTTCTACAGTGGGGAGAGCCTTGGTTAGATCCATTCGCCACCGAAGAGAACGTGCAATGTCATCAGTTCTGCGCGTTGGAATTTCCAAGGCGGCACTCGCTCGGCGACGCTTTTCGTCGTGAGTGGAGTTGCGGTCTGTTGTACGCCTTTCCGCCTACACCACTTCTACCCAGAGTGTTGAAGAAGGTTCGGCGCGACCGGGCCCAAGTCATTCTTGTGGCTCCGGACTGGGCACGAAGAGTTTGGTATCCCGAGCTACTCAGTATGAGCGTCGATCCCCCGATCCGTCTGCCTCTTCGGGAGGATCTTCTGTCGCAGCAGCAGGGGACGGTCCTCCACCCGAACCTGTCCAGTCTCCACCTGCTTGCGTGGAGATTGAGCGGCGGCAGTTGATTCCTTTCGACTTGCCTCCTGAAGTTTGTGATGTGATTCTGGCAGCCAGGCGTCCCTCCACTAAGGTGGTATACGCCTGCAGGTGGAACAAGTTTGTGGCATGGTGCACAGCAAAGGCTGTGAATCCCCTTTCTGCCCCTCTTTCTGAGATTCTTCTGTTCCTTCTTTCTCTGGCCCAACAGGGTGCTGCCCTGGGTACCATCAAGGGCTATCTTTGTGCAATCTCGGCCTTCCTCAGGCTTCCTGATCAGCCCTCTCTTTTTAAGTCCCCTGTTGTTAACAGGTTTCTTAAAGGCATTACACACCTCTTTCCTCCTGTTCCGTTTATAATGCCTCAGTGGGACTTAAACTTGGTTCTTACTTTCTTGATGTGCGCTCCCTTTGAGCCTCTGCATAACTGTCCTCTTCGTCTTCTCACTCTGAAGACAGCCTTTCTGGTGGCCATCACCTCCGCTCGGCGGGTGAGTGAGCTCCAGGCTCTGTCATGTAAACCCCCCTTTCTGTCTGTCCATCCAGACAAGGTTGATCTTAGGACGCGTCCGTCCTTCTTGCCAAAGGTGGTTACTGCCTTCCACATTGGGAGACAATCACTTTGCCCACCTTCTTTCCGCCTCCGCATCCTTCCAGAGAGGAAGAGAGGCTCCACCGTCTGGACCCAAAACGTGCGCTTTCCTTTTACATCAACCGCACACAACAGTTCCGGGTGGATGACCAGCTCTTTGTTGGCTACGTGGGTGCCAAAAAAGGTCGGACGGTACACAAGAGGACCATCTCCCGCTGGGTCATCTTGTGTATCAAAGCCTGCTATTCTTTGGCTAAGAAGGAGCCTCCTGTTGGGCTGCGTGCCCATTCCACGAGGGCAATGGCTGCTACCACAGCTTTAGGCCACGGTGTTCCGCTACAGGATATATGTCAGGCAGCTACGTGGGCCTCGCTGCACACGTTTACCAAACATTACTGCCTTGACAGCCAGGTCCGGAGGGACGGCTTCTTTGGCCGTTCTGTCCTCCGGGACTTCCTTGTCTGAATCTGTTCGCAGACCCACCACCGGGGTTGGTATTGCTGGGGTATCTATTCTAAGGTAAGGAATCTGTCACTAACGTGTCTCTTTCAGATGCACAAGTTACTAACTTGTGTAACGATATATCTGTAAGAGACAGTAGTTAGTGACAGATTCCTTACCGCCCCACCTATCCTCCCCGTTCTGCGAACTGATTTCTAGGGTTAAGGACATCCCTCTCAGGGCCCTAGTATTTTTTCAGACACCTTTGTCAGCTTCTTGCATGGCTCTGCGTTCCTGGCGCGGAAAGTCGTGTACAGAACTGACGTCAGCGCGCAGGGGCGTCGTCTAAGTATTGCTCGCGACGTCATCCCGGCGATCCCGACGTCGACGACGGACGCGGAGCCGCACGACGCCGCCTACCGACGCGCAAGGGTACTGCTACGCAAAAACTTTCCGGATCCAGCCTGACGCCTGGGGATATTCTAAGGTAAGGAATCTGTCACTAACTACTGTCTCTTACAGATATATCGTTACACAAGTTAGTAACTTGTGCTTTGCCCTCGGGACCTGGCCCACCGGGGGGGGTTTTCTCCAGTGCTTCATTTTTTAAAACAAATTCGGCGGGAATCAGGCACCCTACGCAAATCCTGCCAAAAATATATTAAAAAATGCTTTTTTAGGCCCTGGGGGTCACCTGTGGGACCCTCTGACTAGGCCTAGGGGGTCAGGGTGTTTTTACCCTGCCCCTTTTTCTTGTTTTTTTAATGTTTTTCTCACCTTTTTGCTCGTGACTCTGTTCAACCGACTCACAAGATGGCTGCCAACACTTCCTGGTTTGAAGTGTTGGGAGCCGATCGGAAACAAGCTCGTGATAGGAAGGGTTCAGCCAATCAGATCTCACAATTCTCAAATATCGATATCTGTAAATGTTTACATTTTTGCAAAACTACTGAACGGATTTACACCATTTAAAGAAAAGAGTGCTTACTGGACCAAAATCTACCTTTTTGCCAAATTTGGTGTAAATCCGTTCAGCAGTTCGGGCTGTACTCATGTCTAAAGTTTCCTATGGAAATTAACATGGAGAAAACAAGTTTTGGGACCCCCCTTTTTTCTTGGCCCCCGCTTGACGAATCTCCCCGAAACTTTCAAGACAGGAGCTGACCGGAGCGCTCCATTATTTTTGAAAATGTTGAAGAGATTCGTCAACCGGTGCCAAAGATATTGGCAAAACAAAAAATGCTTTTTGAATAGAAACAAGGTTCTAACTATAACTACCTACTGGCGACCGCCAGTAGGTAATATATATGTATATATGTACATATGTATGTATGTGTGTGTATATATATATATATATATATATATATATATGTATATATATTTTTTTTAACATTTCAAAGAAACCCCTTTTCACTTTCTATTTGCAGCCAAAATGGACTGCTTCCTTTCTTTATTTTTACAACTGTGTTTAAAAATGGCGATTTTTGTTGACCTTACCGACATTGACAAAGGCGTGTAGCCGAAACGCGTCTGTCGGGTGTTTTGTCGTGTGGCAAATACATTTTTGAATACGTATCCTCCAGTGTGTGCCTCGTTCATGACCAGGGAAGAGGTCATTGTTTGGGAATATATGTATATATATATGTGGATATATATATGTATGTATTATCTACTGGCGGTCACCAGTAGATAGTTATAGTTAGGACCTATTTTCCATAGAAAATCCGCGACATTCTATTTGAAATAACTCTCTTGCCGGTTGACGAATCTTCGCGAAATTTTCAAACTTTATGGCCCGCTCCGGTCCGCTCCTACCCTGAAAGTCTCGGGGTGATTCATCAAGCGGGGCCGAGAAAAAGGGGGTCCCAAAACGTGTTTTCCCCATTCATTTTCGCATAGGAAACTTTAGACACGGCTACAGCCCGAACTGCTGAACGGAATTACACCAAATTTGGCAAAGAGGTAGTTCTTGGTTCAGAAAGAACCCTTTTTGTTAAATGGTGTAAATCCGTTCAGTAGTTGCGGAGAAAATCAAAAGTAAAAACACATATATCTGGGCGGAGCCTACCCACACATGTCATCGTGAGATCTGATTGGCTGTCAGCACTTCATCCTGGAATTGCTGGCAGCCATCTTGAGACCAATATACATGATAGTACCCCATTGAAATGCCTTGTAGTGAATCAAAGATTTTGAGGGTTACCAAAAGGAGAACTATTAAGGGTGATAACAGACTTTAGTTACATTAGAATTCATTTGTTGATGGTACCATACTAATTTCAGGAATTGTGGTGTGTTCTAAGGTGATTTTACCCTGTGAAAAACCTTCTGCTGGGATATCATGAATCATGTTTGAGAGAAAACTATTTTCACATGCTTGTCCCATACAGTTTTGGAAGGTGCTCCAGAAGCTAAAATGAGAGCATATTTTCTGTAAATTCACATTATCTTTCTCAGTCATGTGAGAATGAAGTCTGACATTCTCAGTAAAACATGTACATCCAACAAGGGCAGAGACTGTCAGTTGATTCCTTTGTGTTCTACTGCAGCTTCCCAGAGTGTTCTAAAGAACAACTAGAGTGCTAACAGCCTTACTTATGACAAAAGTATGGCACACCTGAAGCCATCTTGATTGGAATAAACTGGTAACACTTAAAACATTTAATTTAAAAAGGAACAAAATGATGGGGTTAGTTTTGTCATAAAAATTATGGGTAGTGCTGTAGAAAGAAAAATTAGGACATGTTTCAAGTGTGATCTCAAATATCTTCCTGTTATATTTCAACAGGAGCAGCCTGCCAGTTGATGCCTTTGTGTTCTACTGCAGCTTCCCAGAGTGTTCTAAAGAACAACTAGAGCGCTAACAGCCTTACTTATGACAAAAGTATGGCACACCGGAAGCCATCTTGATTGAAATAAACCGTTAATACTTAAAACATTTAATTTAAAAAGGAACAAAATGAGGGGTTCTTTTTTAAATAGAAATTATGGTTAGTGCTGCAGAAAGAAAAATGAGGGCATGTTTTAAGTGAGATCTCAAATCCTCTTCTATTTCATTAGAAAATTCTGACATGCAGACTGAAACAATCACTTTCAATACCAGCAGCAGACTTCCAGTTAACTCCCTGGTGAGCAGTAGCTTTAGTACAGTGATCTAATGAGCAACTAGAGTGCTAACATTCTGAATTTATGGCAAATGTGAGACACATCTGAATGCCTTCTTGATGGAATCAAAGTAAAAAACTGAAAGCATTTCCTACTGAGGAGACTGCAGTAAATGAGGAAATTAGGAAACTTCATAACAAAGAAGTCTTCCAAGATGGCCACCAGAGAAAAAGAGCCCAAATGTAGCACAAATATTACCCAGATGTAGCCCACATATAGCCCAATGACAAAAGTGTGCAAAACACTTTTTATTTTTAGTTTTTTGCAGTTTTATGTAGTGCAGACTGGTCAGGTATTGGAGCGTTGCATCTTAAAACATGACCCCCTACACTACAAAAACACTACTGCACTACTCTAAACCCTAAAACACTACCCCAGCACGACTCCCTACACTACACAAGCACCACTGCACTATCCTAAACCCTAAAACACTACCCCCAGCATGACCCCCTACACTACACAAACACCACTGCACTACCCTAAACCCTAAAACACTACCCCCAGCATGATCCCCTACACTACCCAAACACCACTGCACTAACCTAAATCCTAAACCAATACCCCCAGCACGACCCCCTACACTACCCAAACACCACTGTACTACCCTAAAACATGACCCCCTACACTACACAAACACCACTGCACTACCCTAAACCCTAAAACACTACCCCAGCACGACCCCCTACACTACACAAGCACCACTGCACTACCCTAAACCCTAAAACACTATCCCCAGAACGACCCCTACACTGCCCGAACACCACTGCACTAAACCTTGAAACACCAGCCCCTGCACGACCCCCTACACTGTTCGAACACCACTGCACTGCCCTAAACCCTGAAACACCACCCCCAGCACGACCCCCTACACTGCCCGAACACCACTGCACTGCCCTAAACCCTGAAACACCACCCCCTTCACGACCCCCTACACTGCCCGAACACCACTGCACTGCCCTAAACCCTGAAACACCACCCCCAGCACGGCCCCCTACACTGCCCAAACACCACTGCACTGCCCTAAACCCTGAAACACTATCCCCAGCAAGACCCCTACACTGCCCAAACACCACTCCACTGCCCTAAACCCTGAAACACCAACCCCAGCACGACCCCCTACACTGCACGAACACCACTGCTCTGCCCAAAACCCTGAAACACCACCCCCAGCAAGACCCCCTACACTGCCCGAACACCACTGCCCTAAACCCTGAAACACCACCCCCAGCAAGACCCCCTACACTGCCCGAACACCACTGCCCTAAACCCTGAAACACCACCCCCAGCACGAACCCCTACACTGCACGAACACCACTGCTCTGCCCAAAACCCTGAAACACCAGCCCCAGCACGACCCCCTACACTGCCCGAACACCACTGCACTGCCCTAAACCCTGAAACACCAGCCCCAGCACGACCCCCTACAATGCCCGAACACCACTGCACTACCCTAAACCCAGAAACACCACCCCCAGCACGACCCCCTACACTGCCTGAGCACCACTGCACTGCCCTAAACCCTGAAACACCAGCCCCAGCATGACCCCCTACACTGCCCGAACACCACTGCACTGCCCTAAACCCTGAAACACCAGCCCCAGCACGACCACCTACACTGCACGAACACCACTGCACTGCCCTAAACCCTGAAACACCAGCCCCAGCATGACCCCTACACTGCCCGAACACCACTGCACTGCCCTAAACCGTGAAACACTAGCCCCAGCACGACCCCCTACACTGCCAGAACACCATTGCACTGCCCTAAACCCTGAAACACCAGCCCCAGCACAACCCCTAAACTGCCCGAACACTACTGCACTGCCCTAAACCCTGAAACACCACCCCGTGCACGACCCCTACACTGCCCGAACACCACTGCACTGCCCTAAACCCTGAAACACCATTCCCCCTGCACGACTTCCTACACTGCCCGAACACTACTGCACTGCCCTAAACCCTGAAACACCATCCCCAGCACGACCCCCTACACTGCACGAACACCCCTGCACTGCCCTAAACCCTGAAACACTACCTCCAGCAAGACCCCTACACTGCCCGAACACCACTGCACTGCCCTAAACCCTGAAACATCACCCCCAGCAAGACCCCCTACACTGCCCGAACACCACTGCCCTAAACCCTGAAACACCACCCCCAGCAAGACCCCCTACACTGCCCGAACACCACTGCACTACCCTAAACCCTACAACACTACCCCCAGCACGACCCCCTACACTACACAAGCACCACTGCACTACCCTAAACCCTAAAACACTACCCCCAGAACGACCCCCTACACTGCCCGAACACCACTGCACTGCCCTAAACCTTGAAACACCAGCCCCTGCACGACCCCTACACTGTTCGAACACCACTGCACTGCCCTAAACCCTGAAACACCACCCCCAGCACGACCCCCTACACTGCCGAACACCACTGCACTGCCCTAAACCCTGAAACACCACCCCTTCACGACCCCCTACACTGCCCGAACACCACTGCACTGCCCTAAACCCTGAAACACCACCCCCAGCACGGCCCCCTACACTGCCCAAACACCACTGCACTGCCCTAAACCCTGAAACACTATCCCCAGCAAGACCCCCTACACTGCCCAAACACCACTCCACTGCCCTAAACCCTGAAACATCACCCCCAGCAAGACCCCCTACACTGCCCGAACACCACTGCCGTAAACCCTGAAACACCACCCCCAGCACGACCCCCTACACTGCCCGAACACCACTGCACTGCCCTAAACCCTGAAACACCACCCCCAGCACGACCCCCTACACTGCCCGAACACCACTGCTCTGCCCAAAACCCTGAAACACAAGCCCCAGCACGACCCCCTACACTGCCCGAACACCACTGCACTGCCCTAAACCCTGAAACACCAGCCCCAGCATGACCCCCTACACTGCCCGAACACCACTGCACTACCCTAAACCCATAAACACCACCCCCAGCACGACCCCTTACACTGCCTGAGCACCACTGCACTGCCCTAAACCCTGAAACACCAGCCCCAGCATGACCCCTACACTGCCCGAACACCACTGCACTGCCCTAAACCCTGAACCACCAGCCCCAGCACGACCACCTACACTGCACAAACACCACTGCACTGCCCTAAACCCTGAAACACCAGCCCCAGCATGACCCCCTACACTGCCCGAACACCACTGCACTGCCCTAAACCGTGAAACACTAGCCCCAGCACGACCCCCTACACTGCCAGAACACCATTGCACTGCCCTAAACCCTGAAACACCAGCCCCAGCACAACCCCTACACTGCCCGAACACCACTGCACTGCCCTAATCCCTGAAACACCACCCCGTGCACGACCCCCTACACTGCCCGAACACCACTGCACTAAACCCTGAAACACCACCCCCAGCACGACACCCTACACTGCCCGAACACCACTGCACTGCCCTAAACCCTGAAACATCACCCCCAGCAAGACCCCCTACACTGCCCGAACACCACTGCCCTAAACCCTGAAACACCACCCGCAGCAAGACCCCCTACACTGCCCGAACACCACTGCACTGCCCTAAACCCTGAAACACCAGCCCCAGCACGACCCCCTACATTGCCCGAACACCACTGCACTGCCCTAAACCCTGAAACACCAGCTCCAGCACCACCCCCTACACTGCCCGAACACCACTGCACTGCCCTAAACCCTGAAACACCAGCTCCAGCACCACCCCCTACAATGCCCGCACACCACTGTACTGCCCTAAACCCTGAAACACCACCCCCTGCACCGCCCCCTACACTGCCCGAACACCACTGCACTGCCCTAAACCCTGAAACACCACCCCTGCACGACCCCCTACACTGCCCGAACACCACTGCACTGCCCTAAACCCTGAAACACCACCCCTGCACCACCCCCTACACTGCCCGAACACCACTGCACTGCCCTAAACCCTGAAACACCACCCCCAGCATGACCCCCTTTACTGCTCGAACACCACTGCACTGCCCCAAACCCTGAAACACCACCCCCAGCATGACCCCCTACACTGCCCGAACACCACTGCCCTAAACCCTAAAACACCACCCCTGCACGACCCCCTACACTGCCCGAACACCAATGCACTGCCCTAAACCCTGAAACACCACCCCTGCACGACCCCCTACACTGCCCGAACACCACTGCACTACCCTAAACCCTAAAACACCACCCCCAGCACGACCCCCTACACTGCCCGAACACCACTGCACTGCCCTAAACCCTAGAACACTACCCCCAGCATGACCCCCTACACTACCCGAACACCACTGCACTACCCTAAACCCTAAAATACTCCCCGCAGCACGACCCCCTACACTACCCGAACACGACTGCACTGCCCTAAACCCTAAAACACTCCCCCAGCACGACCCCCTACACTACCCGAACACCACTGCACTGCCCTAAACCCTAAAACACTAACCCCAGCACAACCCCCTACACTACCCAAACACCACTGTACTACCCTAAACCCTAAAACACTCCCCCAGGACGACTCCCTACACTACCCAAACACCACTGCACTACCCTAAACCCTAAATCTACCCCCAGCATGACCCCCTACACTACACAAACACCACTGCACTACCCTAAACCCTAAATCTACCCCCAGCATGACCCCCTACACTACACAAACACCACTTCACTACCCTAAACCCTAAATCTAACCCCAGCATGACCCCCTACACTACACAAACACCACTGCACTACCCTAAACCCTAAAACACTACCCCCAGCACGACTCTCTTCACTACCTAAACACAACTGCACAATTTGTTACAGGCATTGCAACGCAGGCCTGTGGTGCTTACTGGAAGTACCTGGTGGGCTGGTTGGGCCTCAGGGACTCTCAGGATTCAAGGTGACCTAATCCCCCAACTTAAAACGCGCCACGGGCGCGTTTGCACAGTCGTGAAGGGAGGGCGGGGCCTCAGGTGACATGTGCGCAAACACGCCCTGTGGTGCGTTTTAAGTTGGGGAGTTAATTCCCTTTGAATCCTGGGGGCCAACTAGCCCACCAGGTACCTTCAGTAAGCACAACAGAGTTGCGTTGCAGAGAGGTGAAAAAGGTGCGTGGCCTCGGAACGCCTCTCTGCAACTCAGCTCTGTGGTCCTAACTGTAGGTACCTGGGGGGCTAGTTGGGCCTCAGGGACCCTCAGGATTCAAGGGGACTTAATCCCGCAACTTAAAACGCGCCATGGGGCGCGTTTGCACACATGTCACCTCAGGCCCCCTCCCTTCACCACTGTGCAAACGCGCACTGGCTCTGGTTAGTCAGAGTCAGTTACCACCAGTACCCGTCTGAAAAAGTTGTGGGCACAGGATGATTTTGCAACATGGCCTCTTTCTGCTCCTCTGTTGGTTCTTTCTGCACATCTTTTGCTTCTTCCTGCACTTTTCTTCGTCTTTGTGGACTTCTGTTGCTTCTTTCTGCATTTCTTTTGCTTCTTTCTGCGCGTTTTTCTTCTTTCTTCACATGTCCTACCTCTGTAGGCATAGTTAGAAACTAGCATTTAAAAAACCTTTGAAATTCACTTAAAAATCATAGGTTTCAGGCACGTTATAATTAGAAATTAGCATTTAAAAAACCTTTGAAATTCACTGAAAAAACCATAGGTTTCAGACACGTTATAGTTAGAAATTAGCATTTAAAAAACCTTTGAAATTCACTGAAAAAACCATAGGTTTTAGGGACAGTTATAGTTAGTTGGACATTTCACTCGTACAAAACCATAGAAATTCCCCCGTTATAGTTAGTTCAGCTAACTATAACTCGCGCCCCGCAATGCACTGCTGATGACGTCACATATTACATCACTCATGACATGGTCAGTGACATCACTGATGACATCACTGATGACATCTCAAATGACATCACTGATGACATCATCCATGTGATAATTTCATGCATCTTCTCACACCCTAATATAGCTTTTGATACACCCACTCTAAATTACATACTGCCATTCTCAAAACCATACACACTCCAATACCAATAACTACCTACCCACTCACTGATTCTTAGGTCTACACACACACACATCTACTCACTCACCCGTACAGTCACTCATACTTACAGTCACTCAGTACAGGACTATCATATGCACTCATACACCTATATAAACACTCACACACCGCCACTCATCCATAGAGGTACTCACACACCTAGTCAGTCATGCAAAAATTAATCACACACCCATTTACTCACCTATACAGTTATACACACACCAGCTCACTTACTCATACAAATACTAGCACATTCTTACGCTCTTATACAATAACTGATACAAGCACACACGCATCCATACAGCCACTCTCACAATCACACACTCTCACTTATAGCCATTTAAATACTCTAACACACATATATACTGCCTTTTACATATGTAGTTACTCGCACATGTACCACTGAGATATACATTCACTCACTAACACACCCATACACACACTCACCCACCCAAGCAGTCCATCACAGATGCACTCTTGAAATCATGCACCCAGTGAATCACCCACTCACACATCTATGTACAGAGTCACACACACCCCACCCACACAAACACTCAGGCAGCCATACAGATACTCAGAGAACCAATCAATAACCCATATAGACACTCATGTAGCTATTCGCAAATCCATGCATCCACTTACACACCAACAAACAGACGGATACAGACATTCACACAGTTTAGTCACTAACCCATGCATTCAGTAAGATACGTTTAATCACTCACTTGTAGAGTCAGTCACGCACGTACTAAATCATCCATTCAGACACTTAAACACCCACTCATTCTTCAATACGCCTTTCCCTATATATATTAAACATATTTAAACTTTACAGAAACACACAGTCACTGGATGATGTCATCAGTGATTTCATTTGAGATGTCATCAGTGATGTCATCAGTGATGTCACTGACCATGTCATGAGTGATGTAATATGTGACGTCATCAGCAGTGCATTATGAGGCGCGAGTTATAGTTAGCTGAACTAACTATAACGGGGGAACTTCTATGGTTTTGTACGAGTGAAATGTCCAACTAACTATAACTGTCCCTAAAACCTATGGTTTTTTCAGTGAATATATATATATGTATGTATATGTGTATATATATGTATGTGTATATATGTATATACGGAAGCGGTGAGGACTGTTTGACATATCAATTTTTGTTCACTGGTCTCCTCCGACCCTGCGTTTGTGCCCATCATGATATATTTGTGCTGCTCGCTGTATGGAGACATTGTGGCATTCTTATTAACAAGATTTGACTTTTAATGATCTGTTCCATCCGACCTGGCATTCACCGGTTGCCGGCACAATGAAATCAATGACCATTTGTGTTTCCTGTGAACATTGGAGGGTTTATTTTAGCTCCAAATGGGGATATGCCATACGAGAACTCAGACCTTTACACGGGTCTTGTGTTGCAATGTTGTCTTTAGCAATTAAGTGACCCATGGACTTCGATATCTGTACGACCGTATAAGAGGCATTATGGGATTTGTAGTTCCTCCGGGGGCATGAGCGATAATTTGAAAACTGACACTTATGTCTGAAATGTACATACTATGGGGCCGATTCCGATCTCGGTCGGAGGCGCACCCAACACCATTCGGTCGGGAAAAAAGCCATGCAAAAGCCTGTTTCCCGACCGATCCGTACAGCACACCGAACGAGTAAGTACGATGCGCACAACAGCAAAGAATCCGGCCGAGCCGTACTCACCCAAACCAGGTCCTGTTCCCCGACCGAGGCGAATCCGGAAACGCAGAATCGAGTCGCACGGAAGGAAAAATGCAGCTCCGTCCGGCCGAACGAGTACGATGCGCTTTCCGTACGCGCCGAACCCGTCGCTACGCACGGCACGTCAAAGCATCCGGGAGAGGCGCACATAAGCTCCGATTCGCGCCACAACACGATCCACGGCTCCGAGACGAACACGCCAGCGACGAGGACGACACGAAGCGACGAGGCGAAGCGACGAGGACGACGCGAAGCAACGAGAAGGATGAACGACACGAACCAACCATGAATCCCTTCGTCCCGATCATACCAATATTCTACATTTACTACCGGAACAGGCATGGACGCGTACGGCGCAGAAGGTAAGCCAGACACCAACCACAAAACACATACAACACGTACACGACACATCACACACACACAGAGGGATGCAGAATATACTTACACCAGCAACAGCAGCACCATAGGGGCGGGATGCCCATCACCAATGCCACATATGCACACAGGGGCCTGAATGCGCACCACCACCCCTACCCAGGGAGGGCAGGATGCCTACCACTACTACCACCCTTAGCCAGGGCGGGCTGGATGCCTACCACTACTACCACCCTCACCCAGGGGGGGCTGGATGCCTACCACTACTACCACCCTTAGCCAGGGGGGCTGGATGCCTACCACTACTACCACCCTCACCCAGGGGGGCTGGATGCCTACCACTACTACCACCCTTAGCCAGGGGGCTGGATGCTTACCACTACTACCACCCTCACCCAGGGGGGCTGGATGCCTACCACTACTACCACCCTTAGCCAGGGGGGGCTGGATGCCTACCACTACTACCACCCTCACCCAGGGGGGGCTGGATGCCTACCACCACCCTCACCCAAGGGGGCTGGATGCCTACCACTACTACCACCCTCACCCAGGGGGCTGGATGCCTACCACTACTACCACCCTTAGCCAGGGGGGCTGGATGCCTACCACTACTACCACCCTTACCCAGGGGGGCAGGATGCCTACCACTACTACCACCCTTAGCCAGGGGGGCTGGATGCCTACCACTACTACCACCCTTACCCAGGGGGGCAGGATGCCTACCACTACTACTACCCTTAGCCAGGGGGGCTGGATGCCTACCACTACTACCACCCTTACCCAGGGGGCAGGATGCCTACCACTACTACCACCCTTAGCCAGGGGGGCTGGATGCCTACCACTACTACCACCCTCACCCAGGGGGCTGGATGCCTACCACCACCCTTAGCCAGGGGGGCTGGATGCCTACCACTACTAACACCCTCACCCAGGGGGGGCTGGATGCCTACCACTACTACCACCCTTAGCCAGGGGGGGCTGGATGCCTACCACTACTACCACGCTCACCCAGGGGGGCTGGATGCCTACCACTACTACCACCCTTAGCCAGGGGGCTGGATGCCTACCACTACTACCACCCTTACCCAGGGGGCAGGATGCCTACCACTACTACCACCCTTAGCCAGGGGGGCTGGATGCCTACCACTACTACCACCCTTACCCAGGGGGCAGGATGCCTACCACTACTACCACCCTTAGCCAGGGGGCTGGATGCCTACCACCACCCTTACCCAGGGGGGCAGGATGCCTACCACTACTACCACCCTTAGCCAGGGGGCTGGATGCCTACCACTACTACCACCCTCACCCAGGGGGACAGGATGCCTACCACTACTACCACCCTCACCCAGGGGGGCTGGATGCCTACCACTACTACCACCCTTAGCCAGGGGGGCTGGATGCCTACCACTACTTCCACCCTTACCCAGGGGGCAGGATGCCTACCACTACTACCACCCTTAGCCAGGGGGCTGGATGCCTACCACTACTACCACCCTTACCCAGGGGGCAGGATGCCTACCACTACTACCACCCTTAGCCAGGGGGCTGGATGCCTACCACTACTACCACCCTTACCCAGGGGGCAGGATGCCTACCACTACTACCACCCTTAGCCAGGAGGGGCTGGATGCCTACCACTACTACCACCCTCACCCAGGGGGGCTGGATGCCTACCACCACCCTTAGCCAGGGGGCTGGATGCCTACCACTACTACCACCCTCACCCAGGGGGGCTGGATGCCTACCACTACTACCACCCTTAGCCAGGGGGCTGGATGCCTACCACCCTCACCCAGGGGGGCTGGATGCCTACCACTACTACCACCCTTAGCCAGGGGGCTGGATGCCTACCACTACTACCACCCTTACCCAGGGGGGCAGGATGCCTACCACTACTACCACCCTTAGCCAGGGGGGCTGGATGCCTACCACTACTACCACCCTTACCCAGGGAGGCAGGATGCCTACCACTACTACCACCCTTAGCCAGGGGGCTGGATGCCTACCACCACCCTTACCCAGGGGGCAGGATGCCTACCACTACTACCACCCTTAGCCAGGGGGGCTGGATGCCTACCACTACTACCACCCTCACCCAGGGGGGCTGGATGCCTACCACTACTACCACCCCCACTCATAGGATGGACAATGCATGACACAACCAGCACACCACAACCTAGGGAATGCAAGAAGAAGACATCCCCCAACACCATGACAAGCGTGTGTAGACTGTGTCAAATGCCTACAACACCGAACATGACTTTGAACATACAATGTGACCCCTAGCACATGTGCCACACATATATGTGTGTGGCACCCACAATGCAAGCAGGCCATGACCATTGTGGCAATGGGGTCCAAACCCCCATCATCACAGTGACCAAAATGTAAGTGTGGGGTCCATAGCTGAAGCACACTTTGAACATTGTGGCAATGGGGTCCAAACCCCCATCATCACAGTGACCAAAAGGTAAGTGTGGGGTCCATAGCTGAAGCACACTTTGAGCATTGTGGCAATGGGTTCCAAACCCCCATCATCACAGTGACCAAAATGTAAGTGTGGGGTCCATAGCTGAAGCACACTTTGAACATTGTGGCAATGGGGTCCAAACCCCCATCATCACAGTGACCAAAAGGTAAGTGTGGGGTCCATAGCTGAAGCACATTTTGAACATTGTGGCAATGGGGTCCAAACCCCCATCATCACAGTGACCAAAATGTAAGTGTGGGGTCCATAGCTGAAGCACACTTTGAACATTGTGGCAATGGGGTCCAAACCCCCATCATCACAGTGACCAAAAGGTAAGTGTGGGGTCCATAGCTGAAGCACATTTCGAACATTGTGGCAATGGGGTCCAAACCCCCATCATCACAGTGACCAAAAGGTAAGTGTTGACAAAGAAAGAGGTGCAACTGCCAAACTGCATGGATGATTCCTGGTCACAGAACAACAAACACATCAGTGGCAAAGTAGTGTATGTGTCCCATTGCAACATAAATTGGGGGAGCCAAATACTGCAGTGCAAATAAGACATACCTTTGGCCATGTGCAGACAAACAACACCCATGGGGGCTGACACCGTCAACAATCATCAATGACACAATGACAGAAGTGACCATCAGAATGCAGACCCACATATTTGCACCAATGGGCACACACATGCAGATACCCTGTGGAGACTGCAGATGTGAGGTGAACAGATACCATACCATGGCAGCAATGGGACACACAAACCATGATCATTGTGCTGACCGATGACCTAGGAGTCCCAGGGACAGCAGGGGAAACCCACCAAACTACATACAGCCAATGGCACACCCAAGATATGCCAATGCAGTGGTGCAGATGCACAAACACAAACAGGCAGACCCACACTGCACATCATACACAACAGGTGAGGGGGGTGCCAGTGTCCCCAGGCAACCACACAACACATGAGGAGACCTGAATACCAATCATACAGATGTGCATACAGTGCCACACAAAGGTAACTCATGGATCCAAATCCCCTATGTGGGCAAGCAGGCATTGTCAGATGAGAGGGAGCACAAATCACACATGTCACACAGGCACGTAGGGACAGCAACTGACACAGCAAGACACAGACACACCACAGCACCACCCCCTGGGCCCCCACAATGTGGTGACCCTGGGCTGCATTACAATCCCACTGTGATGACAAAGCTAAATGTGGTTCACACTGTGAACCACAGTCATGTGTCCTGAGCAACTAACTACCATCACACCTACACAAGCACAAATCAAACAGCATGGCCAGTAAGCCAAGGCCAACATGGAGGCAGGGGCCTAGCCGGGCAACAACTCTCATCTGCACACACTCAACACCACACCCCTCGACCTCCAACAATGTGCAGCAGTGAAGCACACATGCACTGGTGACATTGCACATGCACCCATGACTATTCCAGGGTGGTGGGTGGGAACCAAGGTGCAGAAACACATCACACATGGACACTCAACAAGACTCCTGAATGTCTGACACACTGCACACTACGCTGTACATGGACATGACGGCAATACCACACCAACCAATGGGATCCCAGCCACAGTCACACACCAATGAAGAAGCCAAGGTCACCCACAAAGAACACACATAGACAACAACCAACATTGCAGCCCGGACCCTGAGGAGTGCCAGCAGTCACACACACAACGTGTCACAATCACTGAAAGATAACACAAACTGGAAATCACATGACAGGGGCAAACAACAAGTGCCAAGGGGAAACCTGACTGTGACCCATCTGCGTCTGCACACAAACTCAGCCCTGACAGCAAACACACCTATGGGTGACACCCTGATGACCAGTAATGTGCCATGCACCCACATCACAGAGAACCCAGGGAGAAGACTTTGGGGGAACATAGCTCAACTCAGCTAGCATCACAAACAGGTACAACACTAGGGATCACAGCATGCACAGCTAAACGGAAGTCAACACACAGACATGCACATACAACACACACCGTGGGCGCAGGGAATGTCACAGGAGTACACACTGCCATGAGGGGACTCCACTCCTGTGTGAGGAAAGCTGTGCCATATGTTGCCTCAGTAGGGCCCCATCATGTCAGCTGAGCACTTGGTCACACAATCAACAATTAGCACCAAATGAGGGCTCCCGTAACATCAGCCTGGTCATGGAAGTGCCAACGGAATCATCAGCACAGATCCAACACACTTGTATAGCAATGTTGCACTGACAACACAGATGAGTCCTTCCCCATTGATGCCCAAACCTGCATGTCCACTGGAGATGGCCACACGGTCAGGGAAGTAGACTAATTGAACAATGGCAGGCACAACAGATGTGCAGGGGTGGAAGCCACAGATGTGAAATAGCCAATCTAAGTAGGAAATCCCATTGCCAAATACTGAACACATGACACCCTCAGATGCTGCTATGGATGACATGGATACACCACAGGATAGGACACATTCCCCCTGGACCACATGGGTTCCTGCACAGTAACACTTCATTATCATGAGACCAAATATCACCATCACTGCAGCAAGGGCATGGTTAGCATCATCAACATCATGTACATCAGAAGCAAAAGCACTAGAGAACAGAAAGTTGCTTTATTCAGCATATGTGGCATTAAAAGTAGAACATAAACAAAGGCCAATGGCCAGTCCATCAACAAAGTCACAAGTGGGTGACAGTGGCAGATGCCACCCTACACATGCCTGCACAAAACCAGGGACAATCCACTAGGAGGGGCAACCGGGGGGTAGGCCAGGCACCGCAGGGACAGGATCAGGGCTCACCAGGAGGAAGCAGGGAAGGGGTGGTGGGTGCTGGAGAGCCACTGACAACTGCAGTGGAGGTGTCTGACATGGTGTGTGCCGGCACAATTGGGGGCATGGCTCAGATGTTGTGGGTGCCGGCACGACTGCAGTGGACCCTGCAGATGGAGTGGACAGGTCCGCCACTGCAGTGCCCAAGTCAGACAGGGTGGTAGTGGACTCCACTGCAGTGCCTACCACCAGGGGAGGAGAATGGGGAACAGGCAAGGTGGGCTGGACAGAGGGGGAGGACACCCTCACCACATCAGTGGCACAGACCAGCGCAGCGGGGGTGTGGTGCCGGGAGAGCAAGTGGCAGGGGGAGAAGGCCGGAGCCTCTTGGGGATGGTATATCTGTGGGTGGGGGAACCTGGGGCAGGGTGTGGTGGGGGCACCTGTGGAGTGGGGGCCTGAAGGATGGAGGAAGGAGACCTGGTGCTTGAGCTGCAGGGCGGCGGCGGGGTCTTGCTCTTACCACTCCGGGGGACTTGCGGGTGGGGGCCTCAGTCTGTCTGCGCCTGGGGGAGGGTGTCCGGGGCGAGGGGCACTCTGCTCCGTGTGGGGGGGCTTCCTCTTCACCCTGGATGCTGGAGCAGCTGGATCGGAGGGGAAGAGGCCGAGGTCACTGAGGAAGAGGCGCTAGGTCTTTGGGGTTGCAGGTGAGGCAAGGGAGGGTGCTTTGGAGGGAGAGGCAACTGAGGACTGCGCAGTGCCCATGGATGCGTGTGTGTGTACCAGGGCCCCATCCCCTGTGAGTCTGGTTTCAGTCCCCTGACTGTGCGTGCGTGTGCGTTTTGTTTGTGGCGTGTGTGTCTGTGTGCTGGACATGTGTGTGCTGGTGTGGGCCTGTGCCGGTGTGTGTGTGCTTGGGACGGGTAAGGTGCTGGGGAGTGTGGATGGAGCAGAGGCAGGAGGGGTGAGGGACTGTCTGAGGAGGGACACTGCTGCCGTCAGGGAGGAGTCCATGGACCTATTGCCCCTCTGTAGGTCAGACATGCCCGATGAGATGCCCTCCATGAACGACACCAGCTGAGTCAACAGTGCGGTGTGCGCATGGAGGACACTCAGCATGGCTGTCTGCCCTACATGGAGCTGGCGAAGGAGGTACACAGACTCCTCACTCAGGGCAGCAGGGGACACAGGGGCAGGGGGTGCGGTGCCTGGCCCAAAGGAGACACGCTCCCGAACATGGGAGACTCCACGGACCTGGGGAATGGGAGCCGATGGGAGGGCGGTGGTGGTGCTGGTGGTGGCGGGGACAGCAACACTAGCTGGGGTGTGGTGGCTGCTGACACCCGCCTCCACAAGGGAGTCATCCTCCGAGTTGCTCTGGTCCTCAGCTGAGGTGGATGGTGCTGAGGACTCCTCGGTGTGGCTCCCCTCGCCCTCCGTGCCACTGGGTTCCTCCGACCACTCCTCGGCTGCTGACCCAGTCTGGCTCTCTGGCTCCTCCTGGTCCGTGGAGCTGTCCCCTTCCGTGGCCGTGGATGTATCTGCAAACAATGGGGAAACAGACAGACATCAGTCACCTGCACCAAACGCACACACCACTGTGAGCACAGCACATTACAGAGCAAGCCCTGGCATCATTAGTTGTACATTGCTAAAAGTGCCCTAACTGAACAGGAGAAGCCAATTGTCAGTCTGATGCCAAGCATGGCACTCACATCCCACATGGCCTTGCACCCATCTGTCTGGTGTCTGTTGGATTGCAACACCCCAGTGTGGACACATGCACCAAGTACACAGTAGTTGGACAGTGCAGAGGACACGGTGTGGCATGTGGACATGCACACATCACAGCTCTTGCCACTGAGTCAGTACAGGTTTCCGGATGAAAGGGATGCCCAGAGTCAAATAGGAAATGCATGTGATGCATACCAGCGACAGACACCATGATGCACCCATGTCCTGATAGCCATCGCCACAATGGTGTGCATGTAGCACATGTCACTCCCCTGCAGGATCACCAATAAGTAGACACATGCCATGGCAGAGGCATGACTGCTAAGTCATACATCACTGTCTCAGTGATGTATGACTTGGCAGCCAGACAACAACACTATGCACTGTGTCACAATAGTAGGTCATGGGGAATGCAAGTCCTGGAGCTGCACAAGTGCACATGTACATCCCCCACACAACACATCATCTTAACCCTCATCTGTCCAGGTCATACCTATTGGACATATGGGAGACCTGTGACACTACCCTCTGAACCTCTCACAATTTGCTGTGAATGGGGAACAGCTGCCTGAACTTCACATTCGCATACCCCAGTCTGCACGGGCAGCTGATCAAACACCTATGTGACACACAAGTATCGTCTCCTATGGTCACATCTCCAGGGGCATGCTGAGCCCCTACCAAGAAACACCCCAGCAGTCCTGGCAACTAATCCACAGCACACTGACACAGAGGCAGACACCTGAGGGGTCAAATCACTGTGCACAATGTGTCAGCTGATACACAGGAGTGGGAGTACAGAGTGCATTGCATGGCCTGGAGTAGGCATGACTGTCCTGCTCCACATGAATGAGGGATGTGCCCTGGACAGTGGATAGCTGGCTATGTATGTGTGACACACGTAATCTGCACACTCCTGGGGCCCAAACATTGTTCCCACCCGCTGCATGGGCGTGTGCCACATACCCCAGGCACATGTGGTGGCTCAGCTCAGCAAGTGGACCGCATATCAAAGCAACACGCAGATCACATGTCCGAACACAGGCGTTGTGTGAACAATGGACCCACCCATGATGCCCACAACAGAGTTAGGGAAACAGATGCTGTCCCCCACCTTTAGTGAAGCAAACTGCAAGGACACAGTCCCAAGTGACACAATTCCCTGAATGTAAGGGCCACACCTGGGTATCAGATGAGCAGTGGGCAGTGCACAATAGAGGGACATGGCTCCTGGACAACATGACTGCTGCACTGTGGCAGTTGAATCAGGCCAGAGGAGGGCACAAAGCATGTAATACAGAGTTCACAGTGCAGTCTTTGACTCACCCCCTCCTTGCTGCTGTCTGGCCTTCAGCTGCCCATCCAGGTCTGGAAACACCACCGCCAGGATCTGGAGCATGTGGGGGTCAGGGTCCGTGTTCCGCCCCTCCTGCGAGGAGGCGACAGCTTCAGCTGGACCCGTGCAATCCTCCGGGTCCAGCCCCGAAGGTCCTGCCACCTCTTCTGGCAGTTGCGGATCCGGCGCTTGTAGACCCCCACGGACCGGACGGCCCGGACGATGTCCTTCCAGATCTCCTGCTTCCGATGGGCATTAACCTGTCAGGATGACAAAGTGAAAAGGCCATTACTACACATGCAACATATCCGTGCATGACACAGTTGTATATACATGTCTCAATCACAGGGGCACATGATGTACACAGGCAGTGCAAAGCTGCCCATGGACAGTTTGCCAGACGTCACTACATGGTATCATTGCATGGGAAGTAAAACCTTGTTCAAATGCACTGTCACTGCACCATACCTGTCCAGTGCATGTCACTACACACTATGGGGGGTGACAACTACTCAGTGAGCCTGCTAGCCAGTGGCGTGCAGACTTTCAGCCTTGCTAGTCAGACAATATGCACATTCAGAAAGGCAGTGCACAGAACACTCACCTGCTCCCCTGGTGTCCCATACAGCTTGCTGTACTGTGGAAGTAGGCTGTCCAGCAGGGCCTGGTTCTCTTCAAGGCTGAAGGCTGGGGCTCTCTCCACAGTACGTGCCATTGCAGGGTCCAGAGGGGCAGAGACAGCAGCAGTGCAGTGGCAGATGTCGTCCTGGAGCATGTAGTGCAGGCAAGTGAGCTCTCAGGGGAACAGCCAGCAATATATATGTGCTGGAGAGGCAGATACTGTCCCTTGTGTCCAAAGTGATAGGTCCAAGTCGTTTGCATCTTCTGAATCTGGCCAATCCATGGAATAGCAGCACCAAAACACGCCCACAGCATCCTTCAAATCTTCAACTTCATGACATACATGATTTTGCAACATTGTTGTGGGTGACCAACTGATTTTCCAGCAACCGACTCGTTCAAAATTCGAAAACGCGTCCGTTGCCAGGCAAGCCCATTGTCAATGGGTGCGCACCGATCGGTCCATTGCGGTACAACACGTACAGGGGTACAACGCGTACCCGCACACATTGAATGCAATGGGCCGGCCGGGGGCACCGATCGGTCCATTGCAGTACAACGCGTACAGGGGTACAACGCGTACCCGCACACATTGAATGCAATGGGCCGGCCGGGGCACCGATCGGTCCATTGCAGTACAACGCGTACAGGGGTACAACGCGTACAGGGGTACAACGCGTACCCACACACATTGAATGCAATGGGCCGGCCGGGGCACCGATCGGTCCATTGCAGTACAACGCGTACAGGGGTACAACGCGTACCCGCACACAGTGAATGCAATGGGCCGGCCGGGGCACCGATCAGTCCATTGCAGTACAACGCGTACAGGGGTACAACGCGTACCCGCACACATTGAATGCAATGGACCGGCCGGGGGCACCGATTGGTCCATTGCAGTACAACACGTACAGGGGTACAACGCGTACCCGCACACATTGAATGCAATGGGCCGGCCGGGGGCACCGATCGGTCCATTGCAGTACAACACGTACAGGGGTACAACGCGTACCCGCACACAGTGAATGCAATGGGCCGGCCGGGGGCACCGATTGGTCCATTGCAGTACAACGCGTACAGGGGTACAACGCGTACCCGCACACATTGAATGCAATGGGCCGGCTGGGGGCACCGATCGGTCCATTGCAGTACAACGCATCACTGTACATGTGACTGGCACATGTCAGCATGCCTGTCTCAGATGGACATATGCCAGCCACAGATAGCTCCCAGGGAGTGAGGGGCACACCTACATCACGACAGCCTGTCCAAACTTTATCATAAGGCATGTAAGGCTGCATTTCCTATTGTGTGTATGTTGGTGTACATGTTGTCCTGTGGGTGTCACCTGTGGGCAGCCACCCCCAGGCTGTGCACGTGTTCATGGGGACAGGATCCTGGGTGTTACGTGTACATGACCACTGTGATGTGCAACTGTTCATATCTGTGCATGTGCCATGGTCACATTTCACGGTGGTGTATGTGTATGTCATGTCACATACCCCGTGAGTCCCATGTGGGACGGTATGTTTGAGCCAGGGTGTCCCAGTGGCACAATAGTGATGGTCCTCCACAGTCTTTGTGCATGTAGTGTTTACAATGTCTCTGATTTCATGTGCACAATGGGAGACAGTCTCCACATCCAGGTTGTGTGTGCATGGACTTTGATGTTGTGCGTGTGTGTGTCACAGACGTCCATGTCTGTCCTGCCGTGGCAAGTGGGGCCACTACCTGTGGGGGTCATGGTTGTTTTGCTGTGGTGTATACATGATATTCCATGTAATGCCAGTGTCCATGTGGCAATACAGGGTCCCTGGGAATGTACCTGTCGTTGAGCTGTGGTGCCTGGGGCACATCTGTCCTCACATGTCACTGTGGGGGGTTATTGTGACACGGCAGCAGGAGATGGGAACTGTGACACGGCCTCATGATATCCAATGGGCCAACCTGGGACTAATTGATGCCACCTGTTGGACCGTGTTGACAGATGTTGGCCATGTATGTACCATACATGTCCTTCCGGAACTGCACACTTCATGTAGTTGTGCCTCATAATGATGTATGTTGGGATATTGAGTGTGTTCAATGCCGCATATGTGGGGTGACTGACAATCTTGCTTACTTCTCCTCTGCACTGCAGGGCTCCTGCTGTCCATCGACCATTCCCAGACCTGGCAACGATGGTGGAACGGGACAGCATCCGACGGTACCGCTTCACCAGGCAGCTGATTGAGGATTTGGCAGTGCAGTTGTCCCCACATTTGCAGCCTGGCCGGCCGTATCCTACAACGCTGACCCCCAAGGTGAAGGTGATGGCAGCCCTACACTTCTTTGCCACCGGTACCTTCCAACATACTGTGGCGACTGCTAGTGGGATGTCACAGACCATGTTGAGCCGTGTGCTCCGCGATGTTTTGGCGGCAATGTTGCTATTCCTGAACCGGTACATCTATTTCCCTAGACTGCGACGACTCAATGACGTGAAGAGTGACTTTTATGCCCTGGGGAGGATGCCGCATGTCATTGGCTCCATTGATGGGACACATGTGGCTTTGGTACCACCACAGGCCCAGGAGCAGGCCTACAGGAACCGCAAGCACTACCACTCGGTCAATGCACTGGTGGTGTGTCTTGCAGACATGACCATCACACACATGTGTGCCCGTTTCCCGGGTTCAGCACACGATGCCTTTGTGATGAGGAGTAGTCGCATCTCCAGGATGATGGCACAGATGCAGAACCAGCGTGCCTGGCTTGTCGGTGTGTACTGACTTTGTGCCATTGTGTGTGATCTGATCTGTAGTATTCCGCCCACTTTTCCAAGTCAGCTAATGTGCACTTGTCTGTCCGTAGGTGACTCGGGATACCCCAACATGCCGTGGTTGCTGACACCCCTCAGGAACCCTGTGACACCAGCCCAGATGCGCTACAATGAGGCACATGGTCGGACCAGGAGAGTGATTGAGCGGACATTTGGTCTCCTGAAGAGCCGCTTCCGCTGCCTGGACAAGACCGGAGGGTCCCTCCCATATGCCCCTGCGAAAGTGTGCAAGATTATCATCGTCTGCTGCATGCTCCACAACCTGGCAGTGCCGAAGGAGTTGCCTCTCATCCAGGATGACAATGACCAACATCCGCCACCTGTGGAGGATCCTGGCCTGGACCACGATGCCAATGACGATGATGATGATGATGATGATGATGGTGATGTCCGCACACAGCTCATCACCAACTTCTTTAGCTGAATGTGAGTATCCTGAGGTGTCATGTCAATGATGTGAGTTGGCATGATGTGTAGGTGGTGCTCTGGTGCTGTTGGAGTGTGTCCATGGGCTACTTGACTGGATGTGTGTTGCGATGTGTGCTTACAGGTGGGCTGTACTCCCCAACAGTGTTGACATGCTAACTTGGTTCTGAGTGGGTATCTTGTAACATGTATTGTGCATGAGTTTTGCTGTTCTGTCCTGTACTCCATTGCTTTTGACTGTGTGTCATTTCTGTCCTTCACAGGGTACTTTCAGATTCGTTTGGTCAACTGTGTCCACCGACGACGTGATTGCACTTCCAGGCTGGTAGCTGTTGTGTCCCTACAGGTGATGTGCGCCACACCCATGGACTTCCTTCCGTCTACAGTTGTTGACTGTGTGCCCGCTGCCAGGTGGGATTACCTTGCATCTGTAGTGGTTACGACATGTTGCAACTGTGTAATAAACCTGTGCTTCACTTTGTGATGTGCGTTGTCTGTGGTCACACATTTGAGTGCCATTTGCTTACTGCACCTGTGGGCTACTTGACTACAACTGGGAATGGGTGTGGTGTCTGTGCATTGCACCGTCTTCCCTGGCAACATCAGTGTAGGCAATGAGTCAGATGGCCTAGGTGTGTATGTGTTGTGTAGCCCTGGTGGTGTGTCTCCCTCATATGTGTCACGTTGCCTTTACTCACATGCCTGTGTTGTCCTTGCTGTTGCAGGTCGCATACACAGTGTAATTTTGCAGTTCATCATCCCCATAACAGCACTTACGTTGGAATCACGACAGAGGCAAGTATGGTGTATTAGTGTGTTTATTGTGATACATTTGTGTGAATAGTGCATAGGATGGGTAGTGCTGTACATAAATCTTGCAATCCGAAGTTCCTAGGTGAATTGAAAGTCCTGGTAGACAGAATCCCCAGTATCGGGGCCACAGTTGTCTGACACATTGGTCCAACTTGTACTCCCCATGCAATGTGTGGGAGTAGTGTTGCCGTCAACAGGGTGAACAGTCTGTGCACAAAGGCGAACATCCAGAACAGGTTCAGGCTTCCTGGGAGTTGTGCTTGGCCATCGGCCTCTCACTTGCCCCTCCTCGGACGACCCCTCTTCTTGGGGGGGGCCCTCAAGTACAGGCTGCTGCGGTGCAGGGGACTCTCCGCCAGAGTCATCCTCCCTCCCTGTGGCAGTTGCAGTTTGTTCAGCACCAGATGTTGTTGGCACACAGGGAGGTGTGGACTGGTTGCTGTTCATCTGGCGGAGGCATTGTAAAATGTCCCTGTGCACCGCCGTCATCTCATGCAGTGCATCCCACTTGGACTCCACGCGGGACATGTGTGAGTCCACGCGGGACATGTGTGACTCCACGTGGGACATGTGGGAGTCCAAGCGGGCATGATGGGCAGCCTGCTGCTGTTTCATGTCTCTGAGGAGCCCCACTACCTGGCTGAGGTCTCCGGTGCTGGACTGGTACGCATCAGCTATGCGTACCAGTTGTGGGTCATCATGCACACCAGCAACGTCTGCAAGCAGCGACCTCTGTCTCCCACCCCTCCCACCACCCCTGCTGACATGTGCAGTGTGTGCAGTGGCACGCACAGATAACCCTGGTCCACCTTGGGGGTTGGTGGTGGTGGTGGTGTCCATGGCCCCAGGTTGGTCCAGGGTCCCTGTGCTGGTGTTGCTCCTTGTTCTGTCCATGTCGGCAGGGATGGTATTTGTGGTGACAGTCGTTGGAGGGGTGGGTGCAGGGGTGCAGCTGGTGGTCCTGCTGGTGCTGCAGCTGGTGGTCCTGCTGGTGCTGCATGTAGACTTGCACCGGATGTGCCAGGTTGGTCTTCATCGTCCGAGGAGGACAGAGGCTGTACGACGCCAGTGAGCTCCGCATCCTCTTGAGCCTGGGACTGGGACTCCTCAGCATCTGCTGCTGTGTCCCCATCATCACCTGTTTTTGGGAGACACAAACAATGTATGTTATGTTTCTGCAGGCATCAATGGTTGACACACATGACAGTTGTGACTGTGCCTCTGGGTGCGGGCCTGTACATTGCATTGTCCTAAGTCGTCACAGTCAGGGGTTGATATTGGTGTGGCACATTGTCCTGCAATATTTGGGCATTTCTATGTATTTTTTGGGGTGTGAACATGGTCTGCATTGGTTGTGTTTGGTTGACAGCCGGCCCTCCTTCCCACCCACCCAGCCAGTCAGTTATCCCACCATGGAACGTGCTTGTGTTGCAGGGAGTGGAAGTTGTCTCTCAGGATGTCAGTCAGTGGTGTCCTGCTGTTTGTTGGTGCACAGTTGGCAGCAGGGCCTTGTGCTCCCCACAGCAGTAGCCAGTGTCAGCCATCTTGTGAGTCCTTCTCCACTCCCTGTGATGTGAGCATGGTTCAGGGTGGTGTTGATGGGACAGTTGTGGGGGTGAGCTATGTCTGTGACTACGACTCCCATCATGCTATTGCCTCCACCCCCTTCCCAGCATGCCCATGCTTCCTTCCTTTTGACTCTGCTTCCCTGTGGGGTGGGCTGGCTGTGCTGACAGGATGCCTGGGAGTGTTGTCCTGGCAGTTGTTTGGCTAAAAGTCCCAAGAGTGGCCCTGTGCTTCACACAACATAACCCAGGGTGGTGGTTCTTTGTGGGATCTTGTGTTAGGATGGGGGGCATTGCATTCTACCAGGTGGGTTCTGTGGAGTTTGTGTTGGGGTGTGTGTGAGGGGAGGTGCCTGTGACTATGGTTAGTGCTGCAAGTCCTCCTTCCCACCCACCCAGCCAGCCAGTTATCCCACCATGGAACGTGCTTGCATTGCAGGGAGTGGAAGTTGTCTCTCAGGATGTCAGTCAGTGGTGTCCTGCTGTTTGTTGGTGCACAGTTGGCAGCAGGGCCTTGTGCTCCCCACAGCAGTAGCCAGTGTCAGCCATCTTGTGAGTCCTTCTCCACTCCCTGTGATGTGAGCATGGTTCAGGGTGGTGTTGATGGGACAGTTGTGGGGGTGAGCTATGTCTGTGACTACGACTCCCATCATGCTATTGCCTCCACCCCACTTCCCAGCATTCCCATACTTACTTGCTTTTGTGGGGAGTTCAGTGTGTGTGGGTGTGAGAGCAATGGCAAGATGGCTGACAGTGGTGTCCTGCTGTTGGTTGGTGTGCAGTACCCAGCATGCCCTTGTGCTCCCCACGACACAGCAACAGTGTCAGACATCTTTGATGGGCCTTTGCCACTCTCTGTGGGATGTGCATGCGTGAGTGTGAGGTTGCTGGGCCATGTGGTGGGGGATGTAGAGCTGTGACTACGACTCCCATCATGCTATTGCCTCCACCCCCCTTCCCAGCATGCCCATGCTTCCTTCCTTTTGACTCTGCTTCCCTGTGGGGTGGGCTGGCTGTGCTGACAGGATGGCTGGGAGTGTTGTCCTGGCAGTTGTTTGGCTAAAAGTCCCAAGAGTGGCCCTGTGCTTCACACAACATAACCCAGGGTGGTGGTTCTTTGTGGGATCTTGTGTTAGGATGGGGGGCATTGCATTCTACCAGGTGGGTTCTGTGGAGTTTGTGTTGGGGTGTGTGTGAGGGGAGGTGCTTGTGACTATGGTTAGTGCTGCAAGTCCTCCTTCCCACCCAGCTAGCCAGTTATCCCACCATGGAACGTGCTTGCATTGCAGGGAGTGGAAGTTGTCTCTCAGGATGTCAGTCAGTGGTGTCCTGCTGTTTGTTGGTGCACAGTTGCCAGCAGGGCCTTGTGCTCCCCACAGCAGTAGCCAGTGTCAGCCATCTTGTGAGTCCTTCTCCACTCCCTGTGATGTGAGCATGGTTCAGGGTGGTGTTGATGGGACAGTTGTGGGGGTGAGCTATGTCTGTGACTACGACTCCCATCATGCTATTGCCTCCACCCCACTTCCCAGCATTCCAATACTTACTTGCTTTTGTGGGGAGTTCAGTGTGTGTGGGTGTGAGAGCAATGGCAAGATGGCTGACAGTGGTGTCCTGCTGTTGGTTGGTGTGCAGTACCCAGCATGCCCTTGTGCTCCCCACGACACAGCAACAGTGTCAGACATCTTTGATGGGCCTTTCCACTCTCTGTGGGATGTGCATGCGTGAGTGTGAGCTTGCTGGGCCATGTGGTGGGGGATGTAGAGCTGTGACTATGACTCCCATCATGCTATTGCCTCCACCCCCCTTCCCAGCATGCCCATGCTTCCTTCCTTTTGACTCTGCTTCCCTGTGGGGTGGGCTGGCTGTGCTGACAGGATGGCTGGGAGTGTTGTCCTGGCAGTTGTTTGGCTAAAGGTCCCAAGAGTGGCCCTGTGCTTCACACAACATAACCCAGGGTGGTGGTTCTTTGTGGGATCTTGTGTTAGGATGGGGGCATTGCATTCTACCAGGTGGGTTCTGTGGAGTTTGTGTTGGGGTGTGTGTGAGGGGAGGTGCTTGTGACTATGGTCAGTGCTGCAAGTCCTCCTTCCCACCCAGCTAGCCAGATATCCCACCATGGAACGTGCTTGCATTGCAGGGAGTGGAAGTTGTCTCTCAGGATGTCAGTCAGTGGTGTCCTGCTGTTTGTTGGTGCACAGTTGCCAGCAGGGCCTTGTGCTCCCCACAGCAGTTGCCAGTGTCAGCCATCTTGTGAGTCCTTCTCCACTCCCTGTGATGTGCGCATGGTTCATGGTGGTGTTGATGGGACAGTTGTGGGGGGGGGGCAGTATGTGTGACTGCGACTCCCATGATGCTATTGCCTCCACCCCCTTCCCAGCATGCCCATGCTTCCTTCCTTTTGACTCTGCTTCCCTGTGGGGTGGGCTGGCTGTGCTGACAGGATGGCTGGGAGTGTTGTCCTGGCAGTTGTTTGGCTAAAAGTCCCAAGAGTGGCCCTGTGCTTCACACAACATAACCCAGGGTGGTGGTTCTTTGTGGGATCTTGTGTTAGGATGGGGGGCATTGCATTCTACCAGGTGGGTTCTGTGGAGTTTGTGTTGGGGTGTGTGTGAGGGGAGGTGCTTGTGACTATGGTCAGTGCTGCAAGTCCTCCTTCCCACCCAGCTAGCCAGATATCCCACCATGGAACGTGCTTGCATTGCAGGGAGTGGAAGTTGTCTCTCAGGATGTCAGTCAGTGGTGTCCTGCTGTTTGTTGGTGCACAGTTGCCAGCAGGGCCTTGTGCTCCCCACAGCAGTAGCCAGTGTCAGCCATCTTGTGAGTCCTTCTCCACTCCCTGTGATGTGAGCATGGTTCAGGGTGGTGTTGATGGGACAGTTGTGGGGGTGAGCTATGTCTGTGACTACGACTCCCATCATGCTATTGCCTCCACCCCACTTCCCAGCATTCCAATACTTACTTGCTTTTGTGGGGAGTTCAGTGTGTGTGGGTGTGAGAGCAATGGCAAGATGGCTGACAGTGGTGTCCTGCTGTTGGTTGGTGTGCAGTACCCAGCATGCCCTTGTGCTCCCCACGACACAGCAACAGTGTCAGACATCTTTGATGGGCCTTTCCACTCTCTGTGGGATGTGCATGCGTGAGTGTGAGCTTGCTGGGCCATGTGGTGGGGGATGTAGAGCTGTGACTACGACTCCCATCATGCTATTGCCTCCACCCCCTTCCCAGCATGCCCATGCTTCCTTCCTTTTGACTCTGCTTCCCTGTGGGGTGGGCTGGCTGTGCTGACAGGATGGCTGGGAGTGTTGTCCTGGCAGTTGTTTGGCTAAAAGTCCCAAGAGTGGCCCTGTGCTTCACACAACATAACCCAGGGTGGTGGTTCTTTGTGGGATCTTGTGTTAGGATGGGGGGCATTGCATTCTACCAGGTGGGTTCTGTGGAGTTTGTGTTGGGGTGTGTGTGAGGGGAGGTGCTTGTGACTATGGTCACTGCTGCAAGTCCTCCTTCCCACCCAGCTAGCCAGATATCCCACCATGGAACGTGCTTGCATTGCAGGGAGTGGAAGTTGTCTCTCAGGATGTCAGTCAGTGGTGTCCTGCTGTTTGTTGGTGCACAGTTGCCAGCAGGGCCTTGTGCTCCCCACAGCAGTTGCCAGTGTCAGCCATCTTGTGAGTCCTTCTCCACTCCCTGTGATGTGCGCATGGTTCATGGTGGTGTTGATGGGACAGTTGTGGGGGGGCAGTATGTGTGACTGCGACTCCCATGATGCTATTGGCTACACTGACTTGGCCAGCATACACAGAATTCCTTCCTTTGAGTGGTCTTCACTGTGTGTTGGTGTTGTTGTGGTGGCTACATGTCTGGATGTGTTTGTTAGTTCTATTTGTGCCACTGCCTAGCTGTAGTTGTAGTTGTGTTTGTACATGTGATGGCACAGTTGGATGTGACTTTTTTGATGGCATGTGTTGTGTTTATCTGACTGACATACACATTTTGGGATGATTCTGTTCTGGTTGCTGTGTAATTGCTATGAGTGCATGGTTTGACTCTCCCCTTGACAGTGATGTGTGTGTTTTGTGGCAGTATATTGTGTACATTTGTTGTGTACTCACCAGGCTCTGGGATGTCCTCTAGTCCATATACGCTCACTGGCGGAAGGATGGCCCGCACCTTCTCCTCCCAGGGCCTGAGGTATATTGGCTTGGCAGGAGGGCCACTGCCGGTGTATTGGCTGTTGATGTAGTCTTTCTTGAGCAGGTCCCGTACCCTCCTGCGCACGTCATATCACCTGTTCTGGATGTCGCTCTTTGTGCGCCGACATGGTGATTGTGCGTTCACCCTGTTGATGATCCTCTCCCACATCTTGGTTTTCTGGGAGATGGGGGTCTGTTGGACCAGTGTGCCAAACAGCTGTGGCTCTACCCTGAGGATCTCGTCTACCATGACTTCCAATTCACAATCTAGGAACTTGGGATTCTTCTTGGGGGGCATGGTGATGGGTGGTGATGGTGAGTGATGTGTGTGTTGGTGTGCAGGTGAGGGTGTGTGAGTGTGTGTTTTGCTGGGTGTATGTGAGGTAGGTATTTGTTGGTGTGCTGATGGTGTGTGGCTTGTGTGAGGGATGAGCTGTGGGTGTGTGGTTGCTTTCTCTTGGGTGCTGGCAGTGGAATGGCATTTGCAAAGGCTCATGGTTGTGATTTGTGTCCTTTATATGGGTGGAGTTGTGGGTGTGTCTTTGTTCTCTATCCCCACCCCCCAGTATTTATTGGCTTGGTAATTGCTTGTTTGGCCTTTTTTTGGGTGAATTTTCCTTTGTACTGTCTGTGTATGTTGGAAACGTTCTTGTGACCGAGTCGGACCCTGCATTTGTCTCGTACGGTCTTCTCCGTTTCGTTCACGCTGTGTTTGTGCAGTTTTCTATGCTGCGTACGCGTCGGTCGCGGTGTTTTGTGTTGCTTCGGCTCGGTTTTGTATGCGTGTCGGTCGTACGGCTTGGCCTCCGTCCGACTCGCTCGTGGTTTTCGCGCCTTGCATCGTACTTTGCGGTTTGGAGTTCGCGTGTACGTTTCGGTCGGATTTGTTCCGGGTGCGTGTCGGTCGGTTGGATTCACGTGTTTTTCCGACCGGATTGCTGTTTTCCGTGCGGCTCGGTCGGTCGACTTGGGTTCGGTACGTGTCGGTCGGATTTTTCACGCCTTGCATCGTACTTGGCGTGTCGGGCGCCACAGGTACGTGTCGGTCGGTATTATTTCTGGATCCGAGTCGGTCAGTGCTTTTTCCGGCCCGAATCGGAATCGACCCCAGAGTGTCTTAGCTTCCAGGAATGGATTTCAGCCCCATGTTATAGAGCCTCGTTCTATTCAATGTGCTTTTTGATGCAATTTGAGTTAATCACAACATTGTTCTCGATGCTGGGCAGCAACTGGGGTCACAGGTCAAGCCCGGTATAGAAATCATTGTACGATTTTTCCAATGACGGGCGTACTTTGTCTCCTTTTAAAAGGTTATAAGTTGATGCAGCACGCTCTTATTTTATGCTTATGGTGTTTTATTTCATTGGGGCAGTTTTTGCTGAGGGTTGGCGCCATATTCTGGTATTCAAATAAGCACACTGTGGCTTTCTAATTAGATATGCCCCCGACATTGGCTGGTGACATAGCTTTTCTGTGTGCAGTTTAAAAGTCTCAAAAGCATATCACTCATGACAATGCAGGCTTAACATGTATTTTGCCGCTAAAGAAGACTTTAAATGTATATTTAACTTCTACATTGCCTAATGAGAATAAGTCATACTATGTGCTGCTTTTACGAATGAATTTGTAAAAATAATGTACATTACAAAATGGCCGCTGCCTTTACTGACTACAGTTAATATTGTGTACCGTAAGTCCTATGTCCATGTTTTTGCCTATTAATGCACATACTTACGTACAACTCATCGTGTGACCAAGACATTAATTTGTCGAAACGCGTAATGTTTGAGGAATAAAGAGCTTCTGTTTACTGCACTAGGATTTTCGAGAGTGCGCTTTATTTCATAAAAACTTTGGGATTACATGGTCCGGTTTTGGTTCTACCGGCACCGCGCACCACCTGGCCACGGGCTCGATCCCGGAAGGACCTGCCCTCTTTTGACGAAGTAAACATAGGGATCATGAGCCGGCCGCTGACTCCAGTTCGGGGATTCTGAATCTATAACACAGCCAAGGATACGGGTCGCCGTTTCAGAGGTAAGCTTTGGGAGGGGGGCGCGTGTGCACTTTGTGCGTGGGCGGACTCCCTCGCGGGTGCAACGCTGGGGGGTTGAGTACTTACTTCTCTGTTAACCGGCTGACAACAGAGGAAAACGCTTTATCCACAAGTGCATGTGGCACTGACCGCTACCGCGGTGTGATACCTACGACACGCACTTGCTTTTTACAACAAACTTTTGGTATTGAGGCACTCGTGTGCCACACCGTAAGCCTCCGTGTATCCATGCAATCCGTAACATAACAGTGGCATCAGGAACTGCCGATTGAAGGCGGGAACAAACCTACGCTCTAACAGAAGCAATTGGGGAACCAAGGGACAAGGCACCCGCAGTCCCCTACAATACACGTGCATAACTAACTCTATTTGCACAGTGAAAACAACTAAATTTGCTAACATAAATAATCATGGAGGACGAAAATGAAAGACGCATAGCGGCGCAAACATTATTTGCACGCGCACCTCAGAAAGGAATATCCATAGGAGTATCTCGCAACAAAGACAATACATTGAATACAAAACTCAAAAGGTATGAGAAACTGAAGAAACATCAAAATGGTGGGAGGCAATCTCCCTCCAGGATTATGTGGAAAAACAAATGGTACCACGTGGACTTAGAATATACATCACCCCATCACATGAATCCCCTAACCCACGCATGTTACAAGAGTGGGCAGAGAATTCGGCCTCAAGTTCAAAAAATATGCTGGGCATACTCATCAAATACGCCTGGGAAGACAGAGACAAAATCATTAAAGAAATAGCCGAAATTGAAAATGAACTTAAAGAAAGTAACGAACAAGAGATCATTAAAAAATTCAAAGATGATTTGAAGGGAAGATTAGTGAAACATGAGGAGGACATCAAACTCCGTAAGCAAAGAAAGCTACATAGAGATTGTATTGACTATGAGAATGGGCGAATTTTATTGTACAGCCAAAAATATGATCATCTGTATGACCAAAAAACACCACAGGAGGAACAAGAGGTGGCAACTACCACAAAAGAACGTCGACCGCATATGACTAATACCAGTGATTCAGATACAGATATCTCGGTTAATACAGCAAGTACCTCCTCTGATGTTGAATTGATAACAAGACCAGCTACTTTTTTAGACGAGTTCCCAGTATTAAGGAAAGGTCGACAAATAATGCAAACAACCCCCACCCCAACACCACCACCGAGAGGACGAGGAAGAGGTCGGGGACGAGGAAGAGGAAGAGGCAAGGGTGCAGCAAACAAAGGCGACTCAAAAGAAAACACAGGTCAATGAAATTCAGAGCCCATGGGAAACAAACGAGGTGGCTTCAAGAAAATACAACAATGATGGATAGTGCAATGGTAAATAAAACTATTGTTAATCTTACATCACGCTCACTTTCCCAACTTGAGAAAACTACATTATGTCTAGGACTAACTTTTTGCCCAACGGAACTGTTTAACTATGTGAACACACGTGTTGACATTTTTAAATTTATAAGAAAACTCAAGTTAAAGAAGTGGCACACTCTGAAGAGCAATAGACCCCCAGATGACAATGGGATGACCTCTAATGCAACTGCACAACCTTTTCTTACAGTTGGCGATGCAAATATACTACAGGTCATGCAAAATCTAGAACATTCATCAAGGGAAGATAGCGATGAAGTCGCCACTAGTGATTTGAACAATATCATTACTGACAAAGCTGCATGTACCGCCTTCAAACCACGTTCTGTATTCTACCCTAATCTACCACATGATTGTATCGATACTTTTCATGATGTTGTTACAAAAGAACTTGTAAAACAAAAACATAGCAATGCCACTTGGAATAGCACAGGTTTTAACTTGTCCAGCAAACAAAGAAATATCATTGTATCTCTATCTCAGGATAAAAACATTGTAATCCGCCCATCTGATAAAGTTGGAACATAGTGTTATGGAGTAGACAAATGTTTATCGATGAGGCCCATAGACAACTCGATGATGATAGATTTTATTGCCCATGTAATACTACTACATACAATACTAGCATCACTTCCACTTGGGAAAAACTAGCGTATTGGCAACAGTCTGGAATCATCACATGGCAGGAGTATTGTTTTATGAAAAAAGACTATCCGAAACTGCCCATACTGTACCTACTACCTAAAATTCACAAACACCCCACAGTTCCACCAGGGAGGCCTATAGTGTCATCGGTAGGAAATGTATGTGAAAACATCTCAAAGTATGTTGACCACTTCTTGAGAGAATATGTCATCCTGTTACCTTCCTATGTTAGGGACACAAAAGATTTCCTAAACAAAGTGGAAGGCATCACATGGGAAGAAGGGTGCACCCTCATTACCCTGGACGTGAACTCACTAAATACCATCATTGATCATGTCCAGGGCATTGATGCTTGCATGTATTTTTTGAATGAAAGAAATATCAACTATCTTGAACACACTCAAATGCTTGCTGACATGAAGATGTTACGCTTAACCAATAACATATTCATGTTCAATGGGGAGCTTCACAGGCAGGTGCGAGGCACAGTGATGGGTACGTGCTTCGCACCGAGCTTTGCAAACCTCTTCCTAGGTATATGGGAGGAAGAAATCCATAACGAGGCAACACTTACAACTGATTTTGAGAAAGTGGCAGTCTGGCTTAGATACATCGACGACTTATTTATTGTCTGGAAAGGCAGTGAATGTGAGGCCATTGATTTTATTAAGAAACTCAATTACAATAAATACAATATCGCTTTGACCCACAACATAAGCAAAGAATGTATAGAGTTCCTTGACGTCAGGATTGACGTCAAGGATGGGAAACTTTTATTATGAGTTTGTACCGCAAGGAAACTGCTGGCAATAGTCTCCTTCACGCCCTCAGTGGCCACCCAGAGGCACTCAAATGGAGCATTCCCTATGGGGAGCTATTGAGGGTGAGAAGAAACTGTAATACTGAGGAAACCTACCTTGACGAACAAGAAACCATGTTGGTTAGATTCAGAGAACGTGGTTACCCAGAGTGGGTTCTTAAAAAAGCCATCCGAAAAATAAGTGAGATCAACAGACCAAAATCTCTTGAAACTGTAGATAAAAAAGAGACTTGTGAAACCACCACTAGAGTCATCACTACATTCAACCATCAATCCAATGAAGTACACAAAATCCTTGCTGACAACTGGAACATTTTCAAAACTGATGCCATCATAGGACCCAACTTAAGCGAAAGACCCAGGGTCACCTATAGAAAGGGCAGGAGTCTGAGAGATATTCTAGTCAAAGGTGACATTACCGAATCCCGCACGGCCAACATACATAATCTCAAAGGCTTTTTTCCCTGCGGGAATTGCAAAGCGTGCAAATTCAGCCACTT